>CM021105.1:337309081-337909081 GCA_007115665.2 Sequoiadendron giganteum | reverse complement strand
GCAGAGTATGTGTTTTGTTCAGTCTACACTTCACCGTGGTATAATATCTGGTCTTGTGGATTTACAGAAGTGTTTACAAGTGTTAGTAGCATCAATTTCCAAGTGGCCTGAATTTTGGAGGTTTTTGTGTTTGTTTCAGGATGATTAGTAGGCTTATTTTGATGTTAGGTCTCCAGTGGTGCTGACCTAATATGTTTAAGGGTATGTAGAGTTTAAATGAGTGTTGATGTGTTATGTGGGAGCTATTATAGGTCCATTCCAACCTATTTGGATTTTTTATAAGTTTTTATTATGGCATAAGTATGTTTTGGTCTGGCAAGTTATTATTTTGCATGTTACATATAATTAGGTTGACCTAATTGATGTTGCAAGAGTTTTTGGATGTAATAGGTATAAGTATAAGATATTTTTGGTGTTGGAGGATGATGAAAACAAATATACAAGTGTTTTTTATGTGAATTGTGTGAATATAATGCAAATTCATAGTAGAGTAGAGTGTTAGAGCAGAATGGTATGAAGTGTGTAAACTTAGTATATTGAACTTCAATGAAACTGTAATTCTTGTATATTGTAGATGCAATTGTAGTAGTTCAAATCTTGGTAGTGAGCCATCCCTTTTCTTATATCTTTCTTTCATTATATGGGCACTAAGTCCACTAGGACATTGATTCTTCCTACAGTGAGCATTTCTATAATATATTATAACCAGTTATAATATATTGTGATCTAATCCTCACTGTGATTTTCCCTTTTTGATTTTTCCATGTAAAAATCTAGTGTTCATGTGTTATGTGCTTTGATGGTCGCTTTCATGATTTCCTTTATTACTACAATTTAATATGCTATGTGGAATAATTTTTTAAATTCTTAAGTGATTTCAAAGAATACTAATTCACCCTCCCTCTCAGTATTTTAGGTGTTCAACAATTTGTCTAGGAAGCATTTCAAGAAACATTCTTTGTCTTGGACTGATGTTGAAGGCTACCTCTCGGGGGGAGTAGGTAGTAATATTTGTTGGATAGTGCAGGTAGATAGAGCATATTGTATGACCCTAAGGGGGAGTGTGCAGGAAAGTGAGTATAGAGGAAAGATAAAGAATTCAATATAGAAGAATGAGTGTAGTTGCAAGTGTTTCACTTTGAATGTTTTCAAAGGGGGAGATCAAAAGAGAGATGATTTTATGGGCCTTTTCCATTTATTCCAAAGGGGGGAGAGAAATTTAAAGTGGTTGAAAAAACATAAGGGGAAAATAAAAACCATTGTGCAAAAGTGAATATGGTTTCAAGAACATAGGGGGAGAGAGTATTGAAAATTATTATGATTTAGAGTGCAAGTGTTGTAGGAGAAGAAATCTATGAAGAGTAAAGAGTTTTCTTAGTCAAAAGGAGTATTGTTTATCGTAGTATTTTTGTTTATTGCTTTTTTTATTTGTGATTTTTCAAAAATGAGGTGTTGTCATCAATGACAAAGGGGGAGATTGTTGGAATTTTGGAGATGTTGGAATCTTGAGTTGGTTGTGAGTTGATTGGGTGTTGTCATTGATGCCAAACCCTTCTATGAAGAAAGTGTTAGAATGTTGTTGGCGTTGATGTTGTCAACCCTTAGCATTGGAGTTGTTGGTATTAATTTCAATACATTGTTGGTGTTGTCATTGATGTCCTACTTCAGTACAATTGCAAAGGTTTCTTCCTTGACTTGTGTTTGGGGAAAAGACTATTGTAGTTGGAAAGTTTTGCATATTGCAGATGATATAGATGTGTTGCACAAATGTTAGTAATTTTGTTGATGAAGTTAGTTTACTTGTTTTCCAAGTGATTTTGAGAAAATTTGAATAAAAGAGAGTTTAGTGTGACAGAGTGTTGTTCGATTTTTTGCTCTGCATTTCCTCATGGTTGAAGATGTGTCCATGTGGTTTGGATGTGATGATCAGAGGTTTCTAGAGGTTTCATATATAGAGTTTTAGGTTTTGGATCATTCTACAATGGAAGATGTGTTTGACAATATATATGTCTAGTGAAAAAGGGTGTTTAGGAGGAATGAGAATGCTTCGCATTTCTCCGCAGTGAAATTTTTGGTATTGTGGATCTGGGAATGCACTTGTAATGTTTGTATCTACCTTCCCTTGAAATTTTAGGTGATAAGTTGTTTTGCAAGGTTTTCTATTGTGTTAGGTGTCTATTCTAGTATATTTGGTTGCACATAATGAGGGTGTTCTTAAGTTTCAGGTGATCGCAATAGTTGTGCAAAATATTTTAATGATGCTAGAATATTTTGAGATGTTGTATGGATATTGTGGAGTATTTTTGTGCAGTCTATGATATTTTTTCAGACCTTGAAAGGTGTGTTTGGTGTTTCTTGTTAGTGCCAGTACAATTTTTTTCAACCTAGCATGCAAGTGCTAATTATGGAGGATAATTGTTGATTGAGGAAGTGTTGAGAAGTGTGTTTGTGTAAACTTGGGTCCCAATTAAGTAGTGGTGTGGTTTGGATTTACTTCTTTATACTATGGAAGTGTTTAGTGCCAACCTATTTGATGTTGCACAGTTGAGGTGTATATGTTTCATTAAGGCTAACCTAATTGAGATTGTTTTAGATCACAAAGGGTATAATGCAAGGATATTTATTGTGTGAAAGAGAAAAGAGGGTGTGATGCGAAATATGTGAAAGTGATCAAGTTTTTTGATCTCAGTGTGAGCCTTAATGCCTATGATTTCCTAATGTAGTGAGAAAAATATGTCTACATTTCAATCTATTTGATGAGTTGCTTGTGCTTAAGTGGAACTGTACCTTTGGCATATGAGATATGCATTGTTAGCAGTTCAAATTGGTAGTGAACCACTCCTTGTTTCTTTCTTCTAGATAGTGAGTCCTTTAGCAGTGAGCCTTTCTTTATCTTTTTGGGCAATGAGCCTTATTGTATTTGGTGTTGCAATTCATATATTAGTGAGCTAATCCTCACTGTGGTTTTTCCCTTCTTGGGTTTTCCATGTAAATTGTGTGTTCTTATGTGTTTGGTGTGTTTGCATTATTGTTTTACATGTTCACATTTTGTTAATGCATGTTAAGGGTTTAATGGTGGATAAGGGTTTAAGAACTAATGCAGATTTGAAAGTTAATGAGGGTATGTGATGTTTTAAAATTATACAACTAATTCCCCCCCCCCTTTTTAGTTTTCATGTGCATCTAACACCAAATTGGAGGAGTTTTTCAAATAGGCATAACTTTCACCCAAGGTATCATATTTTTGACTTGCAATAGTCGAACGAAAAATCTATATGAGAACTATGTAGTGGTATAGGTTTGGTTCCTTGATTTTTCTACTTTCATTAGTTTTTGGGGCATGGACGCAAGATGTTCTCTTATACATGATTTTAGCCATAGCTTTTGCATACAAAATCATATTTTTGATTTTGAATAAGCATTGGAGAGCATATGTAATATACTACATAGTTGATCAGCCATATTCTCAATTTGTGGTGAAGAGAGAGGGTTGTACTTGGTTTATCACTTGTAGGTGCTTGAGATTCAGGGTGTGATTGCATATATTTTTTATATGATATTTATGATGGTACATCTAATTATTAGTTTTGTGTATCTTGGTACAGGTTTATAGGTGTTTTTTAGAGTTGGAATTTGACGGTGACAAGTACACAAGTTGTCTTTGGTTTTAAGTACATGGGTTGACATGTGTAGATGTTTGGAGTCTCATGTGGGTGATAGTTGAGTGCAGGTACAACATTGATGATGATTATGGTGTCATGGGTATGCAGGTACATTTGAGAATTGGCACGACATGGTCATGTATGTGATTTTCTGGTGGTGATATGGTTTGGTGTTAAGAGGTTGCTCTTATCTCCTAAGATGATTGTATGGTTCATTGACTATTGTTACTCATTTTGGACATGTTTGGAAAATTAGATATGTGGTTAATTTCGTGTTTGAGTCTTGTTGTCTACAAGATTATCTTCTTTGATATCTCAATTTTTAGGTTACTAATGTGATGATGAGTTTGAATGCTTCAATATTTTGGATCTTCAAGTTATGCAATTGTATGGGTTGATCACCCATTTAGTTGCAATGGGATGACTTATATGTAGACTTGTTATATCCATGAGATTGATTCAGTGTTGATTTAGAATTTTTTAGTTGGCCTTGTTTGTGGTCATTTGTGCATTGGTATGTTTCTTTAAGATGAGAGGATGGATGATTAAAGTACCTGATTAGTTGGTTGTTGGGACTTGTAGCATTTGGCTTTATCATGATGTAATGATATCTTGGTTACGTTTCATTGGTTATACTTTTCAATGGGAGATTTTGATAGTGATGATTTGGTGGTGTAATAATGTTTCTTGATTTTTTTATGGTGGTTGCATCTTCTTGGCTTGGAAATCTTGGTTCTACTTGGTGTTATTGTAATTTTAGTTGTGTGTGTGGAATTGGATGATCTCCATTTAAGAGATGGTTGTCATAATGTCGTGTATAGCTCGGTATCATGGTTTAGTGGGGATTGTTGGTAATGGCATGATTCATCATTGGTGATGGATGATCTTCTTTATTATTTGTGGATGGCTTGGAGGAGCTCTTAGATCCTATTGTTGTAGAAGATTTATTTCACATCTATAGGTTTACTATTAGGAGATGGTTATCTTCATGTGATTGGAGATTTTTATTCTTAGTTTAGAGTGTGTTGGTATTGTTTCATGCTTTACTCTTGCTACTATCTTAGAGGTTTGACATGACACAATTTCTCTTGAGACTAGGATGTATGCATTGTTACATGTGATCTCCTAGGAGGAGATGGTTAGATCATGATGTCATGATAGCTTCCTGATTTTATGATTGGAGCTTTGACATTGATCTTGTTGGTTCTCTTGGTATTAAGTGCATTGGTCATTTTATTAGGAGATTCATGAAGTGTTGTGTTGCATTTGGAGCTTAGAATGGATTGATCAGTTTCAAGTGTTCATGGATACTTGGAGACTTGGGTAAGGTTGAAGTTCTCTTGTGATTAGAGATGATTACTCTTTGGAGGTTTCAATAGGAAGACAAAGGATCCTTCACCTAGATGTGGACATGAGTTCATGATGGACCTATAGAGGATATTTTTCTTGGAGTGTGTCATTATGACCTAGTTATCTTGGAGGAGCATTCTCATTCCCACTCTTAGTCTACTCAATGGTTTATTACCTAAAAGGTATTTTCCCAATCTTGTTTCAGATGTGTTATGTTTCGTTCTTTATTTTATCATGGGAATTAGTATTGAGCCATGTTGATTGAATTTGGGAGACTAATTTGAGGATAGTTTAGCATGATTTTTATTTATTTTTCATAGATATGGATCTTGAGCTATGGATAGTTGGTTCTGGACAATTCATTTTAAGGGATTTTTAGCATTGTTATCGCCTTGTGCACACAAGATGTTCTCATTCATTGATGATGAGTTTATGAGATGTTCATTGGGTTGATTTTCTAATTTAGGAATGGATACTATGAATTTTATCTTCTTGGTTAGAGAGGCTTACATTGATTTTGGTATTATACATGTTTCATATGTTACATTTGATCTATGAGATTGAGTGGTTGGGTGGTGTTGATGCTTCTCATTTAGATTTGTAATAATATCATACTTGAAAAAGTGTATCACTTTGAGGTGTTGGTAGAAGGACATGTTATGATTTACAGGTGTTCTCTCTTTATTCTATGGTTCCTTCCTAGTTTTTATGATTTGGTAGCATTATGGTGACATGTTGTGAGAGAGTATGTAGCTACTTAGCATTGCATGTGTGGATCATTGTGATTATTCTTGGTACTTCATGTTTTGATAATTTACCACACCTTGGCATAGTGTTGATTGGTAGACTTGATATGCCTTGATCATTTTCAAATTTGGCATTACCCATGTAGTGGGAGTTCCTGGATATGTATGTTCTTCATTGACAGGTTTAATACAAGGAGCTTAATTGTGGTTTATGCGTTGCATATGTTGGAATAATTTTACTAATGTTGTTGATACGTAGGAGGTATGGATGGTTGGATGTATTCGCTCATGTGATATGGGTGTATCATGTGGTTTTTTACCTTTGACAACATCTTGGAGCCTTTGTTATCACTTGGATTTAATGCTTGTATTCATTGGATTTGTGCATATTCACCTTGGCATGTTCCCTTTCTTCCATAGGTGGCATGTTGGAGGATCAGAGGAGTTCTTGCTTGAGATGGTGATCACTTTATTTTTATTACAAGTATCTCGATGAAACATGAGAGCATGTTAGAGATTCATGTGGTTTCATGTATGGCTATAATGATGTATTTCATTGATTGACACTTATGCAGTGTTTACAAGTGAGAGAATTTTAGGATTTGGTGTTGTACACCATTACATAATTTTTTATATGTTGTAATTAAGTAATTAATTAGTTGTGGTGCATCTAGGAGGTGTTTTTAGCTACATTAGATAATCATTTGAGGCCACTTGTAAAGTTTTATTGTAACTTTGGGTTATTATTTAATATGTGCGAGACATGGGATAATATTTAATATTTGAGGAAATCATTTAATAAAGTGAAAACTTAGTACCCAATATTAAATGAGGGTTCAATAGTTTTGTGTTTGCATATTTTTGTGGCACATGGTTTTATCTTGCCACTTGATTATATTTGTATGAGATTGTATCTATAAAATCAAATACATGTTTAGTGGTTAAGGTTGGTTGGGTGAGTGGGTTATCATTATTGAGTCTTTCTAAGGAGTGCATATGTGAAGCATGGCATGGGATGTGTGGATTCATTCTTGGACACATGGTATATGCATTGGAGAGGCTTCATGCTTCATAAGTATTCATGGTAACTTTGTAAGTGCAAGTATTGTTTTATTTTTGAATAATAAATGGAGCATGGATGATTTTGGAGGTTGAGTTTTTCCCTCTTGAGGGTTTTCCTAGGGCGCATTCTTTGGCTTGTTTATTTTGATCTATCCATTATGGTTATTTTTTAAGCTTGCATGCATATTTTTCTCTCATAGGATTATGTATGAAATGGATTAAATGAATTGGGTATTGATGCATTATTTCCTAACAATAGTCAACCAAAAAATTATGTTACGTGGTTATTTAAGCCAAATCTAATCCCCCAAAAGATAATTTTAAGCAAGGTAATTGCATATCAAAAAAGAAACTTGCATTCCCTAGCTAGAACATAATAACAATAAAGATAAGTCGAATAGTTGAACATCACTATGTTGAAATGTTAATGATATTTATTATTCAAAAGACACTCCCACCACAAATAGATGAAAATGGACAAAACTCAATTCAATTAATGAGATACAACTTTCATCCACCTAGGATAGAGCCACCTACCTTCTTAATCTCTATAATGAAATTCCAATTAGTCACTCTTAGATGAGGGATTGACAAAAAAAGGGTATGTAATTCATCTATTAAAACATTGATGGGCATTATAAAATAGTTTTTAACATTTACTTAATAGTGAGATAATCTATATTTTCACTTCTACTTTTGGCATTAGGTTGTTTTTCATATTAATAAATATTTATTAATTCGTAGAGAAACTAATAGTATAAATAAGGTTGTAGGTTCAAAGATTAAAAAGGTAGCAAAATTATAGAAATATTAAGAAGCAAAATGACTAATCCAAAGGACACATATAGATACTAAGAGAATTATATTTTTTGAGTCTACAAATATAGCTCAAAAAAACATCTAAGCCAACTAATACTAATGTTTCTCTTTACAAGCAATAAAATACTTAGATCCTTGGGAGCACTAACATTTAGATAGCTTTTAAATTACTACTACAAGCCAAACAATGGAATACCAAGAGTCACCACTTATAATTTCACCTTAGATGGCACTTTGTGGGGATTTGAACTTGAATATCTGCAATGAAAAACATTCTTTAACCACTTGATCTCAATCCCTTGGATTGGATACTAGCAACATACTCAAGATTGTGCTAATGGATGTGATTCTAGAAACATACTCAAGATTGTGCTAATGATGGAAAGAAAAAAAGGAGATTGGGAGTTCATATTGTCGAGAAAAAGATCCATTCTATAGTTGGGATAAAGGTATTACTTATTATTTTGTAATAAAAAATCATTAAATTGGTTATATGATCAAATTAGTAAAATTAAATGAAGTACATGGAATATTATGCAAACCACAAGAAACACATGAGGCTCAAGTTTTGCATGAGAAACCCTTACAAAAAAACCTACCATGAAAGCACCATCATAATTATATTATTCATAATACAAAGTTTCAATACAAGAAGTCTCTTTATAGAGTTTCAATCTATTAGCTTATAGTATACCCTTCTTCTACAATCATATTCAGTTTAAGTCAACCTTCCATCAAAGTATTTAGCATCTATATTCACACCACTTTTTACCAATTGGCCAACCAACCCTCTTTCAACTAACCTTGGCACATTCATACAAGTAGATAGATATAGGCATCATCATAGTATACCAACCATCTAATGGTCTAGTCACCTCATGGAATACCAAACATCACATAATTGTATCTTGACCATACCATGAAGCCAACATGACACATAATTCCTCCACATGGATAGTCATTGTAGATGATAAGGTAATTTTGCACACCAATACTCATATTGTTAACTATACTCTTCCAATATAAACATTTCTACCTATACAACCACCACAACTAGCACTAAGATTTTAGTAACGAGCATAGTTTTCTTACTGATCCAATATTTTTTGGTACCTTAAAACATCCTCTAGAACATAACAATGCTCCTAGTTGTTGTTGCATGTACTCTAGCTCTACCACATTTTCTCCTAAATAGCTATTCATGCTTCCAAACACTTAATTCAATGTATAGTTGTGTGTTCAGTTCCAAATGACTTGCAGTTGCAAACATAACATCACCATGTATGGGAAATCCTGCATATTGTATTGCAACATCTAAAACTCATTGCATCTTGTCACATAGACAATCAATATCTTTTCAATCTACCGATAAACTCTACTATATAACTTCTTTGCATGTGAATCTCACACCCAAGCTCCAATATATATTTTTAGTACCTCTCAAAGTAAATATCTATGGTGCAACATAAAGCAACTCTAGTCCTACAAGGTAAAAGGCATTATTAAAAGTCAAAAAAAATCTTGTGACTACTTATTTTCTTGTAGTACAGTTTCCATTGACATTGTTAAAAATTAAGTGTTTGCCAATAGATTCAAGATTGTCAATTGAAAAGGCTTCAATAGTGAAAGATAGTTGCTTATAGTCAATACCATATCTGGAAAAACCTTTATTAATTTTTACCCTTCAACCTTAATTCAAAGAGTAGTGGACCCTATGAATTTGTTTCCTTCTCTCTCTTTCAAGAGATCAATTAAGAAGTGGGCAGGTCCATTAAACTTAGAGTGGACCTTCTTCCAAATCGATCATACTTTCATTTAGATGACCACCTTAAATATTTTCAATGATTGATATCCATTGCGATAATATTTATTCTAAACTAGCATCAAGTGTTATTCTTTATAAGGGATTTTTTGAAGGATTTAAATTAATTGATAGTTCCAAAAAAATTGGTGCATCGAATCAACTAAGATTAAATCTACACATTGACCTCACTAAATTGTGTGCTTTGAAGAATGTGTAACATAGAAAATTACATACCATTGAAATTTCATGTTATGTATTCTACTAATTTTGGTGTCCATCCCCTTCGTGTGTTTTTAGATTCATTTTATCCTTGCATTAGTCTCTTTTCTCTCGTGGTGCCAAAGCCTTGCCTCCAATGGTCCTTTTTGTTCAAAATATTATTAAAATTTTCTTAACCTTGTGTTTTTCTTGTGTTTTATCCTTTTCAAAGATCAAATTGTTTGAGTAGTAGTACAACACAGAAATCTAGGCGATGCACTAGCATCCCATGATAATATCTTGTTTAGTGATTTTTTTCAAAATTTACCACCTACGGCCTACCTATTTGGGTCATAACTAGTCAAAACGATTTTGAACATCTCAACTCATTCTTCTTCCCTCCTCTCATTTTGAATATTTCATTTTTCACACTCTTTCTCTTACATTTATTCTACCTTACACTCTTAAGCTACCTACAACTAAGTTACGAGCAACTCAAAATTTTCAAAATGTAAGAAAGTAACAAGATGGTGACCACAAATTACTTAGTTGTGGAGTAGAGTTTGAAGAAGGCTATAGTTTAGTTACAAGCAACTTAAACTTTTCAAAATGTAGACTTCACAACCAAGACCTTACAAAAAAAATTGAATAGCATGCAAAAAAAGTGCCATGAACCAAGTCCCTAATGCCATTGTTACCAAAGAAAAGGAGAATGCAAAATGAAATGGTGATCAAGATAAATCCAAGATGGAAAATTTGACAAAATAAGTTACAACTTTGCAAGCTCAAATAAATTTTGAAAAGTAGAAGAATTTAACTCTAGAGATCGTGGACATAAAATTAAACCAAGAGGTAGATACAGTAAAACTATAGGTGACCTCTTCGAGGAAGGAGAAGAATAATTTAGAAAAGGAGGCTATAGATTGAAAGTTCAAGATACATGATCTTAATCCTTTTCTTAGTCAGTTACAAGGAAAGATGGTAGAGATGCATAATTAAAGATTGGAACACCAAGAAAAGGTCTAAGTAGTAGACACTAGCCAAGAGAGAACTAAACAAGAAGTCATCACCCTAAAGCCAGAGGTTGACAAGCTTGGAGATCTTGTCAACCAAATAAAGCGAGATAAAAAGGTGCAAAATTGAGATAAAATAGTTGCAAGCTCAAATTATGAGCCTCAAGGTTAGTTAAAGGTAGGTGAACAATGACCTTGTTATAGCCAAATAGAGTAAGTTCAAGATAAAACCTTGGCTCAACTCAATAGGAAAATTGCAGATCTAAACATGATAAATGAGTTGAAGACAAAGGTAGACATTGAAGTGGTGGGCACATAATCAATATACCTAGACTTAGTGAAGTTGTAAAAATTATATTGGGATAACATTGGCCAAACCACTAGTACAAGCATAGGAAATTCAAACAAAATTTGATGACATGACAATTATTTTATCCCCCATGATTGTAAATGTGGAAGAATTCAAGCAAAAGCTTTCCACTTTACCAACTAATGCCTTAAATAGTATAGGTATTGTTGATAGAAGGAAGCAATTACAATATTGTTCAATATATAGGGCCAAGGTTTCAAGTGTGTTGAGTCACATTGATTAGCTAGTGCAACCAAGATTCCCATCCTTGTTTAATAAATGTGGAAAGAAATTTTGTGTGAAATTTTTTTAGAGTTGATTGATGAGAATAAGAGGGATGAGAATACATTTGAGAATTGGCCTCTAGCTCCAACTACAATAGAAGATCATGGGGTCATAAAATGATTAGTTGAGTTGAATGTCTAAGGATACAAAACAGTGGAAAAGGTGTAGGGATTATTACGTGGATTTGTTTGAATTATAATGTAAATTCTTAGTTTTTAAAATGCTAGAAGTTCATTCAAATATAAGTGGGGATAAATCAAGGTCGGCCCAGATAGTCCATTGGTTTTTACCCAATTTTGTAAGATTGTGCCTTGAAGTTTAGATTCTGAGAAATTATGTACCCAATGTATTGTTGGGTTTATTATTTTTCTTGATGGAAAATTCCCCTACAAGTCGTTGAAAACTATAGTGATTTCTCACTATATTTTGGTGGAAAATAGAGTTAATTCCACCATTAATCCTAAGAGAAAAGTTGTCAAAATTATTTAAATTACAAATCTAGTAGACTTTCACCTACATAAAAACTTATAAAATCCATTTTTGAAAAAAAAAAAATGAGGAAAGAACAAAAGAAGGAAAATCATCCACCATAGAGAGAGAACACAAGATGTACATGGGGAACACCCTTTCAAGATAAAAACCCCATCCTACAAAGACTATGAAAGCCTTCCTTCTATTATTCAAAAAATAAAGATTTATAATACAAGCCATCAATTCCAATACAAAGATACACCACCAATCTGTAACACATCCAGCATGTAACTCAACATGCAAAATTATCCAAATCTATAAAAAAAATTGCATGCCACACATGCAACCACACATAAATGGTCATATTACATATTGCTATGAAGAAAAGGCATTAACAAGATAATACCATCCATTCATATATGGTGGAGATCTAGTAGCACCTCCTTGCTCTACAACAATGCATCTCTCAACAACTATCCCAAAGCTCCAATATATAGGCAAAAAATTCTTAAAAACTATAATTTCTTCCCTTCTCACTAAGGGGTTTTCGTGTTTTCTTCCCTCATTTTTCTTCTCCTTTATATTTCTTTATTATTATCGCATAAGCTTTTTCGCCTTCACATGTGATCCCCTTATGTATGTGTATACAAACATACATGTGTGTGTGTGTGTACCTACATAGATATACATGTATTTGTATACACATATGTATGCTCATATGTGTATGTATATACATACTCATACATACTTATATGTATGCACAAAAATATGTTTGCAAGGAAGTATATATAGGCAAACATATACATATATAGGTATATTCATTTGCATACATAAACACACACACACATGCATATATATAGGTACACACTATAGTTACATATAAATATAGATACATATATACTCACACACACACACATATTTTCTTTTATTTTTTTAGCCTCTTTCATTCATGCATATATGCATCCTACACATTAACCTACATGTGTATATGTATATGTATATGTATATGTATATGTATGTATGCATGCATGCATGTGCATGTGCATGTGTATGTGTATGTGTTTGTGTATGTAAATGATTATGTGTATGTATACAAACACACACATATACATATATAAGTAAATACTTTGAGAAAATATATCTTATTGCTAGTGCAAATCTAAAGAAATGTAGGGCTCAAACCTAACTTTCCATCTACAAGAAGACAATTTAATATGATTAGTTGTGCAAAACTTATGTTCATTTGATTGAAATGTGATCCTTCAAGAAAATCCAAAGGGGAAGAGGTTGCTACTTAGCCGGTAACATATATATGCTTTTCTTTAGACACCGTGCACACACATTTGAACACAATTATTTATATATTCTCATGTTGCATTCATACTTTCACATATAGAGACAAATTCGTATTTAATTCATTTGCTTTTCAGCATTTTAAACATTTTTCTTCACCACTTCCATTTTAATTGTTTTTGGTCTTTGACCCCTTTTTCCATTTTGTTCTCTTCTTCTCATGTTTTAAGTTAATTCTTCTCAATTTCTCTCCATTGTGTCTCGATTCTCGTGTCACCTCACTCCCCTTCCACTATTTAGTGGGTCTTGGTCTGTTATTTAGTCATTCATTCTCTTCTCTAGCTCTCTTTATCTTGATGATGGATCATAGAGTATTATACGTTACTTTGATAGAAAAATGCTCACGTAATCAAATCCAAAAGCTTTCAAATTCAATATTTCCAAGTGTTGAGATGAATATTCAACTCCACATGTGCCTCCAAATCTTACATGGATGTCTCATTTCATGATCTTTGGAGATACACTTGGGAAAGATGATGAAACACACACTTATACTAAGAGGGGCAAGTGAATCAGTATAGTTCAATCTTTTATTTTTCACAAGTTAAACAATCATAGCAGTATTACTTCAAAAATTAATCATCCATAGCAATAGCATACATGCAAGATCTAGCAATTAAGAACACTGAAAGAACACACGATTTTACGTGGAAACCCTTACAAGAGAAAACCACGAAAAAATGTTTCTTATATAAACCTTGTTATAAATTTAGTAGGAACCAACCCACTAGAGACGCCAATCCCACTTTTGAACACCAACACAGCAAGAGATGTCAATATCTTCTAATAAGAGGCACCAACCTCTCAATATCCTCAATTAGGAGGCTCCAACCTCCAAATAAATATAATGTTTGTCTTCTTAAATATTTTTGCTTCAATATGCTTTATAAATATGCCTTAATTTCTTTTCACGTCTGCTCATAACAACATTCAAATCTGTTAAAACCTCTTTCAAAAATCTATAATAAGGTTGCTCCAATGTCTTCCATAAAATGGGCTCAAATTTCTCTCATAACTCTGCTCAAATAATTTCTACAAATCTACTTGAATAACCTCTTATTTTTGCCCTTCATACAAATAATATTCCTTAAAACTTTGATAATTTTACCTCTCAACCCTCTATTTATACTTGCCAAAATGCCTCTTCATTCAAGGGAGGTGATTCCTCCAAGAGGGTCAACCAAAACAACAATAAAAAAATAAAATAAAAATTATTTTCCAAGATGGCACACTTCTCAAGGAGGTTATCCCTCTTTAATATTTTTAATTTTAATTTTAAACCCACTAAAGTGAGCACCACAAAAGGAGAGGTTGGTCGAAATTAAATATAATTTTTACTTTTATTTTTATCTTCACAAGATGGGTGTCAAACTTGGATGCATATATCGGCTAGCATAAATCACCTTTGACATCAATGATCACAATTTTCTATTTTGACATCAATAATAATAAATTTTCCAACAATCTCTCCCTTTGTCATTGACGGCAACCCTACAAAGAAATAATCTTGGAATGCAATAGGACCATACATCTCTCCCTGACTGAACCCTTCATTCTTGATATAGATATTACTATTTATGGTACCTCTTTTAAAACCTTGTTGATGTAGATACTTGTCTAGTCTTGAGTATCAAGCCCTAGTGGCTTGTTTTAGCCCATAAAGCACCTTCTTTAGCTTGCAAATATAGTCTTGATTTTATGATAGAATGAACCCATCAGGTTGTTCAATATACGCTTCTTCCTCCAAGGTTCTATTTAGGAATGTTGGCTTCACATCCATCTGGTAGACTTTGAAATTCTTGAAACTAGCAAGGGCTAAAAAAATCCTTATAGCCTCAAGACGATCAACAAGGGAAAATATTTCTTTGAAATCAATCCCCTCAACTTGAGCATATCCCTTGCATACAAGTCTTTCTTCGTTCCTGACAACTTGGTCATCCTCATTCAACTTGTTCTTGAAAAACAATTTAATGTCAATGATATTCTTGTCCTTAAGTCTCGAGACAAGTACCCAAGTTTCATTTTCTCTATTTGATCCAATTCTTCTTCCATGGCTTTCACCTAGTACTTGACTTCTCAAGTTTCTTCAAAAATCTTGGGTTCCACTTTGGAGAGCAATGACAAGTTTGTATGTTCAGATTTACCAATGATTAGGTTTTATGGATGATTCTTTTGAACAAATCTAGATGGTATCTTGAATGGTGCCCTTGATGGTGTTTTTGGGTCTCTTTGCTCAACTTTTTATTTTCAACTTCTTCATCTACTTCTTTGCCACTATCTTCCTTTTGGCAATCAACTTCTTATGGTATTTCCTTTTGATGTCTTTCCTCATCAATTCTCACATTTGCACTTTCAACAATTTTATGCAATCTTTTGTTATAGAATTTATATGCTTTGTTTCTCATAGAGTATCCAAGAAAGATACCATCATCAAATCTAGAATCAAATTTTTCCATCTTCATCATCTTGCCTGATATAACATTTGCTCCTGAACACTTTGAAATACTTTGTTGATGTAGGCCTTCCCTTCCAAAGTCCATATGGTGTTTTGTTATTGCTCACACTGATTTGTGCTCAATTCATAATGTAGACTGTTATATAAATTGCTTCTCTCCATAAGCTATCAAAAAACTTACTCATTTAACATAGCTTTTGTCATTCCTTGAATTGTTCTATTTTTCCTCTCAACAACACCATTTTGTTGTGGAGTTCTTGCAGTTGAATAGTGTCTTCTTATTTTGTTTTGTTCACAAAAAAAATCAATTCATTTGAGGTGAACTCTCCTCCTCTATCAAATCTTAGGAATTTGATTCTTAACCCAATTTCATTATTTACCAAAGCTTTAAATTCATTAAATATCTCAAAATATTCAATTTTTCCTTTTGGAAATGTAATCCAAGTCATCTTAGAATAATTATCAATTAATAGCATGAAAAAGCTCTCACCTTGCAAGCTTTTATATCCTTGTTAGCCCACATTAATTTGTATGTATTAGTTTCAAAGGATTTGATGTAGAATACTCCTTTGATTTGAAGCTCATCCTTTTTTGCTTTCCAAGCTAGCACTATTTGCAAATAGTATTAGGGGGCTTTGTTATCTTCGACATGTCCCTTACGGCTTGATTATTGTTGATCTTCACAATGTTGTCAAAGTTCAAATGTCCCATCCTTTTGTGCCACAACTAGCTCTCATTTTTTTGTACCATGTAGCACTTTTCTCCTTTGACTTCACTAAGGATATAGAGATTGTTTGCAGTTCTACTAGAATCTACAACAACTTTCTTTGTTCTTGTCTTTATGATTTCACAACCACTAGGATGAAATGTGAGAGTGTGCCCTTGATCACACAATTGACTCACTTAGAACATATGCTTCAACCATTCAACATATAATACATTTTCAGTCTTTGTCTTCCCATTGTCAAAACTAAAAGTGTATTTTCTTGTTATCTTTGCCATAGTGTCATCTCCAAACTTCACGGTGCCTCCATTCATTTCCTTCAAATTGGAAAACTTGATTTTATCCCCTGTCATGTGGCTTGAGCGCCCATTGTCAATATACCACTAGTTTCCTTCATTTTGCACATGAAGGATTGTTTGCACTAGCATGGATTTATCCTTCATTTCAAGCTCATGCTTCTTCCAAACTTATATAGATTCCTTTTTTAGCCTATCATGAACATCCATTAGAGGAGTAAATGGATTATAGTTCCTCTTTAAGAAACAAAAATTCTTCATTGCACGAAATCTACAATCATCGCCTTATGACCAAACTTGTTGCAAAAGAAACAATGACCATAAAAGGAATGTTGAAACCTATTCATTTGTACTTGCCTTTGAGGAAACGGTCTTCTGAAATTCTCATTGTTGTCTTTGTGAGAAATATTGATTTTTTTAGTGACATTGCTTTCTCTCTTCTTGGAACTATCACTATTGATGGAGCTTTTAAGCACATTTGCATATCCTTTGGACTTCTCATTTGTTTTCTTTGGTAACTCTATAGCCTTAGAACTTGAGCCTTCTTTGGTGGTCTTCTAATTTTCTTCTAAGCCAAGACTGGTCTTGATGAAAGTTGATATTTGGGAGTTGATAATGTCCTCCAAAATTTCGGTGCTCTTTTCAAACTTCATGCTTTGATTTAATTGATCATTCAATTTCTCCAACTCCTTCCTCAAGGAAACAATTTCAAGCTCCAAGTCACCACACTCCAATTCCTTTTCCTTTAGTTGATCTCTTACAACTTCTTCAATTCATTTTTCTTCCTCAATTTGAACCTTTAGATCCATGATCATCTTTTCTGATTCTTCAAGATTGTGAGATGATTTCGCTTTAGTTTTTTTGCCCTCTTGAAGTTGTGACTTTAGTCTCAAATTCCTTTTTTTGAGCTTCTTGGTTGTACGATAGGCAAAATGGAGTTCCTTCTCAAGATCCACTTCATCATCTTTGGTATGTTCTTTTAAATCTTTTTCTTTTTTTCTTTTGTCTTCATCACTTTTTGATTCTATTGTCATGAAGAGTGTTTCTTCTCTATCATTATAGAAGAAGCTTCCACTACTTTCTTTGGATGAGCTACTTGCTTCTTGGATGTAGAGACTCTTTTTACGCCTTCGAAAGTTATTTTCATGATTTCCTAGTGAGCTTTTTTTCATGTTATGGTGATATTTATTTCCCTTCTGTTTGTTGTATTATTCTTGCTCTTCACTACTTTCACTCTCAGACTATGAACATTTAGAAGAAAAATGACCTATTCTACCACAGTAGAAACATTGAAGAGTATATTTATCTTTGTGTTTGTTGGATCCTTTCTTGAGCTTCCTCACAAACTGTGCTTCTTCTTCACTTGAACTTTCACTTGATTTGTATCCTTTGTTCTTTATCTTCTTGGATGCTTTGAAAGTGACTCCCCATTTTGATGGCTTCTCCTTCTCCATCCTCATTTTGTATGCCATGAGGATCCCATGCAACTCATCCATCTTCAAGGTGTCTAGATCCTTCCTTTCCTCGATGGCAAAAAATTTTGCATCAAATCTCATGGAGAAAGATCTTAAAACCTTTTGCACAATTATGGATTCTTCCATCTTTTCCCAAATCCTCTAATGGTATTTACAATTTCATATGAAGGAGATAAGTTGCAATGTCTTCTTCATCTTTAATTTTCAAGCTTTCAAATTGTCTCCTATGTGTTTGAAGCTTGGCTTTCTTGGATTTGTCATCTCCTTCATAGATATTATTCAACTTATTACACATGTCCTTAGAAGATTTGCAGTGCATAAATTTCACAAACTCTAATTCAGATAATCCACACGAAATCGCATTTTTGGCTTTGGCATTATTTTCACTTGCCCTCTTTTCGACTTGATTCATTAATGGGGTTGTAGGAGTAGTATAACCATGTTCGACGGATTGTCAAATATCATACCCTAGAGCATTCAAATAAGTTTTCATCATTATGCTCCAAAAGGCATAATTTGTTCCATCAAATAGTGGTACCTTGTTTGTGGAAAACCCATATCCTTCAGCCATGTGTGCTTCCAAGATCTACATTCAACTGATTAAACTATTTATGAAGGAACCCACTCTAATACTAATTAATGAAATACACACACTTATACTAAGAGGGGGGGTGAATCAATATAGGTCAATATTTTATTTTTCACAACCTAAACAATCACAGTAGATTACTTCAAAACATAATCATCCATAACAATAGCATACATGCAAGATATAGTAATTAAGAACACCAGAAGAACACGATTTTATGTGGAAACCCTTATGGGAGAAAACCATACCAAAATATTGCTTGTATAAACCTTCTTACAAATTTTGTAGGCACCAACCCACTGGAAACACCAATTCTCACTACTGAGCACCAACCCAACAAGAGACGCCAATCTCTTCTAATAAGAGGCACCAACCTCTCAATCTCCTCAATTAGGAGGCTCCAACCTTCAAAAAATAAATATAATGTTTGCCGCCTTGAGTATTTTTACTTCAATATGCTTTCTAAATCTATCTTAATGTCTTTTCACATCTGCTCATAACAACATTCGGATTTACTAAAACCTCTTTCAAAAATCTTGCATAAGTTTGTTCCAATGACTTCCACAAAATGAGCTCAAATTGCTCTCATAAATCTGCTCAAATACTTTCTACAAATTTGCTTGAATAACCTCTTATTTCTGCTCTTCATACGAATAATATTCCTTGAAAATATGATAGTTTCACCTCTCAACCCTCTATTTATACTTGTCAAAATGCCTCTTCATTCAAGGGAGGTGACTCCTCTAAGGGGGTCGACCAAAACAACAATAAATTATTTTTATTTTTATTTTTTTCATGCCCAAGATAGGCACATTGCTCAAAGGGGTTGTCCCTCTTTACTATTTTTAATTTTAATTTTAAACCCACTAAATGGGCTCAAATTGCTCTCATAAATCTGCTCAAATACTTTCTACAAATTTGCTTGAATAACCTTTTATTTCTGCTCTTCATACGAATAATATTCCTTGAAAATATGATAGTTTCACCTCTCAACCCTCTATTTATACTTGTCAAAATGCCTCTTCATTCAAGGGAGGTGGAGGTGACTCCTCTAAGGGGGTCGACCAAAACAACAATAAATTATTTTTATTTATTTTATTTTTTCTTGCCCAAGATAGGTACACTGCTCAAGGGGGTTGTCCCTCTTTAATATTTTTAATTTTAATTTTTAACCCACTAAAGTGAGTGCCACAAAAGGAGAGGTTGGCCCAAATTAAATATACTTTTTACATTTATTTTTATTTTTATCTTCACAAGATGGATGCCAAACTTAGATCCATAGGTCAGCCGACATAAATCACCTTTGACATCAATTATCACAATTTTCCATTTTGACATCAATGACAATAATTTTTCCAACAAAAGAATATTTAAAATAATACAATTGTAACTAGATTACCACAATGTTCAATTACAACTTGCAAAGTGAATAGCACACTAATTCTAACACATTTCAAATTTTGCAAAATCTGGCTTTATGTTAGTGAAGGGTGCCTTGTTTTTTCTCCATGATCTAAGTTAGCATTAGGGATGAGCCTCTTTGGTGAGGTTTGGGGTCCCACAAATTGTTAATCTCATTCATCTAATGGCTTATATAGGTGTGAACCATTTCATGGTTTTGATGGCAAAGGCACCCACTAGTCATAGATCTTAGTAATCCAAGGGCGTGCATGAAGCTGTATAGAAAATAAAGCCTCACCAGCATCCAACTCATTATTGGCTAATTAGATTTAATAGCAAGTCTCTTCAATAAGTTGTTTGATCTCCAAAGCACACATTAACAAGGTCTCGAGCATAACTATGGCATAACTAGTGGCTTGTAGGAGCTAAAGGGATAAGATGAGAATAGCGGTATAAGAACTTGTCAATGGTCCGATTAGAGACTTAATCAACAACCTACAATCTTTGAGATCTAAAGCTCAGTTGCAATGGAGTAGGGAGGGTAGTGACCAACATTTTCTCTACCCAGCCCACAATTCTCCAAGAGTGCACACCAAAGATAATTGAAGCTCATATTGGATTTTGGCGATCAAATATTTGACAACACATGCAAAGCATCACCCACTTCTCTCTGAATTTAGGGCATGCAGCCAGTCTAATGAAATTCATGAATTTCTGGCAGCTGCATGCACCTACAAGGAGATACATTTTAAAGACAAATCTCCAATATCCCCAATTTATTACGAAGTACTCTAGTGCAACTAACAAGGCATTGATTGTCATCGTTATTTCAATTTAATGTCTCTCCCATTTTGTATAAATAAGAGCTTCTTGTTCATTGTTTAGGGATGATATTTAGTATTGCATGCTTCATGCTAATAGCAAGCCTTGACTATAAACTTATCTCACATTTCTCTATTTGCTATGTCTCAAGCTTAAACCCGGTTTCATGTGTTTGAGGCTTCAAGCAATATCTCATATACAAATGTGTATGATTTTTGAAGTAGTAATATAATACATTGTGACTATCTCATTCTTGTCCTGTTTCTACGTTGTGTATGAAAGAATGTTTGCCTACTGCATCAGTAGTAATGTGTTTAACTGGTTGTTTGTACACTATTGATTCATGTGTTGCATTCATTCTAGTGATAAATAAAGAATATCCTAATCTTGACATATAACCCTTTTTACATTAAGATTTCATTTCAAGCATTTATCTCTTCTTCCTTTTCTTTGTAAGTGATTAATGAGACTTGATCAAAAATCTTATAAAGAGTTGGCCTTTAAAATCCCAAAGGTTGCTCTATGGATCAAGTCCCATATTCATAAAACTTCCCATTGTTACACTCTTTGTCTGGCACGAGTATAGGGCACATCTATCTTAGCAACAAATGGGTGCAATAGATGAGTGACAATAAGACCTAGAAGATCATTCAATATCGATAATCTACAGTGGCCTTCTCAAAAGATGCTCATCTCCTCAAAAACAATGACAGACTAAAAATATCACCAACTATAAATAGTGAATATTGATCGGCAGCTTGGATTGTAAAGTCTAATGAAGCTTCTTTGCTCTGAAAATGGCTAATACTTTATGGCACTAAAATTCTGGCATTCTAACAATCTTGGCAACTTGAATCTGAGTCTCTACTCTATTGACCTCCCTACATCGAACATTTGACTGGAACTCACTACTCTGAAACACTCAGTATCCATCTTCCACCATCTCTGCAACCTTTGTGACAGCAAACATCTGTGGCAATCTCTTTTGATAAACAGCAAACAACAGACCTTCAAAACCCTTTCTCACAATTGTTCACAATCTAATATAACACAAATCACTCTCTCAGATCTTTGGAAATTCACTGACAAGTATGCACATTACATCAACAGAAAGTGATGCATCCTATATATTTGCAAGAGCAGTTTTAGTTGTTCTATCTTCTTGGTATATGAATTTTGAATGCACTCTTATACAGGCATCTAAAGAATGACCAATAGAGGCACTGCCCTCCTTAACACTCAAATTTAAAACCCAATAAAAATACCACAGCCAGTTACTCCTAAAATTTTGCAGAATTTGATGTGAGTCCTTGGAGAAAAACAAGAAAGGGCAGGTACTTATGATGGATTTGCTGCTAATGTGAATGTTAGACAGAATTTTGCTCTTGTAAGTGATATGAATATGACTGTCCTGATGTTGAAACTTCACTGAAATGACTGAATTCCCTGTGAAAAAGACAAGTCTTTTGCTGGTATTACTGTTTATGTAAGAATTGGATGCTACTCTAGTGAAACGGCTGCTAGTTGACTGTCATACTATCGTCCACTACAACTTAAGTCAATGCTGCTCTCAAAATGCTGTTGCTTCTGCTACAATGAAGTCTGTTGTGAAATAGTGAGATGTGACACCTTCATTTAAGCCCAAAACTGCTTGCTCTATGTTAGGCGCCATTGCTGATAGTTGTAACCTTCAAACTCTGCTATTTCTGACTTCAAAGAATATTTTTATGGCAAGGACACACCTATTCATGTGTAAGTTGAAGCTTTTAATAAAAACCATGCTATATTTAGGTGATTCCTATTAACAAAATCTCTTCTTCTAAATCGGGTTGGCCATTTTCCTCTAACTAGTGCACCCTATTAATAGATTTTCCTCCTTTTACACAATCTCGGTTCCATCATACATAGGTGCATGCTTATAAGAAGGAATACCTACCTTTTCACTTGCAGCTCATCAGCCTTCACACGGGCACACTCCACAAGGTGTTTTGATCTTTTTTGAAAGGTCTGTTTTACTAAAAGTGGCGTGAGCCTATATGAACAAACCGGTCTTGACATTATTTGTTCAATTTGCTTTTACCAGATGCATACCTAGCAAAGGGGTTTTGGACTTCAACCTGAAACGTTATTTTTGCTTGTGTACACCTCAAAATGCAAATGCAAACCCCAAGTCTGGAATTTCTGTTTTGCTTTCTGAATCGCACATTCATTTTTTACTTTTTGTCCATTTTTCTTCACACAGGTGCATCTATATGAAAGAATTCAGACCTTTTGAAACCCTTCATAACTGCTTAATAGCAGCACACAACTTACAAAGTGAATTTGTTTTTTTGACTTAAATAATGATATCACACATAAAGGCACATGCTTCTACGTGTTATCCACCATTTTTCAAAAAACTTGAATAGATACTCCTTTCTGGCATGTCTCGGAAAGAATTTTAGCCTTTGATCTCCACGATTTGTCTTGAAAAGCACCCCTAACTGAAAATCGAATCAGAACCCTGCCATGAAGATGTAAAAACATAGACAAAAAAGACAAAATTCTGACGCCATTTATGATTTGCTGAAATGTAAGAGTCTAGCTGAAAAAATGGCATAAACGAAAAAATTCATATGGGTCAGCAAACCTGAAGAATGGAAGGCTAAGTACGAGGAAAACTCGAAAAAATTGTTTGAAATTGGTCTTCAATTTGAAGATTTGCTTAAGACAGTCTCAGGTTCTTAGCTCCATGATTGACAGCTTCCTTTGTTCATGACAAGCTTTAGACTTATCTATGTTCTACACTAACACGTGATAAGTTTATCTGCCCCTTTTTTTAAGCCTCAATTTGAGTACGGGGCCTGTGTGCCCTTCATAGTCTCTACATGCCATAATACTCCATGTTGGAGTAAGCTTATACCTCTGGATTCTGATTTGTTTCACCTGAGAACTTTGAGCTGGTCTGTTGGATATATGTATATTTGTTATAGTGATCTTATAAGTCCTCTTTAGTGGCCCTACTTCAACGTTTTAGCCAAATTTTTGAAAATATTATTTATGTTAAATTTAAACTTTTTACCTTATCAATAAAATATTAAAAATCAACTGACTTAGAGGCTGCATATGATCATAAGCTCATTCCACTCAGGAGTATTTATAACTCTATGCACATACAAACCTTCGACAATACATCCATCCCCAGAGCACATTTGTAAGGACCCCACAAAAATTCTCTCTTTAATTTTTGAAATCAATTATTACTCAAGAAGACTCAAAACAATTAGTAATTAAAAAATGCCAATCATTATTTGGATATTTGCTACTTTGCCAACATAAATCAATTTCAGTCA
The DNA here is from genome assembly GCA_007115665.2 of Sequoiadendron giganteum. NCBI lineage: Eukaryota > Viridiplantae > Streptophyta > Pinopsida > Cupressales > Cupressaceae > Sequoiadendron > Sequoiadendron giganteum. The sequence goes on along the minus strand of CM021105.1, from coordinate 337,884,875 downwards.
ACTTCATAAGAGACTAATAATAAAAACAAAGATGTTCTGAAGATTAGAAATATTTGTACAATATATTCTTACATCACACAAGGAAAGCTGCCTCCTCACACTAAATTCTTGACTTTTTGCAAGTCCTAGATAGCAACAAAAAAATCCAATCCATACAAAACATAACATCCCACCCTTAAACCGACCAGATCATAACCTTCACTGTAGGAAGATTCTACTTCCACCTAAATAACGATTGATATTGTGCCAGTTATCCTTAAGAACCACTCATAAAATATTTTTTAAATGTCATGATTCCAAAAAAAAAGCATTAGGACCCTGTTCATCACTACCAATCTGGACATGCAATGAAGGAAATCAGTTTTGCATGATGCAGCTGGCTGTTTGGTTACAGGGGTGAATGCTAGAGGAGCAAAATCCTTTTGAACAACAGTATGGTGGTACAACAATTTTCCTCTGTTAAACAGCAGGATTTACAGATTCAGGATAGTAATTAATCATACAACACTTAGGAAATGTCACAAAAAATGCCTGCAACATCTCCCACTCTTCTGAGAAGAGTAAAATGAATTGTGACACAGACTTTTGGTTAAATGTATTGGAGTTCACTGATCCAATGATATGGAAAAGACATATAGCTCAACCTTACAAGTTTTGGAAAAACCTTATATAAGCTGAATGACATTGAAATTAACTACAGTATCAAATACTTCTCTCAACATCACTTGACTATGCATTTTGAAGACAATACACTCAGATTAATTGAGACACATCATAGGGAATCAGGGTACTATTTTTAACTCAATCGCATGGCAAAGGCAATCAACAGCCAGGAACATGCACATACTGACAAATCAAACACTAATATAGACCTAGGATTAATACAATTCTCTAATGATCAGCCAATAATATAGACACCATATGAAGTTCAATTCTCAAATGATCTCTGTAAATTGTACTCAAAACATGAGGCGTTCTTAAACTAATTACCAGTAAGGAATGTGTTAAAATAAGGCAGGCTCAATCTCATTATTTGATCTTCTAAAATCCTCACAATGTGGTAAAATGTTAAATACATTTGTATTCACTTCAAAAATTACAATGAACTTCACAGCCTACATGATAGTGCACCGACTTCTCTCCTCAGGTGGTGGTGGAGGTGGCTGTGCAAACCTATTAGAATCTGTTGGATTGTATGTAAACTCTGATGTATCTAAACCATACTGCATTCACAAATTCATGAAATCACAAGTCCATTAGTAGTCAATAAATGTTATTTATATGCAATAACTAATAATATAGTTTTAGTCTAGGAGACAATCATATGTTTTCACACCTTTTCTCTCATTCGAGTGCTCCAAGCATCGTTTCGAGAAGGCCGTTGCTCAGGAACGGGAGTTGAGCCAGCAGCAACTTGAGGTCCCTGGCGGTTGAGCAGAGGCTGATGCATACCAGATCTTGGAGCAAGGAATTCGTCATCACTATCATAATCTCCCGGACCGACACTAACTGATTTAATTGCCAATGCTAATATCATAGCAAAAACCTGTTGAACCATAGAATATTTAGGTTTTTCTGATTGATCAATGTAGTACCGAATATCTATAGCATTTGCCTATTGCTGCCATCTGATCTTTACAGCCTTGTAGAATTCCAGAGTAGGGTAGAGAACTGAGGTAAAGGTGTGATCAAAAACATGCCAGAAACAAGGAGATGAATGTCTTTCAATTGCAAACAATAGGCATGCATTGAGTCAAGAATAATATAAAAAATTCACTAGAGTTGTAACATACTAAAAGTTGGTAGACATAGAGGACTAACCAAAAACAATTATCTGAATGATACATGGCTCTTAAGTCCAGACTGATCAGAAAAGAATCACCAAACTAAGTTCAGGAACTGAGATAATTCAACAAAGTTCTAAAACAGAGAGAATTCTTAGCTGTATACAGAGCACTTGGTTCCTTATTCAAGGGTGCACAACAGCTACTTTCTGTGGATTTTTAAGGGCTTGACAGGGACTTGCAAGGATGCCCTATGGTGATGCAGAAATTAATGTTTTTATGGTGCCATTATTACATATTTAAGTTACTAGTTCATGATTGGGTACACCAGTACAGAAAAAATTGGGTCGAGTTTGTTTTGGGTATGTCCATACAAGAAACATATAAAAATCATTATTATATACATAGTTGCAGCCTAAAAACAGGAATAAAATACAGAATACCACATAACACATAAAATAAACAAAATCACCATAAAAATTAAAAATACTACTTAGTTGTCTATTTGTCAAACTCATATGTCATGATAGAAATTCATTGTCCAGAGATGTTTAGAGGTCAATTTTAGGGTTGGGGTTGATTTTTTAGGTTGAATAGTCAACTGATGAAGTCAAAAAGAAAAGAAAAAAATTAAAATCATTTTGGACACCCAGGTTCCCCAGGTTCACCCTGGGTATTCCCAAACACCCCCTGGTTCACCTGGGTATGCTCTGCAGCATACCCAAACAAATCTGGCTCTGTTTGGCAGGACCCAGGTCAGGCCACAGGGGAACTGGACCAGTACCCATATCAAATACAAACTGGATCCACATTCAAGATGAAACATGAGCGAACCTATAACAAAGTTAAATATCAACCTGTTAATCCAACATGGAGAAATAAATGAGAATTACTAATTTACATCCCAAGTTCACGTGTTTTATCACTTATGAGAAAATATTAAACTCAAATTTACAGAGGTGGTGATCAAAATTCTTCCTGCAATGCAAAGTGCAACCTTTCCAGTGCATAAAATGGCATTCTACAAAGCCACTTGCTAGCTTCAGCAGTCCAAAACAATTATTATAATCACAGAAAGAATAATAAAAGCACCTAGTTAATGGCTTTCACACTAGCATAATGTGTGTGACTAATATAGACTGATTTTCCTTTCAATACGTAGCCTTCAGAGCACAGGCAAATAATTTCATTTCTAGGCCAGCTGCAATCTTTTAAATCGTGCCATGTGAAAGACTGTATAAGAACTGATTGAAGGATTCACATTTCAGATTGCTATTAACAGTCCTTACCCTGCAACCTGACACATAAACTAACAGGTAGAGTCCAACATTAAATGCAAGCACAACCTAGTCTACCTTTCTTTTTTGAACACAACTTTTCTCCAAATTTTAAGTGGCAAGGTAATGGTAAGAACACCCATAAAATATAACACGGATATTGCCCAAAAACCAGACTCCAGCCCAAGGACAAGACTTATTAGAAAGCTAGTCAAACCTTTGCTTTTGCAAGCACCTCTCCAAAAGCCAATTCATTTTGAAATTGATCAAAGTTGTACAATAACTATGTTGGTGTGAATAAATGTCTTGTACTTAGGTAATTAGGGGACATATTCACATGTTAAGTTTACTTAGGATATAAGATTTTTTCTAGAAGTCTTAGTTGGATTTTCTAGAGCTTATCTTATCTAGCTTTTATGCATGATTCCTAGGTAGTTAATTTGTTAGTTGTCTCATGTTATAGGATTAAGACACTTGTCATAATCTTGTCTAATCCTATCTTTCTACCTTGCCTTTATAAGCAAGGCATCTTATGTACATTTGCATATTCAACCAATATTCAATCATATTCAACTTGCATTGTTGAAACAAGTATTATTGCCATTTTCTCTCTTGTGGAAGATATTTTCGTCTAGCAACTACTCTTGGGGATTTTGGGGAGTCACCATCAACTCCCACATGGTATCAGAGCTCCAATGTTGTAGATTCTTTCCCAAATCTGAGGGTTTCATATTGGCTTAAAGATTTTGCTAGGTGACCTCACAATTGAATCCGAAGTGTCAAAGAAAGTCAAGTTTGTCTTTTGTTTCGTCAAATTTGGTTATGTTTTGGCTGATCTATTAAGTTTTCAATTTGAGGGTTTCAGTTGCAAGATCTAGAGGTAGCTGAAAAATCGGGGCACTTTGAGCCCATATCGACCTCGCCATTGAGATCAAGAGGCCGATCAAACAAATTTTGACTATAAATTTGTCATTTGCAGTAAAGTTGTTTTTGAGGCAAAAGAAAGCCATACGATCCTCCAGGTCGACATATTTTTCGCAAAAAAATATTTTTAAAAAAATTGGGACAAATTTTTCTTTATTGTATTAGCAAAAAAATTATTATTCTTGAGCTAAAATATCTATAATATTTCGGGGTTTTATTTAAAAATTCTGCAGATCAAAAAGCATATTCTTTTGTCGCCTCCATCAACTGGTGTCATCTCTGGTATGTTGTCATTTCCACGGGGTACAAAGGTCTTAACCGCAGGTTTGACTTTCTCATCACAGGTAGCCGCAGACATTATTAAGCCGCATAGTTTTATATTAATAAAGTTTTTGTTTTTAATAAAACCCGCCAACTGTTAATGTTACAGCTTCAATCATCATACTTCCAAGCACGATTTATCTGAAGGCAATAAATTGAATGTAGCCTTATGGCTATTCAATTTATATACATATTTGATTTGCACTATGAAAAGCAATTCATATTAAAGTAATGAAATAAATATTAATATTGTTAATATTTATTTAAGTCGTCTCTTCTGGAAAAATGCGTTTTCTCTTGAGGCCGACTTAATAATATCAAAAAGCACGTCCTTTTCTTGGGCCGACTTCCTTGATGAAAAGACACATCCTTATCTCACTTGCCTATAAATAGAAGAGGATGATTATTCATTTGATCATCAAGTTCATTATCATTCGCATTTTGTAGAAGAAGTTCAGGCGCAAGCAGCAGATTATCAATCTGTAGCAGCAAGTCGATTTCAAGGAGAAATACTTTCATTTGTATCTTGCATCTAAGAGAGGTGCTATCATTCATTGTATCAAATCAGCATTGTATTGTGCCTGAGTTGTAAGCAGATTTCTGCTCCTATTCTATCAATATATAAGAGATTTATTGGCTGGGTTTTTCTCCCTCAGGTTGGTGGTTTTCCCAGGGTATCTTGCTGTGTCTATTGTCTTATGTGCTGCATTTTCTGATTACTTTCAGTTTTTGTTTATCCGATCATTAAAAACTAACATGGTATTAGAGCGGGTTTGAAGAAGATCTTGATCAGATTTAGTCTTGCAGCAATACTCTTTATTCTTTTTCTCATCTTTGATCACTTCTATCTGTTCGTCAAGATGGTGAACGGTCTCAAGATCAAGGACAGACTTGAGGGAGCAACAAATTTCACATCTTGGAGATTCAAAGTTATGCTCGCCCTAGAGGAAAATGAATTGGCTGAGTTCATGGAGAGCAATGTCCCCGAGTCTACTGATGAGGAAGAGAAGATTCAATGGAAAAAGAAAGATACTAAGGCGAAGAAGATGTTAGTTGATTCCATGAAGAACCATATTGTTCCAATCATCTCTAAGTTGAAGACAACAAGAGAGATGCTTAAGACTTTGGAGGAGATGTATGAGATCAACAACACAAGCCGTGCACTTGCATTAAAGCAACAACTTCATCATGTTAAGATGGCGGAAGGAGAATCTATCATCGCTTATTTCCTGAAGATTTTCGAATTGAGAGACCAGCTCTCTACCATTGGTCATATTGTTGATGACAAGGATTTGACCATGTTGGCTCTTAATGGTCTTCCTTCATCTTGGGAGTCTTACATTCAAGGAATCAGTGCAAGATCGAAACTTCCCAAGCTTGACTGTTTGAGGGCAGATTGTATTCAAGAAGAGTCTAGGTTGGCTGCGAGAGGTATTGGAGACATTCATGTTCTTGCCGCACATTCCTCGAAGAAGAAAGGGAAAGAAGGAAAGAAAGGATATTTCAAGCGGAATAGGGATAAAGGTTCTAATGGTGCTCCTGCATTCAAGAAGAAGAGGGACCTCTCTCGTGTTCAATGTTTTAGATGTGACAAGTTTGGTCACTATGCAAAGGATTGCCCAACCAGGCCTAATCAGCATGCTTCATTTGCGGATGTGGATGAGATCTCTCGTCAAAATGATTCTAGGGAATTTCTATTCTAAGTCATGGGCCTGTGTTCAAGCCGTGAAGGTTGTGTACTCATTTGAGTGCAAGAGCAACGTATCTTGCCATGTCTAGTATTTGCACCCATTAGAATATTTAAAGAGATAAGTATTCGTTGCTTTGTTTGAAATCACCCTTCTAGGCTAAAATTCAGTTTGCTAAGTTGTGCAAATCTGACCTTGGTTATTTGAATCATGTGTGTTTAGTAAAAAAATCGTGGTTTCTCTTGAATAGTGATCACTGGGACAAGATCCTTTGGAGATACCACTATTCCTTGCAAATGGTGAAGATCTCTGAGTGTGACTCTGAGATGAAAAGAGAACTGCAACTTCGTTGTGATTAGATGACCACATCAATAACATTATCTTTGTGCATGAACTATGTTAGTGCCTTGAGAGGCCTGATTCTATGTTGTCTATGCTGGTTGCATAATGTGTCTGAGAAATCTGAGTTGAGCAGATTGTCTCTTGTCGTGCTGAGATTAGCTCTTTCGAGAGGAGTAAAAGATGGAATAAAGATATATCAGAATCAATAAAGATGAGTTATATTACTTCTTTACTTTTTTTTTATATTTGCTTCTTATATATAATCTATTATTATTAATAATCCTTAAAAATGCAGATTGGATCATTTATTTGGGATTATTTGAGGAGATTTTGATGAGATAAGTATTTCATGAATTCCTCATGTAGTTATTAATTCATGCTATAACATTGAAATAGTTCCAACATTGGTGTTTCTCTTCAGAATAGCTGAGTTCTATGAACTAGTAGTAATCTCTCCTTAATGTCTTCAGGACGGACCAAGAAGCGTAAGAGATTGCTTTCAAGAGAAGAAGAGCTTGATGCATCTTGTAGGCTGAAGCATGGAGACTCAGCTTGCAGCCATGGGACTGAGTTGGTGGCTGAAGACATCTCTCGAAAATGAAGAACCTATTCAAGTTGTCATTGTGATCAATCTTTTCAAAGAGGAGAAATTAATCTTCAGAGGGAGTACTGTGACTCACATAGTAGAAGTTGCAAGGCCTAATGCTAAATCCTTGAAGATCCTCTTTAGCAATTGAGATAAGAATTGGTCATAATAGTCAACCTGGATTTAACATTGGTAGCTCCGCAAACCTATTCAGAATAGAGTGATCTGGGATGAGGTCAATGAGGACAGCCCCAAATTTCTGCAAAGGTGTACACTGGAATCCATTTCTCTAAGGCAAGCGTTGCAAGCAATCTTGGATGATGAGATCAAAAGATTGATGAAAGTACTTGAAGATTCAGAGGGAGCCTACTGAACCTGAAGAAGATGTTTGGCAAAGGCCTAATGAGATCATTCTGAGTCAAGGGAAGTATACATTAGACATCTTGAAGAGATTTGGTATGATGGATTGCAAATCCATGTCCACGCCTATGGAGACCAACTTTCAGAAGCTTAACGAGGCTACAGCTAGTTCAAATCTGGTGGATCCTACTATGTACAAGTAGTTGATTGGATCGTTGATGTATCTAGTCAATACTAGACCAGATATTTGCTATGCAGTGAGTGCACTTAGTCAGTTCATGTGTGAACCAAGGCAAATACATCTAGTTGCAGCAAAGCATGTTCTGAGATACTTGCATGGCACAGTTGGATATGGCTTGAGGTATTCTTCTGGTGTGAACTTGAAGCTGCATGGTTATACTGATTCCGATTGGGCAGGGTGTGTCACTGATTGGAAAAGCACCTCTGGATGTTGTTTCAATTTGGGGTCTGCTATGATCTCCTAGTGCAGTAGGAAGCAGTCTTCAGTGGCACTGAGCACCGCATAGGCAGAGTATATTGCAGCATGTATGACAACTCGAGAAGCAGCTTGGCTTCGTAAGCTTCTTGCAGGATTGTTTGGACAATCATTAGAGCCTACTATCATTCATTGTGATAATCAAAGTTGTGTGAAGCTTTCTATCAATCCAGTGTTTCATGACAGAACCAAGCATGTTGAGATCAATTACCACTATATCAGAGATATGGTATTGAGGAAAGCAATTCAGTTGAGATACATTAGCACTAATAAGCAGATGGCAGACATTCTCACCAAGCCCCTCTCCAGAGTAAAGTTTGTGTACTTTCAAGACAAGCTTGGTATTGTGGAGAATGAAGCCCTAGCTAAGAGGGAGTCTCAACTTCAGTGATCTTATATGAATTGCTTTAATGCATTTCTCTCTATAAGAGAGATTTGAGGTGCAAGCCCTTGTTTCCACCCTCTGGGAGAGCCATGGTGGATGTCATGTGTGTGACTCCATGACAACATCACGTGAGAGAGTCCGTGATGATTTTCTTGTACTTGTGTTTTCACCCTCTGGGAGAGCCATGGTGAACGTCACGATGAGGTGACAACATCACGTTAAGTGATGAGCACTTGTACATACCATACATGGGTGTAGCCATGATGGTTGATATCACGATGAGGTGATATGCTTCTTTTCTCACATGGGTGTAGCCATGGTGATTGACATCACGATGAGGTGATATGTCTTGTGCAGCTGGAAGTATTCCTCACTAGCTGAGAGGGAGTGTTAATGTTACAGTTTCAGTCATCATACTTCCAGGTGCGATTTATCTTAAGACAATAAATTGAATTTAGCCTTATGGCTATTCAATTTATATACATATTTGATTTGCACTATGAAAAGCGATTCATATTAAAGTAATGAAATAAATATTAATATTGTTAATATTTATTTAAGTTCTCTTCTGGAAAAACGCATTTTCTCTTGAGGCTGACTTAATAATATCAAAAGGCATGTCCTTTTCTTGGGCCGACGTCCTTGATGAAAAGACACGTCCTTATCTCACTTGCCTATAAATACAAGAGGATGATTATCCATTTGATCATCAAGTTCATTATCATTCGCATTCTATAGAAGAAGTTCAGGCGCAAGCAGCAGATTATCAATCTGTAGCAGCAAGTCGATTTCAAGGAGAAACACTTTCATTTGTATCTTGCATCTAAGAGAGGTGCTATCATTCATTGCATCAAATCGGCATTGTATTGTGCCTGAGTTGTAAGCAGATTTCTGCTCCTATTCTATCAATATATAAGAGATATATTGGCTTGGTTTTTCTCCCTCAAGTTGGAGGGTTTTCCCAGGGTATCTTGTTGTGTCTATTGTCTTATGTGCTGCATTTTTTGATTACTTTCAATTTTTGTTTATCTGATCATCTCTAGTACGTTGTCAATTCCACAAGGTACAAAGGTCTTAACCGCAGGTTTGACTTTCTCATCACAGGTAGCCACATAGTTTTATATTAATAAAGTTTTTGTTTTCAATAAAACCTGCCAACTATCAGTCGGTACAGGTCTTGTCGGCTCAAGTGGTACAATGGTGTATGCAGTTTAATAAATTGCAATGTTTTTAATATAAAAACTTTGTTTTAAGACTTTATTAAAACCGCTCGAGTTGTTTGTGGGTGGCACGGTTTCCACTGACCACCAGTCGGGTAGCTCCACCCAGCTCGCCGCCCAAGGTGGTGGCAGCCCTTCTAATTTTGCATTTTTTGCAACGGTAGTCACATGAATGACCACGGACCTTCTTTTTTTTAGCCCCAAGTGCATGATTTTTGCACCTATTTAGCATTGGCAAGTCTTGATTTGCCCTCAAATAGGGCTTTTCTTCATTTTCACATAACTTGGGCTAACGGAGGCCCTTTTTTTGAAACGAAATATCGCCGGAAAGTTGGTGATCTGAATTTTCCAATGGTGCAAGTGTTTTGCAGAATTTTTTCCGTTTTGTGCCATGTTTTCAAGGTTGAAGTCAGATCTTGTTTTCCAACCTCCAAGCTCATAACTTTTTGCTCCAAACTCCGATTTTCCCGAAGTTTGCAGCATCAGGAAGGTATTCAAGAGCACTTCAGTTCTATTCATGCACCTTTTGCAAATTTGTTTCCAGAATTTCAGTTTGAAGCTAAGTGGGTACTTTTGGATACATTGTTGTAAATTTGCAAAAAAGTATAAATTTGTTTGGGACAAAGGGGTTAATTGCTTGTATTGTGAAGGAAAATTGTTGCTCCTCTATTGTACTTTCTAATTTTGTCATGGATTTGCCAAAAATTGTACTTCTAACTCCATATAACTATCATGAATGGAGATCACAAATGGAGTTATTATTGTTAAAATTGGCATTGCAAAGGATCAACTTTGGTCAAGATCCAAAACTTGTAGGAGCTAAAGAGAGAAGAAAATGGCTTGATATAAGTGATGAAGCTCTTGGTACTCTTATTTTGTCCATTTCTCCAAATCTTAGCTATCATGTTGCATCTTGCACACATCCTAATCAAGTTTGGACTACTTTAGAAGGTCTCTTTGGTAAGCTAGATAAAATGAGGAAATTTAAGTTGGAGAATGAACTAATGAGTCTTAATCCATCAGATTTTGACAATATCCAAGACTTCTTCTCTAAGCTCAATTCTCTAAGATTGCAGTTATCTAATTGTGGGGTCACTAAAGAGGATGAACAATTAATTCTTTCTATTCTTGCTAAGCTTGGTCCTAATTATTCAATGTTTGTTTCTACATTCTATGCTACAATGGATGCCCTTGGCAATGCATACAAAATGCCTTCTCTTGATGAATTTGCAACTCAGCTCACAAGGGAACAAGCAAAGTTGGTACACATGGGCACATTGAAGTTTTCTACATCTCATGCTCTTTTTTCAAAGGATACAAAGGCTTCAAGTGGCAAAGGTAAGAAGCAACATAAGGCACCTAAGTCTAATGAGCAAGTTAAAGATTCTCCTTCACATAACACTCCTAAGTCCACACCCTCTTCTAAAGAGGAATCGTCAAAAAAGAAGTTCAAATGTGCATATTGTAAAAGGCTAGGACATGATGAGCATAGATGTTATAATAAGAAGATTGATGAACTCACACACCTTCAAAAGAATAACATTCAGCTGCCCTCATTAGTGTCTTCTTCTTCTTCGGCATCTCAATCGGAAGCCCCATCATCATCACAATCAGATAATACAGGATCTACATCCGGGCTACACAAAATGAAAGGACACGCACTCATGGCCTTTGTAAGTCTTGAATCTAATAGATGGCTTCTTGATTCATATGGCATATTTATGGATTTGTTCTCTTCTCTTGAGCCTTGCAATTCTCCTCATATTTTGATGGATAACAATATATATGTGAAGGTAAGTGGGAAGGGTTATATTGCCAAGGGGGAAGGGACTTCTAATGATGTGCCTTGTGTTCCTTCCTTGACATCAAATCTTCTTTCTATTTATCAAATTACCCATGGGGGTCAAGGTAAAACAGTTGAGTTCACTCCTAATAGGGTGTACATAAGGGACTTGGAGACTAGGGATATTGTTGCAATCGGGATGATTGATCATTCATCTCGTTTGTATTCCTTTTCACATTTTGCTTCAGAAGGTGATAATGTTCCTTTGACTGCATCTCACACTCCTTCATTGAGTGTGAACCATGTTTGTGAGGAGAAGTTTGGTCATCTAAACTTTGGTATTCTAGAGACCAATGTTGAGCTTCCTACTCCACCTCCCTTCCTACTCCACCTCCCGCTTCTTCAACCATCAATGGTTCTATTCAGTACGATGATCATAGTTTTTCAAATCTTGCTTTGTGGGATGAGTATTTGACAGGTATTTCTAACTTGTTTGTGCAATCTCATACTGCAGATTTGGAGGACACACTTGATTCTCTCCTATTTGATAACAGTTTCAGTACAACTGTTATACCATCTTCTTTGTCTTTGGAGATTGACATTCATGAGTCTCCTCATTCACTTGATTTGTCATGTTTCTTGGTTGAGTTTGACCATGATTATGTTGTGACTTATTCAAGCTTGGAGACTCCTCATCAATTTTCGAAGGAATACATTTTGAGACTTAATTCTTCCTCCTTTCAGTTGGACATAGAGTGGCTTCTTCATCGACCTATGGATGTATTTCTTCCTAAGGGAAGATGTGTTGTTTGTAGACATTGGATCATCTTTTGTTTTCAAGCATTCTTCATCAGTATTGGAGATTCTTCATTGTGGGCAGGATTTTCTTCTCTCTTTTTCCCTCTTATGGGGGGTGGGGGGGAGGTTTGTGGGAGTGTCATTGATTGTATATACATGATGGATGTAGTCCTTGCGGGGTATCATTGAGTCCTCCATACATCATGTTTTGTTTTGTTTTTTCTCTCTTTTGGAGAGGAGTTTTGGTTTTCTCCTTTTCTCCGTTTGTGAGAGATTGATTGCACTTGCATTGTAAATGGGTACCTAACATGGCCTAGTAGTCAGGACCCATCTCCATCTCCATCTTCATATTTGCATAGTTTGCATAATAATCTTCTCCCTAAGTTGCACTTAAGAGGGGGTGTTGGTGTGAATAAATGTCTTGTACCTAACTAATTCATTTACTAGAAATTAGGGGACATATTCACATGTTAAGTTTACTTAGGATATAAGATTCTTTCTAGAAGTCTTAGTTGGAATTTCTAGAACTTATCTTATCTAGCTTTTATGCATGATTAGTTAGTTTGTTAGTTGTCTCATGTTATAGGATTAAGACACTTGTCATAATTTTGTCTAATCTTATCTCTCTACCTTGCCTTTATAAGCAAGGCATCTTATGTACATTTACATATTCAACCAATATTTAATCATATTCAACTTGCATTGTTGAAGCAAGTATTCTTGCCATTTTCTCTTGTGGAAGATATTTTGGCCTAGCAACTGTTATTGGGGGTGTTGGGGAGTCACCATTAACTCCCACAAACTATTTCATAATCTACACTAGCATGGCAAATAGCACAAAACTACACCTTTTTCAATTCAAAATAATACTCATGAGCCACCTTTTAGAATGAAAGAAAAGCTCATCTAGAAACACATCAGTGACAATGGAAAGAAAATATGAATAATACGTTGTACCTGTAATATAACCACTCCAAGAGCAACCCATTTGACAATCTTCAAATATTTCTCCAAAAAGTCTTTGATCATGTCAAAATCTCCAGTTTTATCAGTTGGAATTACCTGAAGGAAACAAATTTGTCTCAATAACCTTAAAAACTGAGAAAGAATTAATGTTTTCTTTTAAGTTTTAACATATATCACATAATAATTTAACAGAAATATAAGGTGCTCACCTCCTCCCACTTGTGGTCAAAGATTATAAAACCTGTAAATCCCAACTCTGCCAAGACTAACAGAGCAATAAACACAGAATACTGAACACTTCTTAAGGAAACGTTATCATAAAGTGTGCTCCCAAATCGAAAAGCCATGCACACCATGGACAGTTAAAAATTTAGCTAAAAGCCAGCTCTTTACCTAAACATGAGGCCCATAAATAAAATGGTTTCAATTTATGCATAGTTTCTTTTGTCCAAAATAGCTGAAAGTTATGTTCATCAAATTAATTGTAACCATATCAATCCAATCTATCGAGGATTTCCTTTTCCTTCAACATATAATGCTCTTCTCTTGTCTGCTTGAGCTGTGTGAGTGAGCCTATGATCACTACTTTGCTAATTTTAAGAATAAAACCACACAGGGAATGATATCTTTGGCAATAAGTAACATTTTGAAAGGATACACAACACAGGCAGCATTGACGTCTTGTTGCTACTGCAATACAGCCTGAACAGGAAATGATGCAAACAATAACTCCAATTGCAATGAACAAATATATGAACCTGCACAAAAAAAGGTACTGAATTTATTCCACTGCACAAAATTAGGTACTGAATTTATTCCATAGTAAATGTATGCATCGATTTTCAGAAGTATTTCTAAGATGGTGGAAACAGCTCATAAAAAAGGCAAATCTGCAGCTTTATTTCTTACAGTACATCTGCACATTATTGCACTCATCCTAACTTACATGACAATAAGAAACAAGATTGATCAAATATTCAATTATGTTTATATGTATTGTTACATTTTCTTTAAAAAATAAAATAAAATAAAAAATCTTATAACAGCAATCTATTCAAAATGGCTACTACTTCAAGTTCAATAGCCTGGAAGACAATTTTTAAATATTTATATGTATCATAAGGGTTACATTTTCAATTTTTTTTAATTTTTTCTTATAACAGCAATCTATTCAAAATGGCTACTACTTCAAGTTCAATGGCCCCAAAAACAGGTAGACACTTTGAAAACAATCAAGCATCACCTATATGGAAATAAGTTGCAGTGAGTAAACAATTTCCAGGAGGTGTTGCTTCTCTTTGGCATTGTAGTCACTATGGGATCGCGTATAAGAGCTCGTATGGTCAACTGAAAGCTCACCTATGTGCTATGACCAGCCTAGAAATTAGAGTTTGTCAAGGGAGGTTTGCAAAGGAACAAATAATGGCATATAATAGAGAACAAGAAGTTGGTCTATGAATGAAAAAAATTAAAATATCATCCTTTATCGAAGAATGGATTAAAGAAGCCACCTATAGTGTCTCCTTCAATAGCAGCTACCCTAGAACATTTCTTGGAGACACCATCTACCCAAGAAGAAGTTCCCTCTATTTCTTCCTACAAATAAAGCCCAGTGGATAAGGCATTTCAAGATGAGGTATGGGACAATGCATTTATACCAATGGTCTTCCTTTCAACTTGGTGAGATCACCATATTGGCAAGAAATAGTGACAGCAATCAATCAAACACCCTTTGGTTACACAAATCCCGAGTATGACAAGGTGTACACCACCTTATTGGAAAATTAGAAAGTTTTTGTAGAGACATCATGTAATGTCCCGTGCATGAAGGGCTGAACCCCGGCGGTTGTAACTCATCGTGTTGGCAGGCATGTACTTGATAACCAGATGGTCGGGCTCCACTACCAGGTGTCCACTGTGCTCGTGGCTTCATGCCTTCACCTCTGAGGCTGGTGGGAAGCAAACCTCACCCTTAACACCCTAGGTAGCCGCCCTCACTACTAGGGCGGTCTTTTGGTGTAGTGGTTGGGACTTTGTGGTATCAAAGCCAAGGTCTTGAGGTCGAGCCCCGCGGAGCATGGTGGGCTGTAATGTCCCGTGCATGAAGGGCTGAACCCCGACGAATGTAACCTATTGTGTTGGCAAGCATGTACCTGATAACCAGATGGTGGGGCTCCACAGCCACGTGTCCATTGTGCTCGTGGCTTCATGCCTTCACCTACGAGGCTAGTGGGACGCAAACCTCACCCTTAACACCCTAGGTAGCCGCCCTCACTACTAGGCCGGTCTTTTGGTGTAGACATTACACATCACTAAAACCAATCAAGAATTCATGGGTTGAAACAAGTGTCCATCGATCCTGATGGATGGAAAGGTTGGAAAAATGGCCTTTAATAAATGTCATTGCAATGTCCCCTAAAGGGACAATGGTTTTTAAGGCTGTTGATTATGAGGGGCAAGTGAAGGATGCAAACTTCATTTCCAAAATCCTTATTGAGTACATAGAAATAGTGGGTGCTGAGAACGTTATCCATTACAAACAATGTAATGGGGCAACAAGCACTTTGGTTGGAAAAAGGTATGAGCACATTTTTTGGACACCATGTACCGTCCAATGCCTTAACTCAGTGATGCAAAAGGTTGGCACTTAAATAGAGTGGGTGAAAATTATATACACCAAGGGTGTGGAGATTCAAATGTTCATGACAAATCATCATATGTCACAAAGCATCTCCAAGACTTTCTCCAGTTTAAAATTGTTGAAGGTAAATTTATCAAATTTAATTTAAATATTTACTTATTTAAATTTTCATTTGTTATAAACATGTTTTTTTCAATACAATAAGTTGTTGAGACTCATTTCACATCACACAATTATTTTTAAAAGACTTGTGAAGGTGCGAGAGGCATCAAGCGGCATGGTCATTAGCAACCAATGGCATGTGTGGAGGCAATCAAACTCACATTGGACCCAAAAGATCAAACCATTGATTTTGGATGATGATTGGTTAGTTCATGTGGACTACATCTTGTTATGATCAAGTTTGCTAATACAAATCAACTGTGTTTGGGAGAAATCTATGATGGCATGAACTCCATGATAGAAAAAATAAGGGCCATGATAGCATAGAAGGAGAATGACCCCAAAGAAATATTTTTCCTAAGGGTGAAAAAAATCATTCTTGACCACTAGAACAAGATGACCATGCCCTTGCATCTCCTTGCATATGCATTATCTTCCAAATCTTACAACACAAAAATACTTTCTTTTCCTAAGAGAATGGTGCCATATAGAGATAATGAAGTTGTTGATAGGCACAAAATAGCATTCCAAATAATCTTCTCCAATCTAGAAGTGGAGGATGAGGTTAGGACTGAATTGATAGGTTCATCACGAGACGAGATCACGGTATTTGCACCCTTCAAGACGAGTACAAGATGGACACTCATACATGTGGGTACCTCGATGGGCAAAGTTATATGTTCTTCCAACCTTTTGCAATCAAAATTGAATCATAGGGAAGCATTTTTAATTTTTAACATTCTTACCATTTTTTCGCATTTTTATGTTGTATTGACTTTCTCTCCAATTTCAACAAGTTGCAAGTTCTTCCATTAAGCAAAACTGGAGTACATACTCCTTTTTTCACTCAATTCAGCACAACCAATTGACTGCAAAAAAGTAGAAGATTTGTTCTATGTCTATTCCAACTTTCCTCTCCTATCACATAAGGAAGATGAATACAAGGGGGAACAAAGAATTGGGGTATGACCCCTAAGTGTGCCAACTTAGATGCATCTATTTTAGAACTTGCTAAAGTTAGTATAGATGATGACAAGGCTCCTACACATGATGGTCACGTAGCTAGTGGGAGCCCCATGGTTGCTTGTGGTTCAAATGAAGTTGAAACAAGCAACGACTTAGATCTAGATGCTTTTGATGGAGAGAAAGATACAACTTTTTTATTGTATTTACTATTTTCCAATTTTGTAATGATTTGACATATAATATTATATATTATGCGATATAACAATGAATTATCAATTATCTTTTCAATTCACAAAATGAAATGTAGATATATGACATTTAGAAAAGTACATGCTATGAATCATGATTTAACATATAGATATATGAATGAATTATGAAATGTAAAATGTTATTTAACTTATTTTTGGCATCAAGTATCAAACATATTTTAAACTATGTATAGTCATTAGTGTATATTTATCGTATATGTCTATAATCATACCTGTACCCAAGAAAAAATTGTCATACCAGCATACCCAAATCCCAAACCCGAGCACATTCCTATATCCATACTAGCATGTTAGTTTAGCAACAAAAAATAGTTAAAGTTCACTTGCAAGCTCAGAGCCTAACATGGAGATCAACATCTTGCTCCTCTAAAGAAAATCTAACAACATAACCCTACAACAAAAACTCCTCAATGCCTCCATCTCAAGCCCTCAATATATAGACTCAAAGAAGCACAAATACCCACAAAAAAACATTACCATGAGCCCAATCAAGGTCCCAAAATACCTTGGTAAGAATTCTCACAACCCACACCCTATTTTGACCTATTATGCCATTTACCTCCTTTAGAAAGTTGATATATGATGCCCCATAACATGAGTCCTAAGTGTGTTAAAATTCCTAGTCCACTTTATAATCATGCTCTTGCATGTGTCATAGAAACTATCATAAGTAAACCCCATATCTTACAATGCCATAATGACGTTAGATAATTTTACTTCTTATACACATTACAAGATAATCAACATGAGGCACAAAATGACAACACAAAGTGGGATGCCCCATTTCCCAAATGAGGCTAAAATAATTAATAAAAGAGCTGGAACATTAGGACTTGCATGTAATAAACACCCCTATTTTTTGTTAATTTATTTGCCTAGTTAATTCACAATCATGAACATGAAAATAATGGTGCTTGATGTCATTAAAGTTCTGATATGAAATTTCAATGTTCATTAACTGCTGTTACAAATCTTGGGTGAATATTCATTCACTTGATGATGCCAAAACATGTAATAAACAAATATGACATCCCAATGTGAAATACCTTGAAAACAGGGGCAAGGATGATTGTTGCAGGTCTGAAAGGACGAGAAGAACTTGTTGCAGGACTGCTGTTACCAGTTGCAGGTCATGGCAGCCATGTTAACTCCTCAAGGAAACCTCCCAACAAATGTAGAACACCTCCAATGCTAGCAATCTGCTACTATGAATATCCAGCTCTACAAAAACACCTCCAATATGCAAGAAATAGACACCCTCATGACTCACAAATTTTCAGCCATACCTAGAACTGTACGACACACTATTTAGCTTTGTATCCTTCCAACAACAACACCAAACACCTAACAATAACCCAGCACTACTGTTCACCCTCCAAAAACTAAGAAAACCAGTTTCAAGTATGCAAATAACATTCAGTCATGCCCAGCATGAATAGCGCTTGATTATAGAGATGGAAAGGGGGCTGGTAATGACTTGGAAAGGAGTTTTACCCGCTGTTATCAATTTCTGAGCAAGTCCAGAGCTTATTTCAGCGCTGGAAAGAACACCAACCAAACTGCGAATGCTTCTAAACCACTCCAAAGTGATCATAGGAAGCAACCACATCTAAAGACACCTCATACACACACACCAAACTCATCATTCGCTTCAGAATTGATGTTGCAGGTCTGGAAAAAGGTAACAGCAGTGGGAACCCTTCATTGAAATACCTCCAAGCTCAATTTAAATTCCTCCTAGGCATGTAAATCTACTTCTATCATACCCAGCAGCAATAAACTCGCCCAGTTGTTGAAGAAAACTGCAGGTAATGGACAGATTTTTTGTTTCAGTCATGCACAGACAATAACTTAGGCACTGGAAACAAGGGCGACTTAGGAGAAAATTCCAAACTCCTTCAAAAAGTGTTGATTCAACATCAAATCACCTGCCAATGATTGCAAAGGTCTAGATGCCACTAATGATGGGAGAAAAACCTCAGAAAACCCAGCACTTTAGTCTTAGGGTCTCACGCCGACCTCCAAGAAACTTTGTGCAACAGTAAAGCCCCTTCCAGAAGTTTTTATAACCTGCAAATAGCATCAATATCTCCTCAAATGCAGTCGCCCAGCCATGATAAGTCTCTGCATAAAAATCACAAATGATTTTTGAACCATTCAACACCATTTCTCAGCAAACACAAGGATGGTGCGGCCTACTCCTATAAGGCTATACAGCCAGTCCCAAAAAACCCTCTAAAAGAAGCTTCAAACAAGCACCAAAATCTCAGAGAATATTAACAAATAATCACCCAAAAAATTGCACCTCAAAAAAACCTTGAAAATCTTCATTTCCTGAAACCCTAATCTGCAAACTCTGTGAAAACAATAGTGACTCCTGTGTAGAAACACTCCAACCAGCTAGGGACCATCTCTCAGATCCAAAACCAACAACCAAAAGAGGGTTTTCATCCTCAATTGGTTCTAGGAAGAACTCACATGTTCAATCCAACAGCATCTTGTTATATGTGCTCTTATGCATATCTAGAATGAGGGGAATGTCTGTGCAGGCAACAGATTCCACCATTGACTGTATTTATTAATTAATTGAAAATAAAAAGTGCATTCACTTTTTTTTTCAATTAATTAATAAATACAGTCAAATACAGTTAAAGATAGAATCTGTTGTCTGCATAAGACAATTCCTAGAATGAGAGCCCTAGACCTCCTTTTATAGAGTTGCAGGGAAAAAAGGCTGATTTAAAATTACAAATAATTCATTTTCCCCCAAAAGCACATTTCAAATTATAAAATGACATAAGTGTTAGTCCCCTTCTCTTGACGTCCACTTTTGGGGGACATAACATTACTTTATAAAAATATAACACTAAAGTAATACGATATAACATTAACATTAGAACTTTAGTGTAAATATTTTGATACTCCCATTCATGTTGCAAAAAGCACTGTTGAGACTTTTGAAACCCAAACTGAGCATGCAATAGCAATACTGAGGTAGTGGGTTGATGACAGGTGACAACCCGAATGTCTTCTAAGGAGAACACACCAGGAGTCTGAAAACGCTTCTGAAAGCGTCACTACAATCCAAAACAGCAATTGAGCTCAAATCCAACATCAAAACCAAGAAAGATTGATCCGACACACTCCAAAATGTTTGGATTTCTCTCTAACCCACCTTGAAGCCCATGGGAAAAACTTGAAAACTGGCCAAAAGCTAACCACACAATATCGCGTAAAAATGGGGACATTACATTGCATGGTGTATGACACACCTAATCCTAACATTTTCCCACTTGCCATATACCTTACAAGAGCAAAAAGATGCTCCAACAAATTCATGAGCCAAAACACCAAGGGCACTTATGACATGGTGCCACCTAGGCCAATGTCCACCCAAATCCATGGCTCCACAAAGCCAAAATCTCCTTTTCTTTCGAGGGTTGTATAACAAAATATCTCAAGGGAGGTATTGAAATTTACAAGCACTTGAAATTGCATAATCCTCTCAAGTTCTTTCTTTCGCTTTACCCCTTTCTTGGTGAAGGTGGGACAAACTTTTAGTCTCGAGTTCTTAAAGGTCTACATGACCCCTCCTTCAAACCCAAATTTTCTTTCCTCATTCAAGATGCACGTTTGATTAGCCATGCTCCTTGGTGCCTTAGGCATGAGCCTAAAAATTGTATTTATATCTCATGAGGAGGCTCTCTAGATCAGCAAACCTTATCCTTCTTTTGACGGTGCTGTCACTTTTTTGGTACTCTTTGATTTCAACATTGCTTGGACCAAAACCTTTATGTTGAATCATTTCTTGGTTCTCAGGCAAAGCATCTCTTCACTCTAGATGGTAGCATTCAAGCGTACAAAGATTTAAAATTTTGCATCTATATCTTTCTTGGTAGGTCATGCTTGACTACAATACCATTATGTCACATCACTTGTCCTCTCCAACACAAATCAATTCCCTCTAATTTTATATCTAGTGGATTTTATTATTACTTTCGCCAAAGCTATGTAAAGCCATCAATCTTTTCAAATAGTATTTGATTATGCACAATATTCTAGAGAATTTATCTTTGGATTGTCCTTTACAATTATTTTTTGTTGTCAATATCTTAAAGATTTCTCCAATACATCCCAAAAGGAATGGGGAAGGTTTGCAATGCACAAGCCCTAAAGAAACAACCAATAGGCAACACATAAGGCTCACAAGGAGTGAATCCAAAGAATCAAAGAATATCATGGAGGAAACCTTGTGAAAACCATTGGCCAAGATCCTCCATTGGTCATTGGGCAATAGGAAACTACCTTTGAGTGAAGCTAACTCTATGGAAAAAGCTAGAGAACCTTAATATGGCAACTCCTGCAATTGTGGCATCAAAGCGTTAGACTTCAACATCTTCCATCATTGGGACAATAAGTAGACTTTGAAATACTCATTGGCCACTCGCTCATCATGTAAAAGCTTCATGGAAAGTGCCTATGGCCAAGAGTATGTTGTCTTAAGAGCAAGGGGATGGGAGGCCTTTCTAGATCAAGACTTTGAACACTTCTCACATCTCTCCAATGTTTTCAATATAGTTGTTAACTTGCACATGCACTACTAAATCTATTGGTTGTAGTTTAGAACCTAGGTGGCCAAGATGGTTGCCTCATGGCAATTGCCAACTCCGACATTTGCAAAACCTGCCCTTGGAGCATTAACAATGAATGCATTAGTCATGTGGCTTCTATGGCCTTAGTCCCAATACTTTTGAAGCAACATTTATTGTAACTTTTGCCTCCAATGTCTTCTTGTCAAGACTCAATGAAGTGAAGAGCCTCACTCAAACAAAGAGCACAAAAACCAATCATTGACCAGTACAAACTGCATAGGTCCCTTATCTACACTGCATTACCAAATGCTTCTACCTCTCTAATCTTGTTCTCAACCTCTTTCACAAGCATGTCCAAGAAGGCACTTGTTTCTTCCAATTTTTTTATTCTCACTTGCTCGTTCTCAATCTATTGCTAGGCAAGTTTGAGATATCCTTGCTATGTCTTTGAGTTTACTTGCTCTTCCTTGAGGCAGCCATCAGGCCTCAATATTTTTGTAGTTTTCATATCTAGCACTTTGAGCACTATGGTCCATTTCGTATAGAGCAACTTGCTTGCTTGATTGTAGTGGTTAAATATTGTTGTAATGAACTTGCAAGAAAAATATACTATACACACAGAAATATTGCAGAAATGAGAAAAACAAAATTGTTTATATTATCTTCACAATGCCACTTCAAGGGGCCAACCTCTGAATAGAGCATATACTCCAAGATTCTTTTCAATCGAGGAGTCGTTACAATATAGAGTTTTGCCAAATGCAACTACTACCATCCTATGCATGTGAGATAATTACTTCATTGTAACAACTAGTGAGATAGCTTATGATGCATGTGCATCCCTTTATCAAAGCTACCTAGGGGCGATTTACAAAGCATATGCGCCCAACTAATGCTAGCTAACACAAAGTAGAATGGGGTACATAACATTGCCCTCCCCTTTGAAAAACCTTGTCCGCAAAGCTTGAGATTAGGAAATCTAGAGAAAATGTTGGTGGACTCCCATGTAACATCTTCAAGTTGCAAGCCCTACCAATTGGACTAATCACCCCTCAATAGAATGATTGCATAGCTACATGGTGTATTTATGCAAAATAGCCCTAGGTTTAAAATATTCCATGCCCTCCTCATCCAACTCAAGTAGCTCTATTGATGGCCAAGTAGCAATCTTAATCATTTTATTGAGACAAGAGACACAAAAATTTGGGTGGATTTGAGAAGGTGGAAGTGCTAACTTATAGACGAACTCACCTATACACTAGATCACCTAATGGGGACCATAAAATTTGGGAGCCAACTTATGACCACACTTATCGCTAATGAAAGTAGCTTGTAGGGTTCGAGACATAAAAATACAATCACCAATATCAAAAGCATGTTCAATTTGATGTTGATCCACTTGTTTTGTGTGATTTTGGGCCAATTTGTGATTGGCTATAAGTAGTCTAGAGATGTCTTCATGCTTGGCCAATGTGTTGTCAACTACTGCAACCCTTGAAAAACCTAAAATATACGTACCCTATGATAGTGGGGCGGGACCATAGAGGGCCTCATAAGGGGTCATTTTGGAAGCACCGTGATAATTAATATTGTACCACCACTCCGCCTAAGGTAGTGACTTGGCCCACTATCCCTATTGCTCGAACACAAAACAACACAAGTAAGCCTCAAGGCACTTGTTGACAATCACTACTTGACCATCAATTTGAGGATGATAAGCCAAACTCACGTTCAAGGTGTTGCCCTATTACTCAAACAACTCTTGCCAAAATTTGCTAGTGAAGGATGGATCATGATTAGTAACAATAGAGTGAGGCATTCCCTGGGGTTTGAAGATTGAATCTAGGAAGTGTTGAGCAACCATAACAATAGTGTAAGGATGACGTAATGCACAAAAATGAGCATATTTGGTCAAGTAATCCATCAACAGCAAGATGACATGCTTACTAGCTAAGAATGGAAGCCACACAATGAAATCAATAGAAATATCAGTCCAAGCCTCAATGGTAATAGGAAGTGGCTACAACAATTCAGGGGCTTTTATAGTTTCCACTTTGGTCCTTTGACACACATCTCATTCAACTACAAATCCTAAGCATCCTTCTTAAGTATGTCCAAGAAGAAATCTCACTTCACATGCTCATAGGTCTTCAAGAAACCCGAGAGTCTGAAAAATAGGTGAGGAGTGCAACTCCAGTAGTAACTAAGGCTTGAGCGCTAAAATAAGGATTTAATAAATCTGATCACGATAAGTAAGTACTTTGCTTGTCCAACAAAAACTCAGCACCAACTATGGATCCTATTCTAACTATCAAATGATTCTTTAATTACAAAGGTAGTTGCCCATTCATGCCAAATCTCATCTATCCAAGGAGGACCCAATACAAAAAGAGAAAAGATGGAACCTTCTTCTTCATATTGGCATGAGTGCATTTGCTACCACATTTTCCTTACCCTTCTTGTAGACAATCTAAGTCATATTTGTGCGTCTTGGCCACCTATTTTTGTTTTTCTGCAAAGGGTCCTTATTGCTGCAAAAAGTATTTAAAGATATGATGATCTATTTTTATCTAGAATTTGTGGCCGAACAATTAAGGACACCATTGTTCGACAGCAGGGAGGAGAGCCAACATTTCTTTTGTGCATTAATTTAGCTAGATTATGTCTCGTGAGTAGCTTGTTGGTGAAGGCTAGGGGCCATTCTTCTTGCATCAACACTACACTTATGCTTGTGACAAAGGCATCACATTCCAAAGTGAAACACTTGTGAAAATTGAGTATGACCAACACTAGAGTAATACCAATGGTAGTTTTGAGTGCATTAAAGGCCACCTCCACTAATTATGAATAATGGAAGGAATTTTTTTTAGCAAAGTTGTCAAGGGTCCAGCAATTTGATCATAATTACGCACAAACTTGCAATAGTACCCTATCAAGCCTAAGAAACCTTGCAAACTTTTGAGGGACTTCAAGCATGGCCACTCTTGCATTGTGGCAATCTTCTTGGGGTCAACTTGTACACCTACCAATGAAACAATATGGCCCAAGTACTCCACCTATTGGACACCAAAGGCAAACTTTGAGCATTCGGCAAAGAGAGAATGCTCCAATAAAATTCTAAGGAAGACCTCCACACAATGAAGATGATTAGTCCAAGTTCAACTATAGACAAGTATATCAAGAAAACCAAGATGAATTTGACTAAGCAGCCACAAACACTATGTTCGTGGAGCTTTGAAAAGTGGAGGGAACATTGGATAATCCAACGGGCATGACCAAAAATCCAAAATGGTTGTTATGAGTTTTAAATGCAATTTTAGGAATATTAGCTTATTTGACCCTAATTTGGTGATAGCTTGAATGAAGATCCATCTTAGTGAAAAACTTAGCCCCAAAATCTCATCCAACAAATCATTAATAACAGGGATAGGAAATTTATCCCTAATGGTTAGTTTTTTTCAGCTCGCGAAAATCAAGGCACATTTTCCAGCCCTCATCTTTTTTACAAACCATAACTACTAGAGAGGATTAAGGACATGAACTATGGAGGATGATACTTACCTCTTGGAGTTCCTTCATCATCTTCTCAATTTAATTCTTTTGCTCAAAATCATACTAATAGGGCCAAATATTAGGAGGATGGCTACCAAGGATGAGTAGAATGGAATGGTCCTGGGACGTGGTAAGGGGTGGCCTTTGAATTCCTCGAATAGTCATTGATACTTATCAAGGAGGCCAAGCAAATCCTACGAAGGAAAAGGAGGATGAGCCTTGAGAGAGTGGAATTGTGTCAAAATACCCAAGCACCCTTTAACAATTTTTCCATATGATGGGAGCTAAAACCTCTGAACATTACCTACCTTTAGACCTTGCAATGTATACTCTCACCCATCACAATGCAATTTGAGCCAAAGTTGTTAGTAGTCACAAGTAGTCGAACCTAAGGTTTGTAACTATTAGACCCCCAATACCACATCGAGGCCCCTAAACAAAGAGCAAACATATTTGTGGTCAATTGATAATCATTAATCCCCCATTGCAAGCCTAACATTGCAGTACTTGCCCCCACACGACATAATATTTACCATAGGCAACCACAATTTGAAAATTATTGTAGACATGGACATAATAGTGTAGTTGGTCGGCCAATTTTTTGTTGATAAATCTATGCGTGCTACCATCATCTATGAAGACCACTGTCTTTTTTCTTTGATTTAGCCAATGACCTTGACCTTAGGAGGGAAGAGAACCTAGCCTTAAGCATGAATAGTAATATGAGCATCCAAAGTGGATTGTTGTTTTAGGTAAACCAAATCGTCTTTGTATCTAAAAGATTCTCAAAGCCACTACCTACAATAGCAAACTCAACGAGATGCAAGAATTAATCAATACATTTGTGACACTTTTCCCATTTTTTATCACAATTGAAATACAATCCCTTAGCCTTTTCCTCCACTATCTCTTCTCAAAGAGTTTCTGAATTATGGGGGGCTTAGTTCCTTTATCTGGTGACACCTTTTTGTTGATGTTATTAGCAGCATCGGGCTGCTTCTTCCAGCAATCACATCAAGTTATATTAAATTAAATGATAGCCTACGGCTATTTAATTTATACATGGTTGATTTAATGAATGAGGCTGACCCTCTTTGAGATTATTTTGTAATTTATTATTATTCCAAGTGAGGCCGACCTCCTTGAAGAGTCACCTCATTTTGTATAAATACAAGGTGATATTTGTTCATTCTAATCATAATGTTCATGAAGGATAATTCGCACTTCTTGAAGAAGTTCGCACTTGGGCAGCAGATCATTGTGTAAAATGCAGCAGATCATCATACTATGGCAGAAGATCATACTGTAGCAGCAGACTGATTTCAAGGAGAAACATATTCAGAGTACCTTTGCATCTAGGAGAGGTGCTATTATTCATTGTATCAAATTTGGCCATGAGCTGGGCCTGAGTTGAAAGCAGATTTCTGCTCCTATTTTATATATATATGAGAAATATCTTTGCTGGGTTTTTCTCCCTCAAGAGGAGGGTTTTCCCAGTGTATCTATGGTGTTCATTGTCTCATGTGTTGCATTATCTGAGTGCTTTCTTTCTGTTCATCTGATCTTTTAAAACACTAACACTTTTTAGTTTTGAAAGAGGAGATGACTAGTTTCCATTGTTCTGCCAATTTGTCTTCCGCACGTCATGCCAAGGCTACAACATCGCAATAGGAATCTGATTTAAACATGAAAAATTCAGTTCATAGCTCCTCTTTGAGACCACTAATGAGACAGCTGAAAATGATTTCTTCTTCAAGTCTGTTTGGTTGGCCAATTTTTCAAACTCACTTTGATATTCCTTACCGAAACATGTCTAGCATAATTTGGTAAGGGCACCAACAAACTTTTCATAGGTACTAGGGACAAAGCACATTAAGGCTTACTTGTGAAATTCTAATCAAGTGAGAAATGGGTGTATCCAACCATTGATACCACTAAAGGGCTTCCTTTTCCAAGAAAAAGGAGACCAAGGAGAGCTTTTGATCCTAGAAAATTCAATAGAATACAAAATATCGATCGGCCTTGCCCAACCAATTAGAAAGATTTGTACCATCACATTTAGGCAATTCTAGTTTAGAGGATGAGGAGGGATAAATTAATTTGGTAAGGGGGAACTTTTTTTAAGGGAGAAAGGTTGACCTTTGTCTACAATGTACACCTAAGGGTAGCTGGTCCAATAGATTGGAGAAGCAATAAAGCTACTCTTTGAAGCTTGTTTGTATGCAATCAACGCAATCATTGAAAGTATGCACAATAGATTATGGTGGATCCAGCTGGTCCTAAGAATGAGAACTTACCATCACATAGAGGAGTGTGACCTACAAAAGAAGTAACCCAAGTTATATGGCAAATTGACCAGCGTGAAGAGATGAGCTTAATGGGACAATCTACTAAAAGGGGTATAAGTTGACCCCAGCCCAAAAAAAAGTGTGGCCAAAGTTATATGGCAGATTGATCAGCTTGAAGAGACAAACATAATAGGGCAATCCACCACAAAGGGTAAAAGGTTGGCCACAAACTTCTTTCGTAATCCCTATGGGTGGAGACTACAATCAATTTCTTTGATTTCTTGCTCAATAGGGAGTTATGTGTTGAAGATTAGGTGCTCTGCGAGACTACGTGAGTGCAAAATTAATGTTAAGATCCAACTATACAAGTCACAATACTATTGTAATAATTGCAGATTTGGAAGAATACTTAAGATGAGCTACTGTGCAAAGAAAACACTAATAACTATAGAACATATGCCAAATACTGAGCTACCAAGAAAATCTGGTTGCCATCGTATTAAGGGCAGATAACACATAGGTGGAGATACAAAAGGAAGGCACTATAAGGTGTGTGGTTTGTGAGCTCACCAATATATTGATCTTGTTCATAAATAGTGTCAACCCAACATTTCAAAGTGCTAACTATGGAGGGTTAGGACTATACCTGTAGCCCACTATTATGTCTTTGAGGTACATGATGAGTAACTACCTAGGGCTAACCACTTACTAGCACATCACAAAATACAGATGATCGACGGTTACCTAGGATTAGGCTATGAAAAAATCCTAGAGGATCTTTTGATATACCAATGGGTACATGGAAACTCCTAGTTGTAAATAGAGGTTGCTTGAGGCCTAGGTATTGGAGCTAAAATACTCCGCACTTCACCATACCTTTTATAGGGAATACAACTTAACCAAAAACAACTCTTCTGAAGATATTTGAGAACCCTCGACACAAATTTTCTAACCTAAAAAAGAAAAAGAAGCTACTTGCAAGGACAAAAATTTGGCAAAATTACGAGTAACAAATTTATTGCGGCTTCAGCTGTACCAACTTTCTAATCACCAAGATCCCTCTAGGACGAGTTGAGAGCATATGGTGCATAGATAAAAATGGCCCTAAATTGATAAAACTTGTAAAAATGGCCTTGAAAATAGCTCTAATACTTGTAATGAACCTACAGGACAAAATATGCTACATAGATATATTGCATAAATGAGAGAAACAGAAATGCTTTTGTTATCTTTTCAACACCACTTTGAGGGGCGGCCTCTAAATAGAGCATACACTCCAAATACTCCAAGATAGTTTTCAATTGAAGTCATTACAATATATAGAGTTTTGCCAAAGGAAATTGCTATGATTCTATACATGTGGGTAGCTACTTTATTCTAACAACTAGTGGGATGACTTACAAAGCATATGCATCACTTTATTAAAGCTACTTAAGGGTGACTAAGCATATGCGGCCAACTAATAATAGGTACCATAAAGTAGAATGGGGTACATAACAATGATCAAACCTAATCAATGAGGCTTTGACATATCAATCTATAGCCCTCATTTCTCTTAAAGACTCGCCACATCAAACAATGCTCTCAATTGATGAACAACTATTGTCATAGGTTGGGTTTGTAATTCCATATAATGCTAATCCACCTAATTCTACATCTACTAGAATCAGTAGAGAATCTACAAGAAAGATTAAATATCTTGCACTTACATTTTAGTCACAGCGAGGAATGGCAAAATTAATGGTAGTTTGGTGAAGGCAAGACCAAGGTGTAGGAAGTGGGGATCAAGGAAAATTGGGGTTGGTAGAATGTTATCAAGGTGGGAGGAGGAAAGGAATAAGGAGGTTGATGGGTAGAAAGGTTAGGACCCTTGCGTACTACTACACCTACAACAGGCACTTAGTTAATAGCACGGAGCCTAGTGGGTGATAATGCATCTTTAGTGATAGAAGAGAGGACCATTGTCTCCGTGGTGGGTTGCAACATGGCAACTTTTGTGCTCATAGTAGGGAGGGAGGGTGCGATCTTGGCTAGAGAGGAAGGTGTGAGAGTAAGCTCCTTTGAAGTGTAGGGGATTGGGTTTTGAGAGGGGAGTGCGCCAACAATGTCAAGGGATGGGGTGAGCTTTGGATGGAAGGCAACTAGAAGAGAGCACAAGGATGTCAAAGGGGTACTACGATCCATAGACTAAATAGGATACTCTCAAACAGCTCAACATTTACAAATATCCACTTCTTGACTACTCAATACCCCTTCGCACAATCAATTGTTAATGTTTTCAGTCCTATATCCATGGAACAGATATATTTACATTCAAATATCATCATACAAGCATGGAAACAGCAAGAAGAAAGCATATGGCAATGACTGAGATGCAATATTTGACTTGGAGAAACTCAAGGTAGGGGAAAAACTCTAGTCTGAGGGGCAAAAACTCCTCAACTCCACTCTCTAACAATCAAGAACAATAAAGTATGGTTTGAATACAACTTACAAAGCTCTTCAACAAGTTACACAAGTTTGTACAACTTCATTCAGCTGTTTGGTCCCAAAAGCCTACTCCAAAGATTTCAATACTATGCAAACCATTTGCTCCCAAAGGTAAACATGAGTGTGAATCTGTATGCACTGCTCAAAACTCCCCCAAGAGTGTGGACACACAAACCAATGCTTGGAAAGTGAAATGAATAGACAAAACCCTCCATTCAATGTTTTCCAATCGAAGAGACAAGTTTACCAATTGCTCAAAAAAATAGTTTGCCACTTCAAGTGAGTTTGTCATTTTTGCCAAGGTGCGAACATGTGCTTGTCAATGCGTCAAGTAAGTTTGCCTCCAGTAAGAAGTGGTAAACTAATCAAAACTATAGACAATCTTAGCTTTGACTCTTGCATGAAAGCTTGTATTCTTCCCTAAGATGCTTCGGATCATCCAAAGTCTTCAACAACCTTGCATACAAGTCCTTGAAGCTCCAAAATTGACAAAAACCAACTCTTTTCATGAAGTACTTGACTAGTCTTCCTTGACCAAAATGGAGATAAAATTAACCATTTGATTGTAGTTAAGATCCAATTTTCAAATCAACTAGTCCATTGCCAAGTTCAATAGGAGGATCTTAGTCAAAGTTGTGGGATGATCTCGGAAGAGAGAAGAATGTACAAGAGGCCTGGGAAAATTACAAGGGGGGACTTTACAAGTGAGGTGGGATTTATAAAGGGGGTAGAAGTACTTACTCAAATTTGTGCCCCTAATGACTATTGTTGTGCGGACACCTTCTAGATCCATATGTACTACAAGAGTCTTTCCTTGCACAAATCTATATTGTGAAAACCAATACTCTTCTTATGGGAAAGTAGGCAAAGTCCATTGGGTTTGTGAATCCCTTTTTTTCTTCTTAAGTCTACATCTCTTAGCTTTCTACTCCCTTTTGTTATCTTTCCTAGCAATGCCATCAAATTTGCAAGACCTTTTCTTTGATTTCCACTTGTGGTGCTAGTCCTTTGTTACTTCCTCAAAGGAACTCTTAATTTCTTGTACCAAGATTTCCATTGTTTCTTCTTCACAAGCTCACTATTCTAGGAGCCTTTTTTCCCTAGAAAATCTTACCTAGTTGACCTTTAAGCAAAGTGACTTCTTGGGCTCCATCCTTGTTCACTTTGATCATTGGCAAAGAATCTTCTTTTCTTTAGCTTGAGAAGCAAAGATAGATTGGGCTCTCTTGTTTTTGCAAAGCATAGATAGGGACATCCTAAGTTAGAAGAGGGTTTGTTAATGTGTTGGCCATGCTTGCCCAATCTAGTTCCTTACCCCTACAAAGCCTAGCTTTGAGGCAAGGTCAACTCCCTTTCCACATTTCTCCAAGTGGGCCTCTTTTGATGGTTCAGCTAACATGGGCTACTCAAAAAACTAGGAGTATCTACTCTTCTTATTCCAAAACTTGATTTCTTTGGAGTTCCTCCAAGTCAAATGTAACTTTAGGTTTTGGGAACGGCTTTTTGTGGCTCTTCAAGATGCTCATTTAGCCATCATACTTCTCACAAAATTCTTTGTAAGGGTTGATCACTATTCTAATTACAAACAAGTGAATAGTCATATTTTAGTTATTGTTTTATATGTTAATGATATGCTTATCATTAGGAACAATGGGACATTAATTAAGAAACTCAAAGCTCAATTGTCTAGTAAGTTTGAAATGAAGTACTTAGGTGTTGCTTGATTTATACCTGGTATGGAGATTCACATGGACAAGGCTAATAAGAACTTGAAACTAGAGGAAATATTTTGAGACTATTTTGCAATGATTTGGCATGCATGGCAATAATCCGGTAAATATAAGCCTACTAATTGATACAAAGCTAAGTTTTGAACAATGTCCTAAGTCTGTGGAGATTTTGGAAGACATTAACAATGCTTCATATGCTAATGATGAAGGAACTCTTATGTACACGATGGTCTATACAAGACCACACATTGCCCAAGCAATGGGAGTTGTAAGTAGGTTCATGGCTAAGCTAGGTAAGGAACATCGGACACAAGTAAGAGAGAGTTCAAATACTTGAGGGGAATTTTGGATTACTATTTGTTTTATCATGGTAATAGTGATGTGGTTTATGTGTAGACATACACAAAGATTTGTCGATTCTAATTGGGCTAGGGGAATAGCTACCAAAAGTCAACAATTGATTATGTCTTTACTCTATTTGGAAGAGCAATTAGTTGGATGAGTAAGCAATGGCAAACAATTGTACTATCTAGAATATATGGCGGAAACATAGTGCAATTTGTCTAGCTAAGAATCATGTGTATCATATTTGGACTAAATATGTGGATGTACAATATCATTTTGTTAGAGAATAGTTGAGGCGAGCAAAGTTCAAATGGAGAAAATGGACACTCAAGTAAATACTAGTGATTTTTTAACCAAGCTAATGAGTACTGCGAAGTTTTTTTGGTGTGGGGATGCAATGGATTTATCCCATTTCCATATATAAGTATATTGCACTCTCTCCTGCAGTAAATATCAAGTGGGATAATGTTGGAAAAGATGACATTTGGCGGATATGTGTTGATTCGTGGCTTGAACAAGATAACCATCAAGAATGGATATTCACTATTACGGATTGATGATCTCTTGGTTCAATTGCAGCATGCTAAGTATTTCACCAAGTTAGATTTGAAGTGCAAATATCATTTGGCTAGAAAAAGATGAAGATGGATGGAAAACAGATTTTGAGATGAAACAAGGGCTGTATGAGTGGTTGGTACTTCTATTTGGGTTATGCATGTTGGGTTTTGGATTCCTAAACAAAATTTATCTATAGACTGGCAAAATAGTAGTTTGTCTATTCATTAGGTTGTAATGAGCTCCAAATGTTGCAATGTGGTATGAGGATTTGTCTGAGTCCACTATTGTTGTGTTCACAACAAGTCAATTGGAAAACTCATAACCACATAATTGTAGATATATCATTGTAAATGTGTATAACAATGTAGGTGCACTAACGACATTGTTGGAATACATATGGTGATAACCAATAGCATGGTGATGTTCTTGGAGATGCC
The DNA here is from genome assembly GCA_007115665.2 of Sequoiadendron giganteum. Classification (NCBI taxonomy): domain Eukaryota; kingdom Viridiplantae; phylum Streptophyta; class Pinopsida; order Cupressales; family Cupressaceae; genus Sequoiadendron; species Sequoiadendron giganteum. Next base: position 337,851,915 of record CM021105.1, on the reverse strand, counting down.
TAGAGGTACCGCAACTAGTTATATTTCATTGGGACTTTCTCTCTACTAATGTGAGCCATGGGTTTTGTTTGGTTATAGTGCAAGAAGACAACTACATGGTTAAGGTAGAGCAAGTCAACAACCTTTGACTAAGTGTGAGCGGCAACAATTCATTATGTGCAATGGTTACTCATATAAAGAAGTCATGTTACATGTAACATATGGCACGTTGGTGCCATGATATAGTTATGAGATGGTTGTGTGACTATTGGTATTCTTCGTGGCAATTAGATAGTTAGAAAACTAGAATTCCTTTTTGAGTGTTCTACAACTATAACTCTGTGAATATGGATGTACTAAGATGGGTTGGACTTGGCAAATGTGGTGAAGGTTGATATAAGCTGAATATAATTGCAAAAGAAGAGTATGTTATAAGTCAATAAATTGAGACTGTAAAGAGACTTGTTGTACTGAATCCTTATATTTTGAACAATATAATTGTGACGATCCCTTGGTGGTAGGGATTTTTCATGTGAGGGTTTCCACGTAAATCTAGTCTCTTGTGGTTTGTGTATTGTTTCATGTGCTTCCTTTTAATGTTGATAAAGAGTGTCAGATTGCTATAATTGTTTTTTATCATATCATTGTAAGTGGTTCCTCTATCCTAGTCTATCAATCAACTGTAATAGGGATCCAAAACCCAACATGCATAAGCCAAATAGAAGTACCAACCACTCATACAGCCCTTGTTTCATCTTAAAATCTGTTTTCCATCCATCTTCATCTTTTTCTAGCCCAATGATATTTGCACTTCAAATCTACTAACTTGGTGAAATACTTATCATGCTGCAATTGAACCAAGAGATCATGAATACGTAATAGTGGATATCCATTCTTGATGGTTATCTTGTTCAAGCCACATAATCAATACATATCCGCCAAATGTCATCTTTCTCAGGAACCACCACTATCAAAGAACTACAAAGCAAGATGTTGAGTCAAATTAATCCTTGGTCAATAAGTGCCTTCAACTATGCCTCAACTGCATTAGCTTCAACTATGCTTTGCCAATAAAATCCTATATTTGGGAGTGGGCAATAGGGTAACGATTGGATCTCATGCTATACTGCTCTAATTGGTGGCAAACCCTTAGGCTCTTGAAAGAGCTGGGCTAAATTACTGTACTAGTTGATCCATAGACTTTGGTACCTTAAATGTTTGCAGCCCGTGGACTGATTTTCTTTCACCCACCTATTCTTCATGTTTCCAACAGAATATAAACAATGCAAGTTTACCACTATTTTTAATCAATTGCCTAGCTTGTGAAGCACTCACCATTCTCATCCTATACATGTTCTCTCTCCTATAGAAAACAGCATCCGACATATAGAGGTAGGCTACCAAATACTACCCCACAAACATCCAATGGCATAACATCCATGATTACCTCATCTATGAACTCTAGGTTAAGTTCAAATATGATATTACATTGTCTATAGACTGAAATTTCCACTTCTTGTTTAAGAAAACCCAATGAATATGGATTTGGGTACTTCTAAGTTTGATCATAAGTTTTAGGGAACTTAGATTTGTCTATGAGCATGTACCAAATAAAGCATCTATTTCCTCCCCCCCCCCCCCGGAACTCAATCTGAATGTGAAAATTTTTTACCTACAAATGCCTCTTTTTCTCATTGTGCACATGACAGCCTATTATTTACCTCAAAGTTGTACTCAATTCCTTTCCCTTCCCTCCATATGAAGAGTTCTCATTTTTTAAAGGATTCATCTTGGGATGTAGTTTCCAACAGTTCTAATTGATATGTCAATAGTTGTCACAATGACTACAATGTCATTTTTCTTTGCCCTTTGCTTTGATTGTAACTGTCATGTTCACCATCCACCATCCACTTTCATTTTCCCTTTTTTAATCACCACCTTGCTGATGTGTTTTGTATTGTTGCTTTTGATGAAATGATGCACTAATCTTCTTGTAAATCTCTTAAAAGTGCTTGAGCACATGCCTCATCAATATCCTTTGGTTTACCCATCAAAACGGGCCTCTTCAAGTACCCAAACAGCCCACCAATGTACTTCATCAGCACTTCATGGTCCATAACTTCTTTTTCAAATTGAACCATCATCCAAAATTCATTTGTACACTTTGTCCTTGCTTTTGCCAATAAAAGCATCAATGGAAGCCCTAACTCTTCATAACATATAGGGTAAAATTGTTTGTTGAGCAGCTCCTTGAAGTCTTCCCATTTGAAAACTGGTGGTAATCCATGTAAATGCAAGGAAGGTGCGTAGCTTTCATACCATGTAAGAGCATGACCAGATAGCTTTAGGCTTTAGCTTTTTACACATGAGATTTGCTAGTGTTCATTCAAACTATGCAAACTGAAAATAGACCTCCATTTAAGTTATCCATTACTAGCTTCTCTACATTAACCTCTCCATCAAATGGTAGAATGTTCATTTTTGCTACAGCCTTGAAAAGGGAACTATTTTCATTGGAAGATGGCTTTTCTTGATCTTGTTCAGCACCTAACTTCCCCGCTAACAAAGAAATCTGGGCCATTGTGTCTTACAAGTAGATGATGTCACTAGAACTAGAATGAGCTCATGGAGTATGTCCAACTAAGCTCAGCACCTACAGTGTGCTTGCAACTTTATGAAAACTCAATTTTATTAAATTTGGTCAGAGATTAGACAATGCACAAGAATGAACGACTTATTCAACTAAAGAGAGGTTTGGTGTACATCCTATTTTTCAGGACACAAACCTTATCATTCTTGCACCCATCTCTTATCTTATTCCATCTAACTCTATTCTATGGATGTTTTTATAATCTTTCGATAACCCAATAAAAACCTACTAACCAAACTAATTATGATACATTAATATTCAATGAAACCATTTATTGTATATTATGTCTAATAACTAAATTCCCAACATCCACTCCCTTCTTACACCATAGTCTTAAGACTGGGTGAATAGTTTTCACATGTGGATTGAGACATACACACAATTCCACATACAATCTTAGTCGAAATGGTCACTCTACACCTCCTTAGTAGGATATTGCCTTGCTGAACTCTTAACCAAAGACAAGAACACACTCAGCTCTCAGGTATCCTCCTTCGAAGTTACAAACAAGGAAACACACAAACTATATGCAACAAGCAATAGTGGGAATGGCCACTATGGTTTTCCAATGAGTATGGCCTCACTAGACACACAAACAAGGACACACTCGATTGGTCACCCTTCAAAGTTGTGAAAAGGGACACACACAACTATTCACAACACCTTGGGAATGGCATCACTAGACACACAAATAAGGACATGCTAAATTGTTCATCTTTCGAATTTGTGAAAAGGGACACGCACAACTATCCACAACACCTTGTTACTAGGGTCAACACAACTATGTTGAACACATCTAATACTGAGAGGGGGGGTGAATCAGTATCCGCAAAAACTTAAACCCCTCTGGTACTTAAACTCTTCAACATACATCAAACTTCAAACCAAAACATTTAAACAAATCAACAACAATGAAAGATATAGCAATTTTATCCTTAATCAAATCAACAAAAATGAAAAAGAAACAAGAAACACAAGATGACACCAGATTTACATGGAAAACCCAATGAGGGAAAAACCATGGTGAGAGTTAACTCACAATATAGAAGCTCGCCGCTTACAAAAAGGCTCACTACCAAAATAACTTACAAACTAAGGCGCACTACCTTAGGGCAAGATTCAAAAGACTTGCAAAACTGAAGCACATACAACTTCAGGGGTAAGATATAAGGACTTGATGAGATTCCCTATCTCAGAGCAAGATACAAAAGGATTATAAAGAATTACAATATTTGTCAGCAATTCACTCTGCTGATTGAGGCATTAAAGCGCATCTGATCTTTCTTTCACATACTTTTGCACTTCGTTCTGCGAGATATTCAATTTTATTCCACACGCACACTTCCACACTTGCTCACCTCTTGCATCTAGAATGTTCTTGCATTTATATCCACCTCAAGACCTCAAAACATCAATTAGATCGGCTAGAAGAAAGATAAACAATGATTTCAACAAGTCGGCCACAAAACATCAATGCCGAACATTGCCACTTTCCAGGGTCTTAATCACAAAGAAATTAAGTCTCATATTGCTCAAAGACTTATAGAGTTTATCTCTAAGTTTTGGAAGTGATATGGAGATTTTGTAATGACTGACACCAAAAAAAAAAATTCCTGATTTCAAGCTTGCTGTTTGAGTGGTTACTGAGAATGTTTTTTTTTTGCAAGTTCTTCATATGCCATTCATAGTTTTAACATGCCACATGATAGATAACATATATGCAATAATAACACTTGAAAACATGCTAGAAAAAAGATCATTTTCAGACTAAGAATGCTCAGATTTAATAATAGAAATATTCTAAGATTACGATGTATTTTCAGACTTCTTAAACAATTAAATCAGACTCAGAAATGTACATTTTCAGACCTGGAAATGGTGTCTTAACAGCAGATTACACTTTCAGAAAATGCTTTGTAACGTCACCAGCAAAGGGCTTCAAACACTATTGACTTATCACCACAAAACGTCCCTTCCAACGCCTTTAAAGTGCACATTTCTGAACATCAAAATGCAGACCCAGAAACTTCTAAAACACACCAAACTAGGCGCCTAGTTGTGAAGGGCGATTTGCTCCATAAAATCAGTATTAGCTCTAAAAATTCATGTGAATATATGTGTTGGAGCACCTTGACTAGGAGAATGCACAGAACCAATACCCACGTTGCAAATAAAAATAGATAATAAGTTATGAGCCAAAAACCAGGTTCAGGTCCAGATGCTGAAGTGCCCAGAAAATGATGAAACCACTCCCGAACTCCTTGAAATCCACGCCAAAAAGAGATTAAGCCATCACAAACCCAAACCAAACTGAAACCCATCAAAAATGCGCGAAAATTTTCATTCTAAATGACTAAAAACTGCAACTTGAAGCTCCAATTGTGACTCCTGGATGGAACCGCGCTTTCACCGGCTAGGGCAGGTCTTGCACTACTGAAACCAGTCCAAGATGTCAAAGGTTTTCGTCCTCAACACTCACTTTCAGACCTCTTGGTGAAAAACCAGTAGCATCTCCTTATGCAACCAAAATCATCCATAGTCAAATGAGAGCCAAAACTCATAGTGAGAGAAGGATTAGGGCAACTTGCATTTGAGTTTGAATACATTTCCCTCTCATTTCACTTTATGAAATATCATGAAATTACCCCAAAAGGGCGTCCAACTTTTTGCCTCCAAAATTCCACTTTTGATTTTTAATTAAAAATTGACTTTTAGCCCAAACTAGGCATCCCACCTTATGAGGCATAACATTAGCCTTTAAAAATAATAAATAAACCTCTTTTCTAGGCATCCATTTGAAATGCATAGCCCCTCTTTTAAAACAATGTTGTGCAACTAGGCCAAGGGGTCTGCTCATAAGGAAACTATTTGCACTTTTGTAGCCTTTTAAAATGACTTAAAGTTATCACTTAGGCACCAAGGTACTTTTTAAAGTCCCCTCCAACCCTCAACTTTAAATTATAAAGTAACTTTATTTTAATTCATTTTCGAAGAGGAAAGCGAATATTTAAATATTCCAACCTTAGCAACCAAGAGCCTCAACTGAAATAATGTTGTTGAGGAGTAGCTTGACCCAGGTCCAGCTTCCCACAAATAGACTTACTATTTTTAGTAAGCACTAAAAATAGCAAATACTTTGAAAACTCAAACCGGTGAAGAAACTAATAAGCAACCCGACTCGCTGTAAACAGTAAGTGCTGGAATTGGCCCCTGCTAAATTAGAAAGCCACACCTGAAACACCGAAAAACCCCACAAAAAGAACTAGCGCAAAGCATTAAAGCTCATCAGACAACTTCCACACATTGCCCAAACAGGAAACCCTACACTGCTCTGCCTGTCAGACCAATTACTAAATATATAACTTACCGAAAATAGTAAGTGTGTCGAAACCAAACTAATCCAAAGGAGGACATCAAAAAGGGGACATTACAGATTTTCACATCAGAACAAAGTTGGGCAAATAGCATATCATTACAAAGTTTGAAGGATACCTCAGCCTTGATGAAATGTGCTAGCCAATTTTTTCAAAAAAAAAATTTGAACTCATTAATTTCACCCGTTAACATTAGTGAAACCATAAACCAACTAAATGGAACCCTTTCTCTTTCTGGTCAACCCAGATCCCAGTATGGGCAAAGTGAGAGCATACTCGAAAGGGGATTGTTAGCAAAAATCAGAACTGCAAGAAAGTACAATGAGAGGAAATAACAATCAACTCAACCACTTATTCAGCGGGAGGATTGGAATTGAAATTACAATGCTGAAAGTAAATATGCAACTCGACCACTTACTTAGCGGGAGTGTATTGACGGCTCAGCCGATCAGCAATATGAGAAATGCAACTCAACCACTTTTCAGCGGGAGTGAATTACAAAGTACTGAAAGTAAATGTTTGGGCAGCTAGCCAACCCCTTCCGCTTTTTAGCGGGTGGTACAAGAAAGTAAATAGACGGTGAGGCCAATCTCTTCCACTAAAGTGGGGATACAAAATGTAAAATGCAAAAAGTAAAGAGTTGATCAGTACTACTGATTCAGCATTACAATATGATGAACAATCTGCAAATACAATGAGATATAGATAAACAATGAACTCCAAACAAGTACAAGCTATCCAACATATGAAATATAGTTAAAAAGGCTGAAATATCAGGTCTGATATAAAAATTGCAGCAATCAGAAATTCATACCAGCAAGCCCTAGAATCACCAAAACGCTCATAACTTCGTCAAAACACCTCCGAATGATGTCAAACCAAGTGCAAATGAAGCATAAGAGAAGGGCGACCAAGATAGAACTGAGAGACTACAACAAACTGGAGTTATTTATTTTTCTAAAACTTTCCGGCACTTCCCAAGCAAAAGTATGACTTGGGAGAAATCAACCAACAAGATAAAAACCAAGAGCCCACCAAGAATTCTAAAACTTTGCAAGAAGGGGCGCCCAAGGTAGACTAAAGCATAGGGTCAATACCCAAAATCAACAAAAAATCGAATGCGGAGCAACGAGTAAAAATGTGCTTCAGCCAAGCATCGAACCAGCAACTCCAAAATATTAAATATCACTCAAAAACCAACTTGAAGCTCAATCTGCAACCTCTGGATTGAAGAAGCAGTCTCAACAACTAGGTACTATCTCTCAAGTACGAAACTAATAAGCTAGGAGGTATGCATTCCTCGAAGCAATATGTCTGAAACCATTTCAGCAGCATTTCGTTAAGATAAACAATAGATAACTCCAAATGAAGGCCAAGTCTCATATTTATAACTTCTTCCCAAATTCGAATTCCTTTTCCCTCCAATTAGGGCGCCCAAGGTGAAATCCACATTTACCTTCAATAAACTGTAATTTGTATTTCATTACCTCCTTCACTTAGGCATCCAAAAGCATATGAGGAAAATACTTTATAATTATCCAAATATCTTCTCCAAGGCGTCCCTTTTTCATGAAGGCAATATACTTTATAAAATGCAAATAAAGTATAATATTGGCGTCCCATAAGTTAAATGAAAATAAACATTATAAATTACTTAAATAATTTCCTTTATGAAGCCGTCCATTATTGCAAAGGAATTATTTTCACTTAAAACATTATCTCCTCAAATATTTAACTTGACAAATTAAATACCTCAAAAGTTGGAGACCAAACAGAATATATTGCCCTGCCAGATATAGCCATAGTATCAAACTGTTGAACACCTGCCAAAAATAGCCTTTGCACTGAATTGGTGAACTACTGCCAAAAATAGCACCAAGGGTGTTGGAGACCAAACTGCTCAAACTCACCTGCCAGATATAGCCACAGAACTTAATTGCAGAAACCTTGCTAAAAATAGAACTTACTAAAAATAGCGTATTGCTAAAAATAGTAAGTTGTTCCAAACTCATTTTCACCACAATTCGAGCAGCCGTTGTATTTACTAAAAATAGTAAGTCCAAAAAAGTTATTTGATTCAGTTGCATGTCACACCACTACGTAGCTCTCTGAAAACCCAGAAGGAATCCAGAATTAGAACTGTAAAACTCCAACATGCAAACCTCCAAAACAGCCAAGGAACAACCAAAATTACAAGTCAACATCTCGTCATGCATGTTACCACATCTCGAAGCTCTCCAAAAACCCAGAAAGCTCCACCAGACATGCATCAGAAAATCTCGCATGCAAGCCTTCAAAACCTCCTCTAAAATGGAAACCCTAATTTTGCCACTGACTAGCCTACGGGCATCCGGGAATAGGCTATCAATCACTGGAAAGTGTAGTGCTAAAAATGGGGACATTACACTTGATTAGAAACCAAATGTAGTGGAGGCTTTCATTGATACTATGTCAAGACTATTAGAATCACAAATAAACAATATCATAGCAGGAATAGAAACACCTACATTGACCTAGATACAAGGTGAAGAAATGAATGTACAAGGTGACTTTGTAAGAATTAAAGCCGCTGAAATTCTAAGTACATAATTAGCTCAGCTAACAACAAATGAGGCAAGAAAAAATGTAAGAAGGATATTCACAAGGAACAAGTCACCAATGGAGCTTTGGAAAGGGAAATTAGAATTGTTTAAAGCATTTAAGAGGAAGGATGCAAAAAAACAGTGTGTAAAGGAAAACTTGAAAGTTAATTAGAAGCTTTAAAGTTCCATACAAATCAAAAGGTGTTAACCACTAGATTGATTTCGGATCAACGACCACAACTAGATTTTTGGTAGCAAACAAGATGAATCTACATGCCAACCTAAAAAGATTAATTTTTGGCCTAAGCTAAATCCTTTGGAAAAATATAATTCTTATGAAGCATTTGCAAATGATAAAAAAAATGTGGCTTTCATCTTCAGTTTGTTTTTTCTACAACCAATCTAGTATTCTCAAAAAATGCTCTACCTACTATCCTCAATTGATGCAATCTTGAAGAACATCTCAACCTATCATTAAACAATGTTAGAGACAAAAATCTTTCTGCAAAATCCAAGAACAAGCTATGCCTTTGACTAACCACACTTTTCAACTTGCTCAAGGTTTTGAACAGTGGTCCACAAGGACACATCCCTCCCTAAAAACCCCATGTTTCTGAGACGAGTACATCTTTAGGACGCAGGAACTTGGGGGAAACGTCCCCTCACCACCCCACCACCACCTTTGCCGCCTCAAAGATGCCGCTGAAAGGTCAAAGACGAAACCAAGATGTCAAGGACACCGCCAAGACGTTGAGACATCCCTGAGATGTTTGAGGGACTCCTAGGAGTCTCCCAATTGTCTCAAGGATGTCCAAGCGTCTCTCGCGATCAAGCAAGCAAAAAAAAATGAAACTCTTTATTTTATTCTTGTGCCCAAGGTTGAACCCTAATGGCCTATGGGCCCCACTTAAACCCCACAAGCCCTATAAAACACCCTCAAATCCTCATTTCAACTCACAAAAACAAAACAACAAGAAGCTAATTGTAATGTCCCCATTTTCGATGTCCTCCTTTGGGCTAGTGTGGTTCTAACTCACTATTTTTAGTAAGTACTATATTTAGTAATTGGTCCAAGTGGCAGTGCAATGTAGAGTTTCCTACTTGGGCAGTATGTTGGAGTTGTCCTACAAGCTTTATTGTTTTGGCCAGTTTGTTATTTGGTGAGCACTTACTATTTTTAGCAGTTGCTATTTATAGTAAGTCTATTTCGAGAAACTGGTCTCAAACTCTTAGTGTCCTCAACAATGTTATTTTTATGGTGGCATTGGAGAGCCTAAAGTTGGATTATTTAATATTCGCTTTTATAAGTCACTTAAGTTATTTTAACAAAATAACATTATAACTTATGTGAGGAGGCCAAGATGGATAGGGCAATTATGGCACAAGAGGACCCAATTTTGTGGTGGACTATGCATGCTTCGACTTCTTTGACTACCTCTTAAACCATTCGTCTGCTATCTCAAGTTTCTAGTTCTTTTGTTGCTAAGAGGAACTAGTCTACTTATGACTTTATTCACTCCCTTAAGAGGAACAGGCTTACCTCTAGGAGAGAAGAGAATGGTTGTACATAGTGCCTTACATCTCATTGACCGCAACACACTTTTGTACAAGTAGAGCCAAAGCCAACACAGATTGGTGAGGATGCTACATAGACAAGGCTAGTTGGTATTAGTATGAAGGAGCTTGACCATGCGGATTCCAACAATTCTAGTGATGAGGAGTTTGGGGATGATTAGAATCCTCACTTCACTCCATTTTCTTATTTTGAACATTTGTAATCATCATTATGAAATCTTGAATATAATATAAATTTCGAATTCAACATTTTCATTGTTCAACGTTAAATTGTTAATGTTCACTTCAAAGTTTAGTAGTTTCTAAGTTTTACTAGTTTTCCAAAATTTCATTTGTAATTCTTATACTTATACATCTTTTTATAACTATTTTCTCAAGTCCTATATGTATTTTAGTGCCACCACCCCCACTACTGCCCCGCTGCCGACCCCAAACATAGGCCCTAGGTCCCCCCGTCAAGAAACTCAAGGAACTATGGTTCTGAATAATGACTATAAATGGGAATAAGCACACATGACTCATGATGATTAAAGAAGAATCAATAGATGTTGTGCTAACTACTAAACGACATTGGAAAATAGTGGCTAAAGGTTGCAAAATCATGATTTAGCACTTTTAGAAGTTGTCTAATGATGCTACAACAATGGCTAATGCAACATAAGAGGCCATTTTGCACTAGAATGCTGTGCCTAGTAACTTCTTGAGGAATCGATTTGATGAAGAATAACAATATTAAAAATAACTTCCTAAAGGAATTGATTTGATGGAGAACAACATTGCAATAACTCCCCTAAATCTAAAGAGAGTAGATCAAGTGGAGGGAAACAATTAGGAACCTTCAAGAAGATTAAATCTTGTGCCTTGAACACAAGGAATGCTAAGGGATTCAAAGAAAGTAGAGAGATCTAGTTTTGCCAAAAAAATCCCAAACAACAATCACTTAGTGCAATTCAAACAGTTTCTTGTTTTGCAAAGTTGCCTTGCTATTTTTTTCCAATATTTTGGGATGTAAGTGATGTTCCACAAGTCAATATTCACCTCGATTAGGAAATGTGGGATCCTTTAAGTGCCCAACTCAAAACCCCTCTTTTCAAGCTTCACAAATTTGATTCAAAGATAGCAATCCAATAGTCCTTCCCTTCTTTTGGTTATTGACTTGTAAACTCTCAAATTAATGTAGACTTTAAGAATCACAAACAATAAAACTATTGTTCTACTTGCTCCAACAAATGATAGTGAGAGAGATAGAGATAAAGACAAAGATGTTGAAAAACAAGAAAATAACATGCTAAAAATATAAGAATTCACATGATAACTGAAGAATTTTTACCATGGAAACCCTAAGAGGGAAAAAGCAGCTTTGATAGTGGCAAATGCTCTTCTACCATAATAATATTAGAAGATTACCAAGTGCAATGAGTTGCCATGGATGAAATTTGCCCCTTACTCATTCAATTGCATACACAATTGTCTCAACCTTTATTACACCAATGAACTAGCCAAATTCTCCTATGTTGATCAATAAAACATTTTATTTGCCCTCCCATATCTAAAAAACATACTTCCCCAAATCAATTTATTATTGTTGTTTGTGTTGGAGCATCCCTTTCAAGCCCTCGAAGGATGCCTTCAAAACTAGAAGTAAAAAAGTTGCCTTTTTGTTTCAAATTCTATTTTGCACAATTGGGGGTTGATTTTGCAGCTGCAGTTTCAATCGAGGTCATTTCCACAAGTGCAAGATCAACTAAGGTCATTCCCACAAGTGCATATTCAACATGCACATTCAGATTCCACCCTACAAACTCCAAACTATATTTATTGATTGATTTTCCACAAATTCAATTTACTATTCACAAATCTATTTCCATATTTACATTTTACACGATCCATATGGATCACGCCTCACTTATTAGAGAGACTTTTGGTTCCACAAAAGCTTATTGAGACATTGAGTGAGAAAAGATTTACCCACCTCATTCATGGATGGTAGTAATTGTTCTTCGCTTTTCACATAATATGTGTGGACACAAGCTTCGTCCAAGTCTTGTTGGTTGGTGGTGATTACTCTCTGTCTAATGCGGGTGTGAAGACCTTTGTGGCACTTAATTAACATGTCCTAATCCTCCAAGTCCATGCCCACTAACGTTGCTTGTCTTCTAGACTCCGTGGTGTAATTCTGCACACTTCACCCATTTTCCAGTTTAAGATACAACCATTTAATTTTTTGGTTAGTTTTATGTTCAATAAGATAAAAATTCTTTCCTTTTAGACACAACCAGTTTCCTTTTCTTTTCGAAAGAAGATACATGTCAAAAGATTCCACTCATTTTGAGACATGCAAAAGATATATTCTGTGCCACACTAACTTTATGCAGGCTGAAATAAACTTTCATTTGTTTGATCCAACTACCTAAAAAATCAAAATTTACTTTCCTATCAAAAGATCTTATTTCTGTCTCTGTTTTGACTTTAAATGAGGTAGATTTTACCTAATCCCTTTATCACCTTCCAAGAAAGTTTCTTGGTCTTCTCGATTTTCACCATCATCTCCTATACAAAATTTCTTGGCAAGTGCTCACTCCTAATCCCATAGAAGATTGATCTTGGCTTATGCACTCTTGTTGTTGGCTCATATGTTCTTGTCATTGCCTCATCCAATTCTGATTTTTCATTATAATCCCTATGTTGTTATCAAGGGATATCACTCTTTTATTCAGATTTTCAAGGTTCTCCATTTTCAACTCTTTATTCCACCTTCGAGTAAAGATACCTAATTCACCTGCTAGTAGATCCTTTTCTTTTTGTGACCTTGTCACAGTCATACAAAAATTGCTTCCACAAATCCCACAAACATCAAAACTACTCTGATACCAAAATTATCCATAATCTCTCAAACTAATGTTAAGAACCACAAATATTAAAAATACTGTTCTACTTGCCCCAACAAATGACAGTGAAAGAGAGAGAGGGATGTTGTTGAAAATAGAAAAATAACATGCTAAAAATAGAAAAACTCACACAATAAACTCAAGAATTTTTACCCTGGATGCCCTCAATGAGGGAAACCCAGCTTACTGGCAAATGCTTTTCTACTATAATAATATTAAAAGACTACCAAGTACAATAAATTGCTATGGATGCAATCTGCCCCTTGCTCCAATTTAATCGCATACAGAATTGTCTTGGCCTTTATTATACCAACGAACCAGCTGACTTATCTTTAGTTTGATGAATTCATATAACATTTTATTTTCCTCCAATGTCTCAAAACATACTTATCCACCTCTATTTATTATTGCTGTTTGTGCTAGAGCATGCCTCTAGGGCCCTAGAAGGATCCCCTTGAAATTGGAAGCAAAACAGTTACCTTTTTGTTTCGAATTCTGGTTTGCATGGTCAAGAGACAATTGCACAGCTGCGGGTTTGACCGGGGTAGTCATTTCTGCAGGTACAAGTTCAACCTGGACTATTTCTACAAGTGTGAATCCGTCCTGCGCAGTTGGATTCAAGCCTTCAAACTTCAGACTGCTTTTGTTGATGATCATTCCACGAATTCAATATACTGTACACAAATCTATATATATTTACATTTTCCATGATCTATATGGATCAATTACCCCCCTGCTAAACAGTCCTAACTCATGATTATCTTCACAAACTTGGCTTTTTCAAGCCCTTTATGGCACAACCTTATTTTTGTCAAGTCCTTCATCATTGCTCTTTATAACATGAAATGAGGATCTATAAGCAAACCTCTCTACTTTCCCCTTTCTTAGGTGATGTGGTCTTGGTTTATTTGAGGACAGGGTGTCATTGGATATGCCAAGCCAACTTGGAGGCTATCCTTATGGCCTAGTAAGGTAAAGTAAGATCAAGCAAGTTTATAGGCCTAGAAGAATGAATCTTTCAATTATTATGTGGCACTTGTGGAGGGAAAGGACGAATGGAATTGTTAAAGGCAAAGATCTAGCATTTTGCAAGTTCAATAATGCTTGAACTTCCTTCTTAGAAAACCTTTGTGATCTCTTCCATGATAAGGCTCACAAAGCTAGGAGAAGCCTCTCACTAATGCCATCAAAGTTTTCCCCAAAGGAGGAAACTTTGATGTGGCTTCTTAAGAAATCATATTAATATAGGAGTTGGTTGAATTTCTAGAGACCTTCTAGACATGTTTTTTAGTGCATTTGTTCCCCAAACTTGCAAGGCATCAAACAATGAGAAAGATCTGTTGGCCTTAGTTCTTGAACTATTGCTATCCTTTAAGAAGAATTTGCATCTCTTAGAAGTCAAAGGCGACTCCCCTTCTTGTAATTAGATCTATAAAGACTGAAAGCCTAATTAGTTGGTGCCTTAAAAGCATCACTGAAGAAGCCCTTCTCCTCATCCTTGCATTGGATCCATTTGTTTCTAGCGTTGCCATAGAAAGATCAATTACCCCACTAATTTTCTCCCCAACCTCAAAAAGTCTTTGAGCTTGCAATATCACACCCCCATGATATGTAACCTAGTGGATGACTTAGAAGGTCTGAATGCCCTAATGGAGAAAGGCATGGCTCTTGATCCCTATCCTTGCCCCTTATCAAGCCCTAGCCCAATCTTGTTATAAAACCATTGTCCCTTGTTTTAACTTATTCCTTGGGGCCATGAATTCTCATTGATTGATGACTATGAGAACTCCTTTGAGGTAATCATGATTGTGTCACTTTGATTTTGTGTGTCATGAAGAAGGTGGGATATTGATGGGGTTATATTATTCAATGCATCGTTACTCTCCACAAATGTTTTCTTCTCTAAGCTCCTCTTTTTTCTTTTGTCCTTCTAAATTCTTCTCCTTATCCTACCTTTGTGTTTCAATCTATGTTATCAAGTTCTTTGATTTGCCCCCTATATTGCAAAAATACAATCTTGGTTCGGGTTTAAGATAGCCTAGGGTTTGCTCAATGTCCACCCAAGCATCTTGGGTCCATCTAATCCATACTCACACAAACCCACAAGGAACCCACATCAAAATCATAAAAATTTGGAATCAAATAAAAAAAAAACTCGACATCAATCTAGTGTATCCTCATCCAAACCAAGAATTTAGTTGTTTAAAGGCGTGCCCTCGACCATTCTTGGGCTACTTGCAATACTCCTTAAACTCAAAAGGCCACCTTGATCCATTCATAGTCCATTGAGGATTCAACTTATCCCCGCTTATCCATAATGGTAGCAAGTAGCTAAGTTCCCTAAGGGACTTATAAGATACTACTAAAAACAAGCTAGATTGGACCTTTGGCCCCTAGAAAATGATGACAAAATAAGCCTAGCCTTATCACTCAATCAAGGGAGACCGGATAGAAAGTTTAACAAGGTTTTGACACCATCCAAACATAACTACCCAAATTTGGTCAAAGAGTTATCAAGCCAAAAGATAAAGATGTACTTGCCAAGACCACAACCTTTACTTAAATGCCACCATGAAGGTGAGGAAGAACCACAAGACACAATGGGATTTGATGAGTGGCCACAAGGGTTTCAACATGGTGAGAATAAACACCCACACTAAGTCATATAGTTTGAAAAAGAGGAGATATGAATTGATAGGAATACCCTAGAATTGAATATGTAAACCCAAATGACAGAATCTAGACTCATATAACATATATAATAAAATAAATAAAATATTATTAAATCATGTATTATATTTTTATATTTTTAATCTAGTACTATATTATAAAATTGAATGTTTATATTAAATATATTATACATTATGTTAAATGTATTATTTATTATATTTTTAATGTTTTATGTTAAATATATTATTTTTTATATTTTTAATGTTTTATGGATATATTGTACACCCATAACTGAACCTGGGGAAAAAAAATCTGCCATATTGCGAACCCAAACTTCAAACCTGAACTCAAACTGGCAACTTAGGTTTCATTGATACCCAAAGCGAAGATGAGTCGTAGAGTGCTCAGGAAGGTTTCCACTCTTATAATTCCAAAAGTTGATCATATCAGTTCATTTCAGGTAAATGCTCAAGCTATTTCATTGCATGATGTTAGGTTAGGGCATAGTGATTTCGAAGATGTAAGATTTAAAAATAACTGTATTCCTCTAGTATTTGGTCCCTTTTTTTCAATTGTTGTGGATTTCCTTGCAGAAAGACTGGAAAAAGCAGTAGCAAGGCAGATTATGGCAAACTGTTGACCAGTTAACAAACCAATTTGGTAGCAATGATTCCAAATAGGCTAGCCAAAAATTCCAATGAATTTCCTTTAAAAAGTTAAAACTGAGAGGCAGGGGACTCTGAAGTCCTGTTTAGAATATTTGTTAACAAAATTTCAGAAAATTGGATGCTGTGGAGGTATTGGTTTTGTCATGTCAATGTAAAATGGGGCCATCTTCTGGATTTATCTCTTCATAGCTGTGGATTCCCAGGCCCAGTCAGTGCTAAATAAGGTCCAGGAAAAATGTTGGTGCCTCCAGCACTAGTGTCTCCCTTTGTTAGCTCTAAGGAAAAATGTTGGTGTGGGGACAGCCTAAGGAAAAAAGATTGAAATTGTAGAAAGAGACAAGCAGCTATGAGTAGTCCAAAAGCAGCCCACCTGCCCTGTTGTCAAATGCAAAGACACTAAGGGTGTTATTCTAAGAATGGATGTTGTCAAATGCAAGGACACTAAGCATGATAGCCTAAGTATGTATGAAAAGACTATTAAGAAATACCTGTAAAAGGGAGCTTAAACACTAATAAGAAATTCCGAGCTATCCCTTTCATTCCTTACAGAACAGCATATATGACAGTGGGTCTTTGGTGTGCTAGAGTAAATGAGAAAAGGAATTGGTATGCAACACCGGAGGAGGACCCCAACTTCCAATTTTAATTTCTCCACTCTACTTGCAGAGTACTTTGGTTAGGGATTGGTTGCTGCAAGCAGCAATGTCACTTAAGATGGTGTGGATTTCAGATTTTTGGTTCTACCTACCTACTATGTAATTCAATTATTTGGATAATATAGTAGTTAGTCTGAGTAGCAGTTTGTGTTGGCTACCTTCATTGTAAATATGTAAATCTAATCTAGGAGTTATTGTTATTTGTTAATAGATGTTATGCATATGCTGTAATTAGACTGTGATTTTAATGAAAACTTTCAGTACACTCATCATAAGCCTGGTCTTGGCTACAGCTACTTCGATGCTCCCCTCTTACTTTTCTGTTTTAAACTTTTAACTAATGGGGATCTTGGTTCAACACCCATTACTATATAAACTATGAAAAAATATGCATACACCCATCAATAGAGGCTATAAGTTCAATGCCTTTTCTGTCATACATTATTGTGCATTACTGCATATTGATGTGTCCATCCCATTATTACCAATTAAATTTCAAGATGACAGATCCCCTGTCCAGAGACTAGATCTCCCTGAACTCCAAATGGCACCCCACACCTTACAGTGATCCCAAAGATTAACACCAGTTTATGTTTAGCTTCCTACTGAATAAAACATGCAAACAAAGCAAATCATGAGAACACATTTGGCATGCACCTTTGTGCCCGATGCAGTTTAAAACTACCAGAATCTCAACATGTTCCAAAGGCTTTACCACCATAAAAATAGTATATTTATTTAGATTCAATTTCTTTCCTATCACGCTTCAATTTTATCAAAATCTCAACAGGTTCAGGAGGTTTTCACCCAAAATAAAAAATTTATTTAGATTACATTAAAGGGAAGTATCCATATGAGCCCTACCTTGGACAATAAAAGCAAATATTCTCATTCCTTTTTGCATTGTCATCCCTAAACATTTTAGTATATTATATCATATTAATATGGGGAGAAGTTGCAACTCACCAAGCAGTTGGAAGCTTGCCGATATACATTGCCACAATGTACTGATGTTATTAATTGTTGTTATACATCTCTGTATATCTCTGCATTCTGCACATGCTGTATTGCTGAAGCTATAAAAATCATAAGTAAAATAAGACCTAAGCATGCTATCAAGGGCCCAAAAGAATCTCCTGCTCCTTTAGCTGTCTCTCTTGATTCCAAATAAAATGTTTGTATAGAGAGGGCCTAAGGAAAAAGGATTGGAGTTATTGGAAAAAGGAAAACAGCTATGATAGCCTGGTAACAGCCCATTTCGTCTGTTAGTATCCTAAGAATGGATGAAGAGATTTTTTATAAAACACCTCCAGGAGGGAGCTAAAAAGCTCAAAGGAAAATCCAGAATCAACCCTTATGTTCCTAACAGACGAGTGTATATGCCAGTGGACATGTCCTTTTCCAGTTTACATTTCTCCAGCTATGGGACAAAGTGTAACTTCATCAAAGATAAAGAACTCAAATTCCACTTTTAATTTCTCAGCTCCAGTTTCACATTATTCTGGTTTGGGTTTGACTGACGTAGGAAACAGTATTTCTCAAGTTACTTGTGAACTTCTGTTTCGGTGCTGTCTAGGCATAGGAATTAAAACAAGCAGAATTTCACATTGGCTTCCTTTGCTGTAAATATGTAAAGTTTGTTTAGAAGGTCACGCTTATGATTATGGTGTAATTAGGCTCTTATTTATAGATACATAAATCAGGTGTTGATTGATGTTTCTTGAAGTTCTTCTCTTATATTTTCTAGATTTAGCTGACGATGGATTTGATCCCCATAATACATAAACAAAAAATTATAGGGATCGAGAACTTTCCCATGTAGGCTATCATGCCTATGAGTATGGTGTAATTAGGCTCTGATTTACAGGTATGTAAATCTGGTGTTGTTTGATGTTTTTTGATGTTCTTCTCTTATATTTTCTAGATTTAGTTGACGATGGATTTGATCCCAATTAATTCATAAACAAAAAATTATAGTGATTGATACTTTTTCTGCTATAGGCTATCGTCCATACTAGTATGTTACCATTTTTCTTATCAAATGGGAAACCTTAATTTTCTGTCCCCGTCAGAAGGCAACAAACCCTTAAGAGGGCATCCTAGGCCTTACAGTGATCCCAAATCTCAAGAACTGCTTACGTTTAAGTTCTTACGAAGTGAAGTAACCAAAAACATGAAATAATAAATAAAAATACACTTGACGTGCACTATATTTTCGACCAAAAGATCAACAGTTTCCGGCAGTTCTTACTCCCAAAATATAACATTTATTTATTTATATTCTATTTAGGACAGGCATTGCATATGAGCACCAGCTTGGACAGGTGGATGGAAGAATTATTAGAACTTACCAAGCAGTTGGAAGCTTGTCGAGGATGGACGAAGAAGACAAAGACCCTATAAACAGCAGCGGCCTCCCCAGTTGTAATCGCTCCGAAGTTAAATTAACGCTCACGGAAGCCTCTTTCCACTCAACGAACAAATAAATGCCATACCCAATCATTCCCAGGCCGGCCAATGTCAACAGAAAATTTAAAGTTCTCAAAAGGCATTCAGCGAACCAACGGCAAGCCATGATACCCGAAAATAGATTTCCCTGACTCCTCTCACCACCCACTTCACTAGCAAGGCGCCCACACTATAATCCCCTTCCAATGCAGCTCAACTAATGTTCGCTAGTAGGGACAGTTTCAGCTGTCAATCAAGCAGAAGGGTTAGAGCTCCGACCATATCAAAAACCAGAAGACAAAACTTATATACAAACTACATTGACCACTTCTTCAATAAGCGAAACTCTAATTTGAAAAACTGCACTGAACGTCACCAGATATTGATTATCGCTACAATTTATGACGTAAAAACATTTGAAGGAAAAAATTTATCCGATGCCAAGCTAAGAATGCAACAGACCACATGCCTTACCGAATGAGGAACAAGATCCGCCAGACCCAGCGATCTACTGCTCGAGAACTGCAATCAAACCCTCGTATAATTGTTTTATTAGCTCGGAATAAAGCTTTCTCCTTTTGTTTGGCACTGAGCATCGATCATCAAGTAGCCTTTACAGCCAGGCAGATAAATACTCACGTATGAAATGGGTAAGGGATCACGGATAAGATAACAATTATCCAATTACAGTGGTAAACTCAGGTGCTTGTCCGCTTATAGAATGCTGAAAGGGAACAGGAAAACTGTAATGCTAGCTGGATGGGTCCACCACAGAGGGCGGGAGTTGACACAGTAAGGATCTGAGGTGTGGTCATGTGGCAAGTTGCAATGTTCCGGCTTCTCTATATCTACCCTTCAAACCGGCAACTAAATGTCAAAAAGCCGCCAAAAATATGTTGAAATGCCCAGCAAAACGGGGCCTGGCTGAGTTTGCTATGCTAGAGGACCTACTATGCATGGTCTACAAAGAAGTCTGGCTGATTTAGCTATGCTGAAGGACCTACTTTGCATTGTCCACAAAAAGAAGACAGAAAAGTCTAGGGTTTAAATTTGAATTTTGTATTTGTAATGGTTTTTCTTATGTTTTGATTTGTTTTAGTTGTGTTGTGAATATTATAAGTAGTATTTGTGTAATGTTTATGTCAATAGTTAATTATATTTGTAGTAAATTGTTAGAGAATATAAATGAAGGGATGTACATAAAATAACATGTAAAATTAGGTGTATTGACATTAAATATCTTTTTGTCATGATCAAATATACAAATAACAATAGAAATAGATGCATTTACTATATATTTGATTATAACTTTTTGATGGATTGTTTTGTTAGACCTTTAATTTTGCTAGACTTTGATCGTCACTATTTACCTTTATTACCTTCAGTTGAGCTTGACCTTTTGGTACATGAGTTTGTCATGTTCTAGTTGTTTGGAATTATTTTTGTTCCATGACACTTAAACATAACATAATGTTATTCAAACCATAAATTTGTTGTTACTTTTATTTAAAATTGTATAATATAAAAAATAAGAAGGTAGTGCATCTTAAGTCATTTGAATAAAGTAAAGAAGATATTGTTTGGATAAGGAGGACAAATATCTTTGTGTATTAGGTTACTATTAGCAAGTAATCACAAGGGTTTCAATGAATTAATTAAGAATGGATATTTTGTAACTCATATATCATGAAGAGGAGAATGAAAAGAATAAATGGAAAGGGTATTTAGAAGAAGTTGGATTAAAATTTGCAACCTCAATTTGTTAGAATGAGAGTAATTATAGGTGAGCTTCTTCTTTTTTAATAATTGTGAATGGATTATTTTGTATTCTAAAGTAGCGATGAAATGAGAATGTTGGTTCTACATGAAGGCCATTTATTGACTAAACTCCAGATATACTCATAAATCATAAGCCTTGTATTTTTGTTTTGTCGATATCAATTGTAGATTTATTTAATCTTATGCCTCAAGGTGTATGCATAGTAATTCCCCATGTCATAGATAGTGGTATATGTATACGATTAACTAGTGATGTAGGCATTATAAGTATACTTTTTGGGTTAATTTGGTTCCATGATGGACCATTGTAGCTATCAATTTGTACTATGACATGCAAATATAAATTTGGTGGTTTAGAGCCAAATTTGTAAACAATATGTATTGACCTCTCTAAGAGATCCATTTACAAGGCTTACTTGAGTCCATAAGTTTATTGTTGGCATGATTTATTGGCCTTTGTATAGTAGGAGTTCCTATGAAAGTTTGTTATGGGACTTTTACCCCAAATTGAAAAAAAGATGAAATAACCCTTTAGTAGTAAAGGGAGATAAAACAAATAAAGGATAATATGATCCTTTTGTTAAAATGGATATTAATAAAGAATATTTATAAAAATCATTTTTGAAAAGAGAGGAATAAATGTATTTATTAAATAACTATTAAATAAAACCATTGTGAAAGGGTGTGATGGTTTGGAAACCATCCCTTAAGGCTTATATAAAGCATTTTGCATAGGACTTGGAAAGGGGTATGGAGATCACTCAAGGAAGAAGAAGGTGGTTTGGTGGGCTATGCGCATTGGAAAAAGGGGTACACAAAGTGCGTCCAACTAGAAGTATAAAGTATACAATTATCTTAGCTAGGGCTTTGCGCATATTAAGTGATAACTCCAGAGCATGTTGTATTGTGCATGTTGAGTAATTATTCTAGAGCATGGTATGTTGAGTATGGCTTTGGAGCACTTGTGTTGAGTGTTCTCTTGTAATATCATAAAATTACATCTCAATGCAATTTCACATTACATAACCTTCACTTTGGCCCAATAAAGATGATAATGCTAATCCCCCTTTTTCTCACCTTCATTTTCGTCCTTAACCCTGTCACTTTTGGTCATTGAGGGATTTTTTTGTCGGGGATGATTCCATGACATGCAGACGTTTGTGTGCCATGCAGATGTCAGCATGCCACATGAGCATCTTGACAAGATTCTTGATCTTGTGGTCATTGAGACATTAAACTTATACCTACCCACGAAGTGTAACACCTCTGCAGTCATAGACACGCCCAAAAACAGCCCTCTTGCATGCAATTCTTCATTCAAACTCATATTCTTCCCTCTCATTCATTGTTTCTCTCATTCTAGCTCACTTTATCTCTCGTTCTCTCAACCTTCATTATCTTCTTGCATTATTTTTCTTCTACATCACTTCTACACCATTGTTGTTCAAACTTCTTGCATGTTTGTGGCTTTACGTCCTTGTCTCAAGCTCTCTCAAGGTGTTACACTCTCTCTCAAATTCTCAAGCTTGTAGAAGGGAGGGTAACACTCTACTTTTATTGGCATTATCATACTTATTTAGTAGCATATTAATATCTTGCATATTTTCTTTCTTTATCTTTTCATTCCATATTGTTTATTGTCTATTTCTCTATCTTGTTGTCTCTTTGGCTGTCCATGGAAGTGGAAATGCCAAAATAGGGTTTTGACTAAGGCAAGCCCCAAAATACCCCCAACGCTTTTTATTGTTTGTGTGTGCAAGTTGTTTGTGTGGAGCTCTATGGGAGGCTTCATAGTTGGACCATCCATGAGTTTGTTCCTTTCTTTCACCTCTTATCATTTATTTCAATAGTTTATTTACTTACATTATCTAGTATTCTTCTTGTTGTACTTTTCTTTATTTCTTGCATTATGTTAGTTCAGTCAAACTATCAAACTCCAATTCCCAAGTTGTTAGTAGGTCATGTGTGTTTTGATAGATTGACTTTATTTTTAGTTTGTATGAGACCACAACGTGTCGCGTGGATGTCCATGTGTCATGTCATTGTCCTCTAGTCGTGAGCTAGTTTTCCTATCTATGAGACCTTTGAGGCTTGCTCATTCAACTTCTAATGTTCTTTTTTTATAAACAGTCATAAAACATAAAACATTGCAAAAAGATCCCTTTTACCCATCTGTCACTTGAGCTTATTCCTTGAGGTACTTGAGGATAATTCACTCCCTGTAGACTCTTCCTATCCTAGAGACTTGGGAGTAGTGAATCTCCTCCACTATATTTTGGTGAACCTATCTTTCCTCTTGTCTTTGTGTCAAAATTTGTCTTCTCTCTTCTTAGGACATGTAGTAGATAGTGTGTTGTGACACTTTTATGAGTTTCAAGACCCAATCCACTACCTTTGAGCACATAGTAAGAAGGATCTATCAAAAAATTGATATGGTGTCTAGAAGGTTCAGTCCTCCCCGTTTAGGTCCATATTTTGAGGAGTACTCTATAGGAATTCCTACTAGATTCTCCCCTCCTCGTCTTGGAATCAAAATTCATACCCTTCCAGCCTCTCCTTAAAACTCTTCCTCTTCCTTAATTAAGTAAATTGTTCTCAAGGTTCTTGTAGAGCATATTCACTCTTTGGAAGTTAGGCTCGAAGAGCTCGCAGGGTTCTTAGGAAATAAAGATTCTCATCCTCAAGCAGTTCATCTTGTAAGTGGTCTAAAGAATTTATTAATGGTTGATTGAAGAGGTGTGGAGCTACTTCATGGAATAGCAAATATTGTGGAGACTCATGTCTCATCTTACACTAACACCTTGGGCAATCCCCAAGATGTTCAATCAAAGATCGTTGGTCACCAGTTGAATATCCTGATGCCTAAAGTGTATGTATGCATGACTGACATGGGTCCTTCCATCAATACTAATAATACCACCACTACACTTGAGGAGATTCCTATGATTAGATTAAACCTTGAGTTCCTCTAGGTTTTTAGGTTTCTACATCTGCAACTCAAAATGTCTCTACCCCTAGTACTGGTACTTCAACTAGTCATACTTCATCCACAAATCTTGTCCTTAATGCTCTCTTGCAGAACATGGGGCAGATGCAATCTCAACTAGCGAATTTGGCTAGTTCTTCTTCTCAGTCAATGTTCCCACCCTATTGTTGTTGTAGTCCCTTATCTTTTAATATCCTAAACACCCCCATCCCTCAAGGAATAAAGATTCCTAAATTTGAAAAGTACAATGGAAGAGGAGACCTATAGATGCATGTATCATATTTTAATGCCATGTGTGTTGATTTCTTCCATCATGATGCTCTGCAAACAAAACTATTCCCATATTCTCTCAAGGATGTTGTCTTGGAGTCGTACTGCTCTCTGCCTAATAATTCTATCTTTTCCTTTGATCAGTTTATGAATCGATTCCTCCAACAATTCCAGGATAATATTGGACTGAAGGTTGCTTTTATCGATCTTGTTCGATGTAAGTAGGGTGCACATGAGAAGGTGACTGATTTCATCATCTATTATCAAGCCCTCTTCTCTTAAATCTCTTATACCCTGTCGGATTCTGATATACAACGAGTGCTCGTTGGAAACTTGAAACCAACACTGCAAGATAATTTTTTGCTAATGAAATATCTCTCTTTCGAACATCTATGTGTTGCTCTACACGAGTACTAGTAAACAATTGCTCAATATGGGGATTCTTCCTCATCTTCTTGTCAGGATGGTCGGTCAGCTATGTCTATCTTTGGTGAGTCAAGGAAAAACCAAGCAGTGGAAAACATGTTGTTTGTTCCCACTGATAAAAAATTTACATGTTGGAATAGAATATTTACAAAATTATCTGAATCTTATACAAATGTCTTATAAAAATTATTAAAAGATGGTGTAATATCTCTCCCAAATATTAGACCACTTTCTAATTCTTATCCCCAATGGTATGATGCACAAAAGTTTTACCAATATCATCGAGTCTCGGGTCATGATATTGAGCAGTGTGTGCATCTTCATCATGTGATACAAGACCACATCGATAATGGTATCATTCGGCTCGACAAGTAAAAATAAGAACTCTAAAAATTTTTTAGTGAAGCCTAACAACCAATTCCAAATTTACACAGATCCCTTTTCGTTCCATTCTACCAACCTTATCACCCTCGCTTCTTCTTTTGATCTAAATCCATCCGAGATTGTGAACATGGTTTCATTTACTCGTATTCCTCCTCTAGATCATGTGAATGCAACACCTGATATTACATTCACCTCACATGATCTACCTCTAAACAAAGAGCCCTCTTCATTGTATATCCTTTCTCATGTCAATAATAATGTTGTCACTGGCATTATGGTTGACCCCATGAGCCAGATCAATATTATCACAAAGGAGACTTTTTTTATAAATAATTTGCATAAGGAGAAATACAAGGAATCACAAGCTACACTTCGCATGCACGATGGACTTTCAATTGCGCCCATTGGTTCCATTTCTCTGTTGGTCCTAGTTGTACCTAAAACCCTGGAAGTTCCATTTGTCATGATACCCAGGTCCGACCTCTTCAAAGTTAGACTAGGAATCCCATGGCTAGTCTCTATGAATGTGGTTATCTCCACTATCCACAAATGCTTTGAAGTTTTCCCATGAGGGTACCATGTACACTCTCTGGAATATTTGATAAAGACCACTGGTGTCGTATGTGGGCTTCTCCCTGGATCACTTTTGGCCCATCCCAGTTGGACCTCTACCACCCAGAGGAGACCTATTATACGAGGCTTATTTTAGGTATAAGACTGGGGGATCAATGCCTAAAAGTTTCCTCCTTCTGCTCAAGATATTTATTTGAAGGCCTATTTGTGTGCATAGCATTGTGTTCATCATCTGCCCCTCTGAAGGGTAAGGACAAGAAAGCTCTAACACTTAGGCCTTCTCCTTATATTCCTTCTTATTCTACATATTCTTCTAGTTCCCAACCTCTGGTGGTGTCCTCTATTCCTCCTATTGTGCTCAGCACAAGAAAATGAAAGGTCCCTGTGTTGTGGAAGTTGAAGCCTTAGGTTTTGTAGCTCCCAGTTCTACCCACTATCCTTGACCCACCCTTTATGGTAAGGGGAAGCATTCCTATGGGGTTGTTCCTATGTCTCAACCTCGAAGGCCTCCCTCTATTCCTCCACCTACCTCCAAAGTAGACAAAGGAAAGGGGCATGTTATCGAGATGCATGTTTCTCTTTTTATCTTTGTGCCTCCTTGTCCTCCTATTCCTCCTCAAGATTCTACCCTTCCACCAGTAACAGTTATAGAGGTTGCTCCTCTAGTAGAACAGGATCCCCCAACCTCTTCTCAAGTTGCACCTTCTAATAGCCATAGCCACCGCAACTAGCTTGCATGAGAGTGTAAACACTATCGAAAGGCCTTGGCTAAGGAGCATGAAGATTATAATAAGACCAAAGAGGAGCCTTCTCTTTTTTGCTTTTGTTGCTTCCATTTTTGTTGCTCATATCTCTACTTCTCTTTTTGCTTCAGTTCTCATCGCCTTGTGTTCCTCCCAACTTCGTCAACAAATCTTGATGAACCTCACCCCAAAAGGGTGTAGGTGTTCATCACTCCCTCTACGGAGCCACCTCTTGTCACCTCTCTTCCTAATCTTCCTCCTTTTTCATAGCTTGTTGACATGCCTTTTATAAAGGTGGTATCCTTCATGGCTTTGTCTCCTTCTCCCTCTTCTAATTCAGCTATAAGGATTCAACATCCTCCACTAAAGTGTAAATTGGAGAGTGACCTTGCTTCAAGTGATGGTCATAAAAATGTTTCTTCATCTTTTGAGTCTTGTTCCACCTTAGATTATGTTGTCCTCATGACAAAGACAACACCTCCCTCCCTTGAGTTTATCACTACCCCTCTTCACAAGGTCGGTAGTGACTCTCAGGGTTCATTTCCTTCTCTCTTCCAGTCACAACATGTCACTCCTGAGAATTGCATGTTCGACTCATTGGAGGACATTTTGACTTTGTCATCAATCTTTTCTTGATCGATGACTCTTGTCTCGCACAAGCTCAGTAAGGAAGACCTTGAGGGGGCTTCTTCCTTAACTCTTACTGTAGGCGAGTTGACTAGTATCATCGTAGCTAACCCCCCCTATAGGCTCATCTTCCCTCCCTTACGATGATCTAGACTAGGAGCAGGATGACCCGTTGGAGGTGTCAAACTAGACTAGCACCTTCTTCATCTTTAGAATAGCTTTGTGTGTTTGTTTGTGTTGCCCCATGCTTGTATATTTATGTTTGTGTTGTCACTTGGAGGACCCTTGCTACTCTTATAGGTGCTTGGATACAGGAGAGGAAATCGGTCATAAAATTTATCTATTTGTCTCATCATTCTTCTATTTATCGTAATCTTTGATTTTCACGTCAGGAATAATGCAAAGTGTTGGGGCATTTAAGCCTCTTCTATGTTGACCTGATTTTTATTTTTATTCTATCTTAATGTGCTCTCGTTCCCATTATGATCTATTTGGGGGGTGATGATAGTTCATACATATTATATTATACTTATCTATCTATATCAATGAGCAATTCTAACCCTGAATAATTAGATCCCCCTATGATCTTGAATTCTTCATCTCTTCTTCTCTCTTCCATGATGTTGTGGTTTCTATGTGTTGTCCCTTGCATGGCAACATTCCACAAATGCATCTTGCTATGTATTTTGTGCCACATCTCTTGTCTTTATCTTCTCCTTAAAATGACATTTGCTCCTCTATGTAGTACACATCATTCTAAGGGGGGGCTATCATATCAGCTTAATTTTTAAAAAGTTTCAAAAATATTTACATATATGTATTGATGTCTTATGTCTCATCGTCTAGCTTGGGGACAAGTTGACTAGACTTGTCTTATCTTTTCTATGACTATCCTGCAATGTAGTTTGCAGCAACCACAGGCTTATTTTCTTGACATATGGTCTCTATCCATGTGAGCCATACCTATCAACATCATACTTTATCTAATTAAATTATGTCATGTCATGTCCATGAATTTTATCATGTCTATTTTTTGGTTTTTTGCCTAGCATATATGTTTGCAGCTAGCATGTTTGTGATGAGATTGCAATCAGATTAGTAGGATCGAAGACCCATGTCCTCTTCACCTCCTAGCTCACCTTCTCTACATTGCATATACCGAATTGAAGACCCACATTCTCTTCATCCTAGGTATATTCTCTTCAACCTCTTTCTACTTTAGCTTGCACATGTTCAGATACATATGCTCGCTAAAGTGGGTGAAAAATGTAATGTCATAAAATTGCACCCCAATGCACTTTCACATTACATAACCTTCACTTTGGCCTAATAAATATGATAATGCTAATTTCCCTTTTTCTCGCCTTCATTTTCGGCCTTGACCCCATCACTTTCGATCATTAAGGGAATTTTTATTGGGGATGATTCTGCAATGTGCATACGTCTACATGCTAAACAAGTGTCCTAACAAGATTCCTAATCCTATGGTCATTGAGATGTTACATTTCTGCCTACCCGCGAAGTGTAATGCCTCTACAATCACGAACATAATCGAAAATGACCCTCTTATGTGCAATTCTTTATTTAAACTCATATTCGTCCCTCTCATTCATTGATTCTCTCATTCTAGCTCATTTTATCTCTCAACCTTCATTCTATTCTTGTGTTCTTTCTCTTCTACATCACTTCTACACCATTATTGTTCAAGATTCTTGCATGTCCATGGCTCTACATCCTTATCTCAAGCTCTCTCAAGGTGTTGCACTCTCTCTCATCTTCTCAAGCTTGTTGAAGGGAGGGTAATGCTCTACTTTTATTGGCATTATCATACTTATTTAGTACATATTGATATCTTACATGTTCTCTTTCTTTGACTTGTCATTCCATACTATCTATTGTCTATTTCTCCATCATGTTGTCTCTTTGACTATCCATGGAGGTGGAAACACCAAAATAGGGGTTTGACTAAGGTAAGTCCCAAAACAACCCCAACACTTTTTACTATTTTTGTGTGTGCAAGTTGCTCGTGTGGATTTTTGTGGGAGGCTTCATAGTTGGACCACCTGTGATTTTGTTCCTTTCTATCACCTCTTATCATTTCATTCAATATTTTATTTACTTACATTATCTAGTATTCTTATTGTTGTCTTTTTTTTATTTCTTGCATTATGTTAGTTCAACCAAACTATCAAACTTCAGCTCCCGAGTTGCTAGTAGGTCCTATGCATTTTGATAAATTGACTTTATTTTCAGTTTGTATGAGACCACAATGCGTCACGAGGACGTCCATGTGTCGTGTTATCGTCCTCTAGCCATGAGCTAGTTTATCTATTTTTCAGACCTTTGAGGCCCGTTCATTCGACTTCTAAAGTTATTTTTTTATAAACAGTCATAAAACATAAAACATTGCAAAGAACTCCCTTTTACCTGTCTTTGTCACTTGAGCTTATTCCTTGAGGTAGTTGAGGACAATTCGCTCCCTATAAACTCTTCCTTGTCCTAGAGACTCGGAAGTAGTGAATCTCCTTCACTATGACTCTATTGAGTGTGGCTTTAGAGCACTTGCGTTGAGTAGTTTATACATGTTAAATTTTGAATAAGAACTATTCCTCCTAGAGTGTGTCAAAGCTATAAGGTTCAAGAACACTGAAATCAACTAAGGGTTAAAGTGGCCTTTCCAAGTATTGAGAACCATCAATGTTAAAATATATTGGGAATATTATATATGATTTTGATGCTAATCTAATTGAATTAGATAATTGTATTATTCAATTTATTATGTTAATTATTTACTTTAGATTTATTATTAGATTATCATATATTGTACAATTCACATTTGTTATTTATATCTAATTTGATAACATTACATATTCTAAATTTTCTTCTTTAATATTTACTAAATTGAATCCAATCCATTGCAAATTTTAAGTGCCCATATTGAAAATTTTGCCTCTGCACTCTCAGAAGTGCACCTGAAAAATATGCTCAAGTGACCTACTTTGGAGGGTCATAATTTGGAGCATCATGAAAAATCCCTCGGTGAACCCACTCATGTGACATATGTGAGAATTTATGTCAATTTTTAGCTTCCCATGATGAGTTTTGATAGTGTTTTGAAAAGCAAAGTTGGAAATTTTTGGCACTGTCTTGTTGTTTGTGAACTTTCAATTCTATGAAGTGGCTCCCTGTTCGAGCTGATATTTCACAGTTGGATGATTTTCATGACGAAAGGATTGTTTCTCTCTATTATCCCCACATTCATATGCTCCCCTATCATTTTTTAGAGCCTCATGATCTGATTTGCTATTTTTTTGAGGTCAAAAGCAAATGCAGTTTGTTCAGTTTTACATTTGCATTTCTGACAGTGTTTCAAGGAGGTCAAGTCTGGCCCTTAATATCTGGTGAAGAATGATGGTTCAAGGAAAGTCCTCTTGCACACATACTCAGTGTACCCAAATGAGCTTTTTTTTCCATTGGCATCTTGTCAGGAGTTGATTTGATATTTTTTCAAAATGACAATTTGGTGAGCCTTGATTGGTTCTGAACAGGTGCAGTGGCAAAAAAGTTTGACTGAGCAACTTTGTCAATTAACATCTTTCACCTCGGGATCTCTTTTGCTGAAATGTATTTTGCACTCCATTCGTGGATCAAATGTGTGCATGCATGCTCAGTTTTAGGGTATCAAGATAAGTTCTAATGGGTTATTTAATTGCTTTTTGATTGTGACAGGGCCAAAAATGTTGTTTCGTAAAGTTTCAAATTTTGCAATTCTAATGAAAACCCATTTCTTGTTTTTGTTTCAAACCTATATAGCTCCATTTTCTTAAAAAATGGAGGTCTTTTGATACATTATTTTAATGTACTTCTGTTGTGGTAAACACGTCCCAAAGGCCAGTTTACAAAGGAGGTACCTGAATTTCAAGGGTTGGGCAAAATTTGAGGAAATGGGTTTTCCCTAAATAATTGATAATGCCCCTATACAAATTTTCACAGCTCCAGGTGTCCCAGTTCGTCGGCAATAAATTTATTCAAATGGCTCGCAGGCATAATTTGAAGTTACAATTTTCTAATGTTTGAAATGCTAATGTTTAAAATATTTTAAATATTATGGAAGGGTGAAAATGCATTTAGGGCAAAATTAAATGTATTTCCAAATTTCTTTTGGGAGAGCAAGTTTATTTCTTGCTTCTCATTGGTCCAAATACGGCAACACCCAACACAACATTTTCTTCAAACTCTTCACGACAATTCCATCGCCCGTCGCCAGTTCTCAATGAAAATTGAGGAGGAAACTAGCGATGGTTGTTTTTGAGTGATGGACATACAAGAGATAAAAGCTCTTAGTAAAGGAAGCTTATCTCACTATAATGTTTGAAAGCAAAGATGTAAGGTATGTGCATCCATCAAAGCACAAAAGATAGCAATTTTTTTGTCAACTGAAGGAGAAAGTGGAAAGCATGGTAGCCATCTGAATGGGTTTCCAAATAAATGTGGTCTCATGCGATGCCATGATTGCAGTGTATATACAAAATGGATTTGTTGGCATGAGGCTTCAAAAAATTTCAAATAAATGCATCTAGTTGTTGTAAAGCCATATTCCATCATCCCTCTTGTCCAAACAAGAGAGTAAGGGGGGAACCATTGATCGCCATCATAGACCAACACACATGGTCTCACATTTCTGCAAAAGGAAGGGCGTGGTTTGCACTAGCAATGAAAATGTATCAAACTTGTTGTAGAATGTTAGAGCTGCCATGAAGAAGTTATAGAGCACAGTGAAACAAAGGTAAAGGTTAGGGCACGAGAATGATCAATGATGGAAAATGAACGAGAAGTGTAGCCAAAACCACACCAGTGATCGCTCATCGTTGCTTGTTGTTTGTTTTCTCACTTTGAATGAGCTACAGGCAATGCTCTTTCTTCAATTTTCCTTGGGCATCACTTGCCGTCTCTTGTTTTTTCACTATGAACGTGCGATGAGCAATGATGGAAATAAGCTCATGGTGGGCCCATGGGAGTTTTAAAGAGGCCATTTTCAAAATATTTTAATAGCCCAATGAAGGAATATTTTAAGAGCTTTATTTTCACAATATAATGGACAAAGAAAAAATTTAAATGTAAGAGGAAAATGAAAGCATGAGATAAATATTTTTGCAGTGTGTCAAAATAAATTAAGAGCCTTCTAAGGTGAAAATAAAAACTTTTGTTGTTGGGGCAAAAATGTAAAAAGAGCATGGGTAAAGAGAATTTATTATTCACTTTATGAGGGAAAATGCAACAAATAAGGGAGAAAACAAGTTGTAGATCAATGGTGAAGTAAATAAAAGGTGAAATATTTTAAATGAAATATTTCAAATAAACAGAGCAGTGGTAAAATGCACGTGAAAGCACATGGGTGAAATATTTTGCTTGATGCAAATATATTATTAAAGGCTCTATTATAAGAGTGGGAAAAATTTATTGGCTGGGAATTGAAATTCTAATGTGCAACATAATAAAAAGGTAGAAATAAAGAATTTCCATGGAGAGAAGGCTCTTTCAATTGCAGGGGTAGAAATGGACAATGGAGGTGAATATGGTAAGTGCAGCAAACAAAGACAGGGTAATATTTTTTACAAGTGGAGTTTTGGTTTTCCCAGGTAGAGGCAGATTAATTTTGTGGTAAATGTCTGTTGCAAATGAGGGTAAATGAAATTGAATTTTGTTTTGAAATGAAGGGAAAATGTAATGTGACCTGCCAATAGCCTAAAGCTTTTTTTTGCTCCCTTAGTGATATAAAAGGGAATCCAAGGCAATTTGGCAGGGGTCTTTTGTTGAAGTGTAGATCAGAATTATGCTAATCAATAACACATAGAATGCATGTACAATCCATATCCTAGAGTTTTGAGTAGAAGTAGTGAGTTTGGTCAATTATGTGGTTTTTGAACATACCTGAATAGAAATTCCAACCTATCAAGTTTGTTGTCTCTCCATTTTGATATTTTGCATGAGTTATTAATGGATTTGGGTCAAGGATCTGTTCATTAATTATCATTTGTCTTCCACTTTGATATATGATTTAATTATTGCTCTAATCTAATGGATGAGTTAAATGCTTTGGTTAAGTCATAGATTCATGCTTGTGTCATGTGGATTTGGTAAGTAGTCACATGATTTTGGGTGTTAATGTGTAAATTGTAAGGCAATTGCAAAGATTGTGGATGTTCAGGATTAAATTTGCCTTGTAGTTTAATTTATTATGTTATGACTCCTAACTCGTGGATATGGCACTATTCTTGATGGTTACATACACTTCTCTCACTTCTAGTGTTTCAATTCTAGAACAAATCTCATAAATATATGTTCAATTTATCTACCTTTGCTAAAGTTTGGTACTACTTGATATTCTTGGCTGTAGATGTTTAAATTCTCTCAAGGAAATGCCAATTTCTTGAAGGATTTCATATATTTAGTCCCCGATGAGAATATATCTACTTAATATGCAATGTATGTGGAAATCTTGTGAAGGAATGTTATAGATACATTATGGGATCACCCTCCTGGGTTTTGCAGAGCCTAAAGTGCAGGAGGAAAGCTAAATTGCTTTCTCTCGTCTGTTGGTCAACCCTTTTTAGGTTGTTGATTATTGGAACTGGTTAATCCATAGGTTGCCTTGAATATCTGGTTGGAAAAAAGAGCCAACACTAATACTTGAAAAAATTTGAGAGAAAATTTGTATTACAAGTTGGTCATCATTAGTTTGTGTTTAATTTTGTTTGTGTTTTTTCAATAGTTATTGCACCTTGAACAGTTAGCAATTTGAGAAATTTTATATGTTGCAGTATTACTTGGTCATTTGTAGCAACAAGGTGCATTGAGTTATCAAAATGCTCTTGTCCAATTGTTGATGGTAATGTGTTTGTGTGATTCATTAATAGTTCCCAATCATATTATATTGGATTTGTATTACATATATTTTGCAGTATTTCACGAAAGTGTGTTTGAGTTGGAGTTTCACCTTGTTGATGAAACACTATAGTGTAACAATTGTAGAAATTTGTTGTCATAGTATTTTGGCATTTATAAATGATGCATAGATACGTTTGTCCATAACATGTGCTAGTTCGGAAGGTAGCCCATTCAAATTATTGATATGCCACCAAAACAAAGTTGTTTTACACGGGGAAATGCCTCACAAAGTCTACTATATCTTTAGTAGTATCTTTGGTACCATGAAGCTCATCTCATCGATGAGGATGTATTTTATGTGTTTCACATCTTCTTGAAATATCGTCAGTGATTTTATTTGTAGTGGTTGCATTTATTTTATTAGAATTTTGAGGGCCAAATTTATAGTTGAGGTATGCATGTTAAATGCAACACTTCCTATAGGAGCAAGAGCAAGGAGTGGGTTTGGTTTGTGTGGTAGTGTACTTTGAAGTGCAAGTAGGTTTTTCCAATTTTCGCATCTCCTTAAATGATGATAATCGAGGTTTTCTTTAAGTAGTGATCATTACAATGGTATGTAATTAAAATAAGTGCTAGTTTTATTTATGGTGATAATGTATAGTTTGGGCATTTAACTTTAAGGGGAAATAGTAATCTTGTCAGAATAGTTCATTTATGTTTATGAATTAAAGTGCAGATGTGGAGGTACAATATGTTCCTCCCATCTATTATTGTTGAAATCATTCTACCAAGCATTTGTAGTTCATGTATATGCAAATTATTAGTAAGACCCATTTGTTATAATATGTATTTTTTACTCATTTCTATTGTATGTCACAAGTCTATCTCATTATTAGGAACTTCTTACTCTCCATGGTTAGCTTATATTTCAAGTGTGTGATTGATATTGTTGTATAATATGGTATTTTTTTGCATTTGTATTATCAAAATTATTATTTTTTCCTTTTTTAAGACCTATATCTATGTGTATGTCGTGCAAATGGTTGTATAGAATTAGATCACTCCAACAAAATGCTTTAAAATGTTCTTAATTTTATTTTATAATGGTGTAGAGTTTAGGAAATACATTCACAATTGGTTTTTCTCCACTCTCTTTCCAGTTGTATCATTTATGGCATGCAACATAACAAAAGGATCGTGCATATTTAAATAGCATTATTATTTCTAGTTGTGGAGGGCATTGCATATAAGAATGTAGATAGGTAAACTATAAATTATTTGCATTTACAGTTCTTATTATTCAATGAAATACCTTTCAGCTAAATTTTAATATCATAAAAGATCATTGTAAATAACAAGAGATATTTTTTAGATCATATGACATGATTTTTTCGTTGTTATATCACAATTTGTAACAATCTCTATCATGAACTTTTTTTATGTTGTCAAAGATTGGTCTTCAATTTTTTGATTTGTACATATTCTTGTTAACACATTAATACAACTCTTTAATTTTATTTATACCTTGGATGCATACTTGGAAATATAGTTTAGAATAGTTGTTCATTAAATGACAAGCTAATTTCTTATATTGGCTCTTCATAATGAAATCATTATTGAGTTGTGTATGTTTAATTTATCATTATTTCCTATAGGTTCATTTTTTTCCTAGTATCATCACGTGATAAAGTAGAATTAATATATTCTTTCCACAAAGCTTTGTATCTACATTCTACATTTTTACCCTTATTACATAGGGATGTTTTGTCATTGAATTTTGTGTGATTTTGCAAATAGTTAATTATATCTTCAAATTCATCAAAGGGATTTTTAAATTAGATCTTAGTTGTGTCTAGTAAGAATGGATCATCAAGCAAAGATTGATGTCTTGTGTTGTTTCTTTGAAATGGAATATGATGGTTCCAAGTAATAACATATTTGTCAAAGAATTTCATTGGTCTTTTCACTTATATATTGTTTTTCAAGTCAAGTGTGTCCATGTTTGGTGTTTTCGCAAGCCAAATAAACCCATGTACATGTGTAGACCCTCATTAGTGCCATTTGTAACTATAACAATAATCTTTTGAAAAGAGGATTTTCTCAATCACCTCTTCATAGAAGATTATGAATTGTTGATGTAGACATAGGGAGGTGATATGGGGTTCATTGATTATGTTATCTATGTGTTTTGTGTTTGTTTATGTTTTAGATGCTATGTGAATTGAGAATAATTGTTACAAAATTGGTTGTTTTGTATCTACAATTATTAAGTGAGGAATAGAGTGGTTAAACCTATTTGGTTGATCTATTTGATATCTCACCATAGCACTTGTTCCAATAAGATCTCATCTTCATAAGTAAGATCCGAAATGTATTAGTTGCTCAACTAATTGTGTGTTGGGAATATTTTTTAAATGGACACAAAGGTTTTCAATAGTGGTTCCAACATGTTATATTATGTAATTTTCTTGATAAAAATTGTAACAATCCTTATCTATGATAGTGTATCATACAATTTAAGATAACATATCAGAATCTCCAATGCATTCTAATCAATTGTCATAGAATCTCATTAATTGTAATGCATATTCATGCATTTGGACTTCCCTAATTCAAGGTTGCATTTGTAGTGTATTACCATTTGAGGGTAAATTCCATTTCAAAGAGGCATTAGTATTGTATTCATTTATTGGAGATAAGCCTAATTGGGCCGATCAATAATGCTATCATTTTCATTTTCAATTTATAGTATTTCTTTAATCATTTTTAGTTGATGGCATTTATGTGGTAATCTAAACATGGATGATAATGAGTGTATTCATTCATTTTTAGTTTGATCTTGGGTAGTGTTAGACTGATTTTTTGGCATGAATATTTCTTTATTTCTAGTTTCAATAATGTTACATATATGGAATGTATGTACTTGTTTTATGAAGATATATTAGGTAGTCAACATTTTTTTCAACATCATTATAGTATGTGTCATATTTGATCTTGTATCGTAATGTGTCTCTAACATGACTTCTGCTTATATAGTAGTCATAATTCTTCTCTTGTCATTGAATGTGTGAACTATTGATATGTCTAAATATTCAATAATATATGGTTCAAAGATTTTGCTATTACTTTGATATCTTCGAGGAAATGAATTACATGACTAGTATACTTGCATTTCCCTCCATAAGCATGGAAACTTGTAATATTGGATCCAATCATGCAATGGTCATCTCTTTTGTTTGAGCAAGATTTTTTAACATGTTTGACTATTCACCTGGGTCCATATTATCATATGTGTAAAATTGATGCATTCCTTTATCACCAAAACATCTTCTAAAAATAAGATTATTGTTTGATGAATAGATAGACATTCCAAGGTATCATTCTTTGTATTTAGTGCATGTTTGTAAGTTTGATCGTGCATCTATTCTATTTTATAAAAAAATAGATGTTGTCATGAAGTTAGCGTTGGTGTCTAATAGTGTTGAATAAGATTCATGATGTTCCATTTTTTTTTATCTTTATAAGATGTGTATTATAGTCCCTTTTTTTTAGCATGTTTATCGATGCATTGTTTGTGGTAGTTGTTGATCTATGTGTTACATACAACAAAAAACACTTGTTTCCTTTTTATGATGAGCATAATAATCTTGGCCTCTTTTGTAGTTGTGTGCAGTGTTTTTACCCCATCTAGAATGCAAGAAATAAACTCAAGCAAGAAGATAAAAACAAAACAAAACACTCAAGATTGAGCTAAAGATGAAACTCAAACTTGTAAATGAAAATAACATTGATTTCACCTTGTATGAGCTTGATGGAGTTTTTTTCCCTCGTCGATGGCTTGATATGTGTGCACCTAGATCGATTTTGACAACATAACGACTTGATTTTGCTTGATTTGGATACAAGGGTGCTGGATTTGGCTATGGATGCAAGATGGTGATGTGAGCCTGAATCCGGTAGATTGTGGTTGCATAGGGTTGAGAATGGTTGAGAATCAAAAATGACTAAGTCTTTTAGTCATTAGCAAGAGGGGAGGTGAATGAATGGCCAAGATTGATTCTTGGGAGATGATCAATGGTTGAGATCAAAGAGTTGACCAAAGGAATTAAAAAATATTTTTTAATGTGCATGGGAATGATAAAAGGAATTAAAAATTCCTTGGGAAATGGAAAACGGAATTTAATATTCCTTGGGGGATGAGAGAGGAATTAAAAATTCCTCAAAAGGACCTTGAGAAGACAAAGGGAATTAAAAATTCCTTATGGGATGGGAAGAGTTGACCAAGGGGTAGGTTAGGATAGCTAATCAATGATTAGGTTGTACAAGTAAGGAATTAGGCAAATGATTAGGTGGTTAATAAGGATTAATGATCCACTTGCATATTATGGAGGATGTGACACTTCCCTAATCAAGTATTAGGAATGTGCACATCCTTAATCTGGGATTATGCAAATTAATCAGGTTTAGAGGAATTTTATGGAGGATGGGACATGTGGGGAATTAAATAAATAGATTATTTATTTTAATTATTTACAGGAAAGGGGATAAGTGATGGGAGTAAATAATTAAAATCAATTATTCAATTTAGGCTAGGGTTTAAAGATGATGGAAGAAATAAATTAGGATGAAGGGATAAGGGATAATGGATATTAATTAAATAATAAGGTATTATTTAATTAATATAGAGGATATGACATTAGTTGAATTAGGGGTAAATTGGCCAAATGAAAGTGGTCAATTTTCAATGTCTATATTTTGCCCCTCTTTGAAATGGTGTTACGAAGTAGCACCATTTCAAAGAAGTTTAAAACATAGCACCTAAAAGAAGATGGTTAGATTAGGGAAAATGCCCCAGTCATCCAAAGGAGTGACTAGGAGGAAAGATGATGGGAGTGAAGATGAAGATTAGGGATTGAGAATGCCCCCTCGAGAGGACATGCGGGTTCAAGAGAAGGCGGGTGTGCTCTCAAAATGGATGAGATGATGAAAGAGTAGATAGGGAAGATGATGCAAAATGATGGATAAGAGAGGATGATAAGCGATAAGAGATTGGGAAGAGAAGATGAGAAGAAAGAAAACACAAATGGATTCAAGGATAAATATGATGTTGCCCCGGTCAAGATACAAGCCAAGATGGATTGGTGATGGATGGAGTGTTGTTGATGAGGGAACGATATATCCCAAGACAACAAAAGGATAGGGAAGGATACATCCCAATGATGATGATGAGAGTGTTGTTGATGAGGGAAGGATACATCCCAAAACAACACAAAAGGATAGGGAAGGATACATGATGATGATGATGATGATGATGATTGGATCAAGGCTTGTAGCAAGATTGTAAATAAGACCAAGGATGTGATTAGATGATTTGTGCTAGATTGAATGGATTGGGATTAAATTGAAATGTGAGATTGTTGAAATGAAGGAAAATAATGGAAGAAAAGATGCTTAGAATAACAAATCTATATTATCCTAAGCAGATTGAAGGGATGATAATATGACGAGGATGACAAATGAAAAGATGTTTAGAATAAAAAATCTATATTATCCTAAGAAGATTGAAAAGATGATGATATGATGAGGATGATGGAAGTAGAGGGATGGAAACATATATGATAGATAGACGAGGGAGAGTGATGAAGGATGAAAGGTTTAGGGTGAATGGATGGGGGGACTTGGATAGATGAAAGGATGGGAGATGGGGAGATAATGGATAGTAACCAAATCAATCAATTTAATTGGTATGCATTATGCTGCCCTGTAATGAGCACTTAATTTTATATAGCATGAGATATTATTCACTAGGGTATGAAGAACCAAGGTGACCTTGTATCACATGCATAGGATTGACACAAAAAACAAAAGGTTAGTCCAACATCCCAAAGTCACAAGGGATTTGGTAGGGAATGATGTTGGGATAACCACAAACACAAAGGATTCCCCAAAGTAATGCAAGACCACGGGGATCTTGGTGAGTACTACGTGGGGAAGATAGGAACAAACAAAAGATCAAGATACGCCCCTATGTTTACTTGTCAAAGCACACCATGATATGATGGATCGTGGCAACCCTAAAAAAGTATAATAAAAAGCTCCAATGATAAAAAAAAATGTTAAAAGCATCAAAAGATCACAATAAATCTCAAATGTCCTTTGCCACATGATCGAAAGGGTGGATAGAATTGATGCGGTCTGATTAGGAAGGATGCATCCTGTTAAGACCAAAGATGGAAACTAAACTAGAGGATCGACATGACACAGGGTATCTAAAACCAATTGAACCTCATGATACTAGTGATCTTTGTTTGTAAGTACCAGCTAGGATAGGGACATACTTGATGACATGACAAGATGACAAGACACAAAATAGACACACCCTAAAGACCTAGGGGCTCAAGGGTTGATCAAATATTAGCCTTGCTTATGGGAAAGCACAGAGCCCTCGTAGTTTGATAAAAGACCGACAACTGACCAGGGATAAAAGAAGAAAGAGGACAATAGAGACCTTAAAGGGTGACAAAGACCAGACAAACAAATGCCTTGGGGGTTGACCAAATGATCGACCTTGCCTACGTGAAAGCGCAGGGGCAACGTACTTCGACTAAAGGCCAAACACAAACAATGGATAAGGGATGACGAGATGATCATGATAAGCAGATACAATGATGACACAAGATAGACCTTGTGGAAAGGATGGTGGTTATCGCATGAAGCTCAGGGATGGGATAATTATCAAAATCATCAAAAGATGAATTGGGAGGATGATACAATGGATAGATGAGTGATGAAGAGTAATAGGAGATTGGAAAGATGTGTGAAAGAGGTGAGCGTAATGATAGTAAGATAGATGGCATTGGATTGCATGGGGGTGGCCTATAGCTAGATACCAATAACAAGGGATTATGAGATGAAATGAAAATAGAGATAAATGGATGGATTGATAAAGATGGGGAGATAGAAAGATGCTAGGATGGATGGGTAGAGGGATAAGGATTTGGAAAGATAGAATGGAATATTGGATGGATAAATGGACAGGGAGATAAGGATGAAAAGATGGAAAAGGACTAGTAGATGGGTGGATAGGAAGATAAGGATTTGGAAGATGGAAGGGATTACTGGATGGATGGAGGGATGGGAAGAATTAGCGGGAGGGGGATTGAGAGATAGAAGGGATTTCTTGGATGGATGAATGTTGTTTCCAAGGACTATTATAAAGAATTAAATACCCCACTCTAGAGATTGAATGTGTAATGAGACAAGAGTGATGGCAGATAGCGGGATGGATAGATAAGGAATGGATATGGATCATAGCAGGATGGGTGGACAATGGAAGATGGATCCAAATGTGGATAGGATTCATGGATGAGGAAAGTGGATGGGGGAGGATAAGGGATATGGTGACATATGGATGAGGGGAATGCATGTCTCAAGAGGTGTCTAAAGCTTGTATAGATATGTGCCCCTGTCTTTATCAAAATCACCAGGAGGATGGAGGGATTGGAGATAAATAGGATATGATGGGTTGGATAGGTGTATAGGTGGGATGAAGGAGATGGATAAAGGGGATGCATAGATGGAAGTTGCCCCCAAGTGTGGAAGGAAACCGGATGGGGGATTTACACATGACACCTGTTTTCTAGGTTTTCATCACGATACTTATTCAAGGCACTTGTTTGCCAAGTTTTCACCATTGGACGATTTTTTTTCTCTTTATTTTTTATTATTTTATTATTTTGACTTTTTTCACTTTTTTGACTTTTTTGGATTTTTGGATTTTAGATTTTTTGGATAGGATGTGGATGGAGGTGGATAAGGATAGGGATGTGGATAAATGGATCTAGAAGATATGTGAGAAGGGGACTCAAGCATCAAGTTCCATATGAGGTGAGAAGAGCCCATGTGTGAAATGATGAGTGGATGTTGGTACAACCTTATTAGAATGGGTGGTTTATGCAAGAGAATGGATTAAAGGGATTTGATGGGGGAGATATGTGGGATAATGGATGGAATGATGGGGTGGATGTGTGATGGGAGAATGTGTTCAAGACCAACGTTGGCACATATGGTGGTGGATGTAAAATGATAGGAGGATGAATGGATGGAGAGTGTGGGGATAATGGAGGATTTGGGATAGTGAATTTTGGGACATAAGGACCCAAAATAGATTTAAGAGATGGAGGATGTGAATCGTTAGCTTTTGGATTAGCCACTTTGGATGTCGTTATGAATTTTTCATTTGAATGCATTGCATCTTTTTTCTTTTGAATCCACATAGTTTTGATTTATGCTTTGGTGGGTCTTTGTGGCCTATGGGTTTGATTTGGATTTTGGATTGGATTTTTCTTTTCTTCAACATGACTTTTGAAGGGGACATGAGGAGCTTTAGATTCATGTGGATGTTTGGATTTATGCATTTTTACTTTGGCATCCCAAGTGCTTTTAATAGCAATGGGATGGGTATGAGGCGATGGATGGTGTGGAGGAGACGTAGACAGAGTGATAGAGGTAATATTTTGGAGGCGGTGTGTGGATGGAGGGTGTGAGATAGCATGTATGGAGGGGTACCTTTTCTAATCCTAATTAGGGGTTATGAATTTATGATTTTTATGAGGTGTGCTAGGGATAGGTGATGGATGGATGAAAGGATAAATAGGATGAGATGGAGGAGGTGATTTTGGAATATAAGGGCCCAAAATGGACTTTGTATATGGAGGATGTGTGAGGGTTGATGGAGTGACATAAGAGCCCAAAATGGATACAATAGATGGAGAATGGATGATGGTGGATGGAGGGACATAAGGACCCAAAATGGACTCGGAGGAGGAATGAGGAAGATGGACAATTGTTTTGAGGTAATATA
This sequence comes from Sequoiadendron giganteum, assembly GCA_007115665.2. Classification (NCBI taxonomy): domain Eukaryota; kingdom Viridiplantae; phylum Streptophyta; class Pinopsida; order Cupressales; family Cupressaceae; genus Sequoiadendron; species Sequoiadendron giganteum. Next base: position 337,808,886 of record CM021105.1, on the reverse strand, counting down.
ATGGAGGAGGGGGGATGGCGACAAATGGTTTGGTGGAGTGATGGGAAGTGCCTCTTATTCCTTTGGAAGAGGCTCGCTTAGGATGTACAAAGGTTGTACCAACATTTTTGGATTGTGAGTCTTGGAAGGTATATCTAAGACCACCTGTACACGGGTGTTCTTTGACCTGGATGGGCTCTAAAATACCTTTCTCATGAAGGCCTAAACCTTTTCCTTGATAGTTCATGATCTTGAGCATTCAATCTATGGTAGGATGCTTGTTATTTTTGAAACATGATGCAAGTCCATTATTAGGTGGAGGAGGTTGGGTGGTGTATATGCTTTGTTTTTCTTCTACAAGAAAACCACCATGGATGAGTGTAATGGTACCAAGGTGATATAAAAGTGGCATTGGTATGGCTTCGATGGACGATGATAAAGGATCATGAGATGGCGTATATGGGATGGTGGGATCTTCATTAGGAGGAGTGAGTAATAAGGGATCTGGAGAGGGATTAGGTGGTATGATAAGATCTGGATTTGTGGTAGTGGTTGATAAGGACTCATGAGATGGAGTAATTGGATCTTGAGTGCAAAGGGGATCATGGGATGGAGCAGATGAGCTAGTGTGATCTTGATATGGGGTTCATGGGATGGTGGGATCATGATTTGGTTGAGGAGAGGGATCATGAGATGGAATGGATGAGGAACTATGATCTTGAGATGGAGTAGAGAGCATGGCCGGATCCTGATGTGAAGGAGGGGATATGTTGGTATGCTTTGGATTAAGCTCTTGGCATGGATCATCTTGTGTGGGTAGTGTGATGATGGACGAGTGTTGGAGGGACTCCTGAAGTGGGGGAGATGGAAGGATGGAGGAATCATGAGGGTCATGGGATTGGATTTCGGTGAGACAATGACTAGGGGGAGAGGATTGGATTCGGGTGTCTTCAATGGATTGGGTGGTGTTAGGAGTAGGAGATGGGGATTCAATGGGTTTGAAAGGTTTGATGGTTTCAACGATTTGGTGTTGTTAGGAGTGGTAATAGGGGTGATAGGTGTGGGATGGAGAAGGGCCTCATTGCTGGTGGTCATACATGATGGAGTAGTATTGGATGGATCCATGACTTCAGGGTGTGGATTTGAGGATGTCTTCTCAGTCATGAGTCTTTGGACAACATCTGGAATGAGATCTTTAGAAATTGGAGGTTTAGGTGGGGTGATGGGAATGGATGAAGGATTATGGATGGGTGGAGGACTGGGATTAAGGATTGGTGGATTAGGATTAGATAAGTGGATGGGATTAGATGTAGGACTAAGAGGAGGTGGAGGATTAGGATTAGATGGAGGACTAAGGTATGATGGACTGGAGGGAGGATTAAAATATAATTGAGTGGAAGATTGAGTGATATAGGAGGATATGGATGATGAATTGAGATAGGAGGATATGGATGCTAGATTAGGTTTGGAAGATTAGAATGGTGGATTAAGATAGGGGTATTGGGATGGTGGATTAAGATAGGAGGATGTGGATGTTGGATTAGGATGGGAAGATTGGGATGGTGAATTAGGATAAGAGGACATGATGGTGGATTAGGATAATAATATATGGATTTTGGATTAAGGTGGGAAGATGTGGATGTGGAATTAAGGTAGGGATATTGGGATGGTTGATTAAGATAGGAGGATGTGGACGTGGAATAAGAGAGAGATGTAGATGCAGGATATGATGAATATGTGGATGGGGAAGATACTGGATATCACTTGTCAAAGGAAACATAAGGATTGTTATTAGGTGTGGATGAAGGTGTGATAGAATAGCTCAGAGGAGTGCTTGGATTTTGGAAGACGGTTGGGGAAATCTTGCTAGTAATAATAGCATCAAGGGGATCTATATCATACTCATCTCGATCAACAAGACTTTCGTTATCATCATTGACATAAATGGGATTTCCCTTGACTACTACTATTGGTTGTGTAGGAGGAGGATAAGGATTCATGATGTTGGATTGAATGGATTTAGATTGAATAGATGGGAATAGATGATTAGAAGAAAATAAATGACGACAAGATAAATAGAATGGATTAGAAGAATTTGTAAGAAGGGATATTAAGATTTGTTTCAATATCAGAAGATCTTGGATGTGGAGGGACTAAAGCTCATATTAGGATGTATATTAAGCTCAAATTCGAATTTGATTTAAGCTCAGTTTAAAATTAGATGGAAGCTCAAATTAGGACTAGATTGAAGCTCAGATTAGGATTGGATGGAAGCTCAAATTAGGACTAGATTAAAGCTCAGATTAGGATTGTATGGAAGATTAGATTAAAACTAGATTCAAGCTTAGATTATGGTCTAGAATAGTCCAAGAGTGACAAGATTGATAAAAATCGAAAATCAAAATTTTCAAAAATTTTCGGTTTTTTCTATGTTGTAAATCACTTTTTCAGAGGTCTTCGAAGCAGAATTTGGGGTTGAAAGTTGCGTCATGCCCTAAAAATGGGTTGTCAAAGGCACACTTTTTTAGAAACTAAATTAGTAATTTTGGAGACCTTTTCAATGGTGTAAACAATTTTGAATTCTAAGCACTGAGTAGAAAGTTATGACCCCGACAAGTTAGGGTAAATAAATTCCTAGTTTTTTCTAAAAATTTGATAGTTTGGGGATGAATAGGAAGAGGGGAAATGATTGGATTATGATTTTAGATTTGGAAAGATGCAGGCTAATTGTGGTGAGAAGGATTGACTCTCTGGATTTTGGATGGGAAGCACATACGCCTCTATGTCAAGCAAGCTCGCCTTTTTATGTCACAAATTTGCCTTTATAAAGAGCAAAATTGCCTATGTTTTGGGCAAACTCACCTATTCGGTGAGTCAAATTTGTCTGTCTAAAGGAGACACAGGAAATGGGAAAATTTGATGAGCAAATTCGCCTATTTGAGGTGAGGAAATTCGCCCAAGTCTGGAATGACACAAGAAATAGGCGAATTTGATAATTAAATTCGCCTATCTGATAGAAAGTTCTCCCAAACTCAAACAAAATCGCCCAAAACTCAAACAAGTTTGCCCAAAATGAAAGCAGGATCACCAAAAATAACTAGAACAGGTGAATCTGACTTACAAACTCGCCTAAGGAGATGACAAAAATGCCTATTTCTTGAACGGTAAGCGAAATCGCCCTTGTTAAGAGAAAGTTCGCCTATCCTAAGGGAACAACCAAATTTGACGGACAAAAGGACAGATGGAGACTCGGACTGATAGCAGGTTCACCCCTCAAGAGGGAAAATTTGCTTGTTATGTGAAAACAAGCGAATTTGATGGATGATGACTGACGGGATGACTCAGATTGATTACGGGATCGCCCCTGAAGAGGGAAAATTTGCTTGTTTTGTGTAAATGAGTGAACTTGATGGACGATGACTGATGGATTTGCCTAATGGCTGGACAAACTTGTCTGTTCCAGAAAATGGGCGAAAACGGGGTCACCTAAAAAGTGACCCACAGGCAAATTCGCCCAAACGGATGACCTAGACTAGACACTGACACAAAATTGCCCTTGTACAGGGAAAAATCCTCTATCTGCAGTGCAAATTTGCCTTTGTAAGGGGAAAATTCGCCTTTGAAGGCAGGGGATGACTGTGGCAAAGGACGACAAGCACGACTCAACTAAAAATAAAAGTACTGGTATCGCACAATGAAGACACGCTAGGCAACACAATCCTAAAATTAGTGATAAGGGTTTACAAACTTGATGTAGGCCCACCAACTTGAGCAGAGAACCCAAGGTTAATACTCTGTGATACCGAGGTGGTTCTCTGGATCACTCTTTCTCTCGAAGGTGGATATTTAGCGTTCTAGTGGCACAGGGTCATCAACGAACGCTACAGGCTCACCTTCACACTCCAACTCGAGGACTATCGTAATCTACCACGAGGATTCCTATCTCAACCCAAGGGAGTACATGGTGAGTAACTTCAAGGTATGATATGCATCCCCTACACTACACCAAGTCATGGCTGAAACACGAGTCTCTATCTAGGCTATACAAGGCTATCTCGTGCGTCCTCTATATACACAAGGTATGTGAGGCACAACCATGAATTTTTGAACACCAGCCCATCACAAGCATGAGTCGAGAGCCCTAGCAAGGTACTAAAAACTCAGACCAACTCTACACATCTTATCTAGGTATCACCCTAGCTTCGATGCTCCGCTAGACACGACGTGACTGGATTGGGATACAACTTTTGTTCTCCCCCATTTATATACCCTGTCGGTAACACGTGGTTGGAATTGTCCCCCGGGTGATGAAATCCTAAGCAGGTCCCACTAAAGGAAGAAGATACTAGATATTTTGTTCGGTCCCCAAGCTCGCACGTAGCGTAAGGGGAGAGCTTCGACACACTAGCACCTCCTGGGTAGACTGGACTGGACTAGAGAAAGTTGTGATTTCTTGTCATCCAGGATCGCCTAAAGGCACAAGGGGAGTGGATACGTCAACAACCTACTCCCAAGCACAACAAACAGTGTATATTGACCCTTTAATTAATTCTATGTGTGCCTAGCTAGTATGAAAATAAACAGACAAACTACCTGATGGGGTCTTCAACCGATCATCTTACAAAAGACACGTTAGTAGTTTAACACCACCAGTCTTGGACAAATGATGACAAGCTACATAAATTTGTTAGCAAAATTGCACTCACAGACAAACAAGTTAGCAACTCAGTACCTGAAAATGAAATGAAACTGGAAATCATAAACTTTGAGTTTTGGGTTCACCTCAAATTCGCCCTTGTGTCGCACAAAATCACCTTTTTTGCTTTTCAAATTCACCTTTCTTGGAAAATTCACCTTTTCTGCTTTTCAAATTCGTTTGTCTTGACAAATTCGCGTTTTCTGCTTTTCAAATTTGCTTGTCCTGGCAAATTTTCTTTTTCTGCTTTTCAAATTTGCATGTCCTAGTAAATTCGCCTTTTCTACTTTTCAAATTCGTATGTCTTGGTGAATTTGCCTTTTTTTTTTTCAAATTCGCCTTCCTAGCAAATTCGCCTTTTCTGCTTTTCAAATTCACATGTCTTGGAAATTTTTCCTTTTTTGCTTTTCAAATTCGCCTGTCTTGGAAAATTTGGCCGTTCTGCTTTTCATATTCGCCCCTTTTCACAGAAGGGCGAATTCAAGTTTGCCTTTGTTGGTTGCAAATTTGCCTCTATAATAGGAAAATTCGCTTCTTAGGACGAATTCGCCCCTGCTTAAAATTTGAACCTGTAAAACTCAAACAATAACAAACGTAAAAGTGCAGACCTGTGACGTGGGTCCCACCGAGCGTGCCAGAAATGTGTGCAATATTTTTACCCTATCTAGAATGCAAGAAATAAACTCAAGCAAGAAGATAAAAATAAAACAAAACACTCAAGATTGGGCTAAAGATGAAACTCAAACTTGCAAATGAAAATAATACTGATTTCACCTTGTATGAGCTTGATGGAGTTGTTTTCCCTCATCGATGGCTTGATATATGTGTTCCTAGATCAATTTTGACAACATAACAACTTGTTTTTACTTGATTTGGATGCAAGGGTGGTGGATTTGGCTATGGATGCAAGATGGTGATGTGAGCTTGAATCTGGTAGATTGTGGTTGCATAGGGTTGAGAATGAAAAATTTCTAAGTCTTTTAGTCATTAGCAAGAGGGGAGATGAATGAATGTCCAAGATTGATTCTTGGGAGAGGATCAATGGTTGAGATCAAAGAGTTGACCAAAGGAATTGAAAATTCCTTTTTAATATGCATGCGAATGGTAAAAAAAATTAAAAATTCCTTGGGAAAGAGAAAAGGAATTTAATATTCCTTGGGGGATGAGAGAGGAATTACAAATTCCTCAAAAGGACCTCAGGAAGACAAAAGGAATTAAAAATTCCTTGGGGGATGGGAAGAGTTGACCAAGGGTAGGTTAGGATAGCTAATCAATTATTAGGTTGTACAAGTAAGGGATTAGGCAAATGATTAGGTGGGTAATGAGGATTAATAATCCACTTGCATATTATGGAGGATGTGACACCTCCCTAATCAAGGATTAGGAATGTGCACATCCTTAATCTGGGATTATGCAAATTAATCAGGATTAGAGGAATTTTATGGATGGAACATGTAGGGAATTAAATAAATAGATTATTTATTTAATTCTTTAGAGGAAAGGGGATAAGTGACAGGAGTAAATAATTAAAAATAATTATTTACTTTAGGCTAGGGTTTAAAGATGATAAAAAAAAAAAATTAGGATGAAAGGATAAGGGATAATGAATATTAATTAAATAATAGGGTATTATTTAATTGATATAGAGGATATGACATTAGTTGAATCAAGGGTAAATTGGCCAAATGAAAGTGGTCAATTTTCAGTGTCTAAAGTAGCTTTACAAATTTTGGAGTTTTATTTCAAGGGTGGGGTTTGATATTTTTCATGGGTAGAGTTCCTCATCTATAAAGAAATGGTACCTTACATTTTTAGTATTGCTATCTACAAGACATGCACAACTATAAAAGAATTATAGTTTTAGATTTTATATACATTAAAACATAACACAAGAAAAGAATTGCAATTACAATTTCTTGAAGGTAAGAATTATATTTCTCATAAATGCAATCCAATATGAAACATGTGATACTCAAGGAGTTAGATTATATATCTTACATGGCATAGATATAAATAAATTGTATCTACAAAAAATGTTAAAAACTTACATAAACATATTTTTCCATTATAAATAATGGATGTAGATCTAGTTGTCCTTATCATTGTAGAATTCATTGATTTCACTAAGCAATAAAATTCCATCTACAATTAAATATATCTTCTCAACCTTGGTGATAGTTACTTTAAATCATGCTCATTACTGCATGTATCTATTGTAGGGGAAGTAAGTAAGCATGAATGAAGTAATTAGAGTCTAAAAACACTAATAATTCACACAATTGAGATCATACAAACCCATATTCAATGAAATTCATTTGTAAAGCATTCAAATGGTAAAATCTAAGAAATTGAACACCAAATTAAAGCAATTAAACAAACTAAAAGTGAAAACCTTCAATCTCATTGTGGATTGATGCATAATTGTAATGTGGATTCCTCAATTTGTACATAGTCCATTTTGCAAAATCTTGATATGAGAGGTGTGATTCACAAAATAGGCTCTAAAATGCTCAAGAAATGACTCAAGAATTCTAGAGAGTGCCTATGCTTATGAGGATTTTGAATAATTTTCATGTTTGAGAAGGCTTATTTTATAGATTTTGGAAATTTTGATCAATGATCAAGATTAGATCTGAGGATCAATGGATGAGAGGAAATCAAGGAGGTGGGTGAGGATCAAGGAGGATCCATGGTTATGGACTCTTAGAGCTCAAAATATCCCTAATTTCATGGAAAGAGGTTGGAGATATTTTGAATTGGAGGGAAGAATTTGAATTTGAAAAGGGAATATTCTTCATGCAAGTTGGAGAGTTGGAGGAAAATTAGCCAATTAAACAATAATGAAAATTGTTTAATTATGAGGATGAGGGGAATTAAGATTTTTAATTAAATAATTAGAAATTATTTAATCAAGAGTGATTATTAGTGAGAAAATGATGAATTAATCAAATAATCTTAATTATTCAATTAGTAGCGGAATAAAGTGAATTTAACTAAATAATTTAAAATTCTTTAATTAAATAAAAGAAACAAGTGATAATAAGGAAAACGATGATAATGACTGTAATCAATGTGTGATATGCTTAGGACAATTTTGTTAGAGTAAAAGGTATTTACTAATTAATTATTTATTTAATTATTAGGTTATTTTCCCTCTAATTACTTAATCTTACTTAGGTAATGTTCTTTTCATGTCTCATGTGTCATAGGATAAGGACACATGTCATGATCTTATTTTATCCTCACCTAGGGTTTCTAGGTTAATTATCCTTTTATAAGGATTCTTTTGTATTATCATTATAAGATGCACATTAATCAATGATTCATACTTTTTTGGATCAATAACTCTTAGCCTCCATAGCTTTGTTAGTCTCTCTTTCTGTGATAGGTGTTTGACTGCAGGTGATCTTTGGGAGTTGTGGAGTTGATTTTTTCCAGCTTCAACATGGTATTAGAGCATGGATTCAATGAACCCCTTCTCGATTTATGATTTTTCTTCTTCAACAAGGGTTACAAGCTTTAGATCTGGAATCTCCATTACTTTTTTTACAATTTTTGGAGGTGGGAAAATTTTGGTGCATCTAGGATCAAAATAGAGTCTTCCATTGGATTCAGAGCTATCAAAAAAGTCAGTTTTGCCTTTTGTTTGGCCTGATTTGGACTTTTAAGGTCAGATCTGCAAGGGTTTGAAGCAATTATTTTTTTCTAGATCTAGAGGGTAGTTGTGATTTCAAGTATCTTGAGTTGAAAAGGACCTCACGATTGCACTCAAGAGTTTGATTTGATGAATTTTGACTATAAATTTGCCTAATTTCATCATCGAGAGCTTTTGAGGCAAAAAAATTGTATAGAGGTCGTACAACCCCTGTACGGTCGCAACACACAAATTAAAAAAAGAAGCAAAAATATAAGGTCGACTGTGTTTTTTCTTTTTTTATATTTAATTTCAAAAAATATAAAAAATAGCTTTATTGAAAAACGTTATAGGTTTCTTTACGAAAAGGAGTTACATTTATTGGGGTACTTGCAAGGTACCTATACATGTAGGCCTTGCACGCCCCACAATCCTGTGGTCGGCCTTTCCTCGGCCACTGACGACATAATAAGCATTGTTTAATAGTCTATATAGGCACCGACGATGGCTTAATTTTTATCAGGCACCACAAATATGGCTTGGCGATTTTTTTTCGTTATTTTTTACTTTATCGACGACCATTGCTCAATCATCGGTGAATTTTCTATCTTTTCACCATTACTTTTTTGTTCATCAATGTCAAAAAAATTTAGGAGACAAGAATCTTTTTCGGAATATTCTATCTGCAGGGAATATACCGATGATCAAAATTTTTTACAGGGGCCAATTTTTTTTCTAGGCGTAGGGAATATTCAATAATATTTCATTGGCATTAGTGGTATGACTGCTACGCTGACCCCTTGAAACCCTCTTTGTGCTCTAATGGAGGTGTTTTTTCTTTTGGCCATAACTTGGGCATACAATGTTGTTTTTGGGCAAACAAGATATCGTCAAAAAGTTGATTCTATCAACTTTCCAATAGTTTAGGTCTACAATTTTCCTCTCTTTGGAACAATGTGTTGGTTTGAATAAATGTCTTGTACCTAAGTTAATTCATTCACTAGGTAACTAGGGGACATATTCACATATTAATTTTACTTAGGTTATAAGATTCCTTTTAGAAGTCTTAGTTGTCATATCTTGAACTTATCTTTTCTTAGGTAGTGAGTTAGTTGTCTCATGTTATAGCATTAAGACACTTGTCATGATCTTGTCTAATCCTATCTATCACCTTTCCTTTATAAGAAAGGCATCTTATGTACATTTTCATATTCAACCAATACTCAATCATATTCAATCTTGCATTGTTGAAACAAGTATTCTTGCTATCTTCTCTCTTGTGGAAAATATTTTGGTTTAGCAGCTGTTCCTGGGGGTGTTAAGGAGTCACCATTAACTCCTACACAATATACCCATTACATTGTTTCAAAGACTTGATGTTTCTCAGTTTTTTTTTTTAAATTCCCTTGATTGTACTTAGTGCCTCACTATGCCCCAACAAATGAAGGAATGATGGTGTTGTGCCCCCCCTTGAGAGACCAACTAGAAAAAAATTGATTCAAGACCATGAAATGATGATGAGAGTAGTTATACTAAGAAGAGGATGAAAAATAAGTCCTAGGAAGCTAATAAAGTGATTGGGATTGATAGCTAAGGCCAAAAAAATCAGTTACAAGGCAAAACACTAGGTTTTGCTAGGCATATATGTTTATTTGGGTGAATTTCAACCTCATTTGCACATTTTATTTCATGAGATTTTAGAGCCCTTAGATATTTTAGCCTCTAGACCCTACGAAGACCTTGCTACGATGGAACATATTGTTTGAACGATACACTACATGGACCAGGTCCATCGGTTCTAGTAGCCAGCCAGCTCAGGTCCCCCGATATGTACCTTGTTGATTTTTACTTACACAAATTTCTAGATAGCTAAAGTTAGGCTAAAATTTAGGTCAACAAAGGCATCACATTTTGTGTGACACTTCTGTAACCCAATGGTGCACCTTTGTAACCTGATGTGATGCCTTTTTCAAAAGCGTCAAGGCTCTACAATTGTATTGAGTTTTGAAAAAGTGTGACACCTTTGGTTGGTTAGGTGTGATGCTTTTGTAAAAGGCCAACACATATACTCTAGTTAGGTGCAACACATTTTTTCTCTCTTGATAGTGCAACGCCTTTGCAAATATGTGATGCCTCTAACTAGCAAAAGCATGAAACTTTTGTCAAAATGACTCACTTTTGTTCTTTAGGTATTTGACTTAGATCTTTTACAAATTTTTAGAATATTGACGTTGTGAGAATTATGCTTGTAAGTTGTCTTAGTCCCTCTCCTTTCTTAAGAGTGGCGACCATTGGTTCTAGAGAGGATTTCTAGCTTTACTGCCATGAAGGACAAAGTTTCTTCATGCAATCAGATTATATTATGTTTCTTACATGCCAAAGATTTGAGCTCACCTAGCATTAATAACAATGGTTGTTGAGCAATGGCATTCAAAAACCTCCTTTCACTTTTCGATCGGTGAGGTGACCATGTCACACTTGAGGATGTGTGACACATATTGAGGGTGTTGATTCATGGTGAGCAAGTCAAATATGATCCATACCTAGGATTTGAGGCTCTTGAGCAATTTTTGATGGATGATGAGATTCAACTCGAGGAGGGATAGGTGGATCTTAGGGATTACATCGAAAAAGAGCGATATTACCATTGTGATCGCTGGACTCATTTAGGAACAACTGATGTCAGATAAGAGATCAAGAAGATTCAACCCTAGATGGGGGAAGGTCCTAGAGGATGGAGTTGCTTTTGCTTGGGGACCCTACATCTTGGCACACCTATACTGTGAAATTCATTAGGTCATGTATAGGGTTGCAACCAACATATCTGTGAGAGAAATATTGTTACATATCTAGGTCTGGGAGCACTATGTAGTGCTTTGGCCAATTGGGGAGCTGCATCAAGAGGTTGAAGAGCCTTTTGTTTATAGATATGAGGTCATGTTGACACACCATCACATGGGTGAGTTAGCTCATTGGTGATGTATCATCAACGACGTAATAGAGTTCATATAGAGACCATGAATTGATGTAGAGGCTTAGGAGGAAAGCCATGTGCAACTCTCATACACTAGACAAACTCGGTGGCTCATAGGCTACACCCCTCATATACTAGAAAGGTATATACTAGATAGGGTTAGATGATAATTTGGGGAGAAAGAGGATGCTCCAGTAGATGATTATCAAGTTGTTTTTTCTCGCACAGTATGGGAGATTCCAAAGTGGGGGCCAATAGCCCTGGCACACATAAACATAGTGATTTTGATCATCTAACCCCACTTGCCTAGGTATATTTAGATGGTGTAGCTATCCTGGGACTACAGTAGCCTATGAATCATAGTTAGCTACCCATAGACCTTTTAGATTTATAGATCCAAATGGAGGAAGCATCCGCAGTAGGAGGTGCAGAGAGGAGTTCAACAAATAGAACTGATAGAGACAAATAGTTGAGGGAGAGGTTCCTTTGGTTGAGGACAGGGGACAAGTACCCTAGGGTTCACCACCAACAACAGGGCCACAGGGCGACCAAGGTCATTAGCAAAAACAACAGGTGGCAACCATTGTAAGTGGACATGATGATAGGAGGCTACAGACAACCTTGTAGGAGAGGGACTAGGCATGTTGTGAGCATGATGGATTAGACAAGAGAGAGATAGCCTCTCAAGATAGCTTGCCCAGACTCAAAGAGAGAGGTATCAACTCTGCATAGAGCGTGATAAGGTGAGGATCCAGTTAGATGCAAAGACTACACACAAGCAACAACTAGAGATTCAACTAGCACAAATTACTATAGAGCGTGACCAAGAGAGGGCATGCAAAAAAAATTGGAGGCCACTATATAGGCTTAGGGATAGATGATCCCTCTGACTCAACACATTGAGGGTATCTGGGGTTTACAAAGTGAGTCCACATATTATAGGACTTTGTATCATATGGCAGTTGCAACACATAAGCGACAACATAACTATTCTCATGGGAGTGTTATGGGTTTGAGTAGATTAGAGGGATCAATGGGTAGACCTTCATAGGCTTAGTTAGATAGATAGGAGCCATAATGGTAGCTGATGGGGCCACCTCCTCCTTAGCCTCATCTTGCTTGAGAGGATTGAGGGAGCTCAAGTAGCTTGATTTGTACATATAAATTTTTGTATCCATATGTTGATATACATAAATTTTATGATGTATACACATTCATCACCTATGGATAGCCTCATGTATATGTATCATAACAATCATTTTTTGATTGATATATGAGATGACTGATGATTTTGTGACCATGATATGGTGTTATTGTATGTTATGTTCTTTTATTATGTATGATATGATTATGGATACAACTGTATGTATGTATGGATGCATTATGTAATGAGATGTTTTCATGATATGATTATGCTTATGATGTGATATGCATGTTGCTAATAATTTGTGGATGCAAGATGAATGACATGGATGATGATGATTTCTTTTCTTTTTGTATTTTATATGATATATCATGATGATGCAAGATGGATGATATGAGATGATAATGATGGTTCATGGATGTAGGGTAGATACATTTATATTTTTGTATTTTGGTCATGATACTTGGATAGAAGAATGGAAATAGGATGATATGTTTAGAATATAATGATTAGAATATGATGATGGTGTTGATTAGGATACTAATAAACCTATGATTATTCTAAGATTTTATTGGATATGTGATGAGATAGGATAAAATGATTTTGCTTTAACTTTTTAGATTATGCCACATAATATAGAGCAATCCTTATTTGATGTAGCAAGTAGACATGATGCACCAAGGTATGAAGAACTGGGGTGACGTTGTATTTATTGCATGTACTTTGACTCTACAAATGGATACTTGAGTATCCCTGTTCATACTTGACATACAGACACCTTATTTGATCATGTGAGAGAATGAAGCCATCAAAGTAAGGAGACTAAAACAAAAAATGTATAAAGAACCTGATATGCACTAGTCATTGTATTACTCAAGACTATCCCTACACACATAAGACAAGTATTCACCAAGGTCATATTATAAGAACATCCAACAAAAATATTAGACGAAAGAAATGAAAAAGTCCCATTACGTACCCTTTTATACATACCAAGATATTGAAGATCAAGGTATTTTCGAGTGAGTGATATAAATGAAACAAAAAAATAAAACCAAAAGAAAAGATCAAGATAAAAAATATTAATGACATCACATCTCTTGCTAGATAGAGTTCTTTTAGGTGAGATTCAAAATGATTTCTATTGTAGGAAAGATCTATTCATTAAGACATTCATTGGATGTTGATTATTTTAATGTTTAGACTATTGATATGAAGGTTAACTAACATGATCAATACTTATGACTTTGCTTGAAAGTTTATGTTTTGACAACTATATTTTCTTTTATTTGTTTCACCAAAGATGATGACAATAAGCTTATTATGGATGATAATGAAATGGGATGGATGAATGTTTAGTTTATTTTTGGAATATTTAAAAAAAAATTAATGCTTTTAAAATGTTTTGAGGCTATTTTGGGGACTTTTTTCCATTTTCTAAGTTTATTTCTGGTATTTTATGATATTTGAATGCTTTTTAGGTTTTCAAATGTTTGGACCAAAGAACAAGGCCTAAGAGACTGACCTATGCTTCAAGGGCTCATTAAAGATGGCCTTGCCTATGTGAATGCACAAAGGCTTCGTAGTTTGATTATTTGGACTTGGATTAGCACATACTTGTGATGGCTAATGATGTTTTAAAGATTTTGACATTTTGTGGATGTTTTGAGCTTTTTATGTTATCTAGATTTTTTTGAGGATTTTTATGTTATTTGGACGTTTTTGAGGATTTCAAATTAACTAGATGTTTAGGGTTTTCAAAGTTATTTGGTTCTTTTAAGGATTTTAAAAGTTTAAACGATTTAGGTGATATACAAGAATCCATGCTAACGACTAGGTGTAGGAAGATATCGCCAGTCATGTGTTAGACTACTTTGAAATAGGTAGGAAAAAATGACCTTAGGATAATGCCAAGTAATACTGATATGTATAGATACTCGTCAAACACCAAGCCATGATAGGGATGAAAATGGATGGATGGAAATTTTATTATGAATGTGATGAAAGGAGAAAGAGTACTTGGTAGATGATAGATGGTGCTTATTTACATAAGGTTCCTATTTTCCAGGTTCTCACCAAGGTAATTTCCCAAAGCACCACCGAAGTGGTTTTCACAAGAGGACGATTTTTATCTTTATCTTTTGTATTTTTTTTTTTGTTTTTTTTGTTTTTTTGGAATAATGAACCCCTCATGGGCTAGACATAGAACCACTTGATATGAATGTTGTTGATAGGTTCCTGCAAGGGATCCTCTTTAGGTGTGGCTAATAACTTGTGATGATGACAAAAGATCCCAACTAATTAGGTTCAAACTTCCCTTTATTGTCTTGATCCAATTTATTTTTTTGATTTTATTTAAGGATAAGGTCTCCTACTTGGAAGTGTTGACCCTTGAAAATTTTTTGTTGTAGCTTCTACATGGTTGATTCTGATAGACTTGTAAGTGATTCAGTGCTTCTAGGTGATGCCCATCCAACAACTCAAGTTCATTCAACCTAGAGGTGTTGTATTCTTGATCATCTATTAGGTGCTATAGTGAAATTATTAGCAATGGGAGCTCAAACTCAATGGGTAGGATAACTTTAGTTCTGTATACCAAGGAATAGGGACTAACACCAGTAGGTGTTCTAATACTAGTTTGGTAGGCCTGCAAGATGGGGTTTAACTGTAAGCTCTAATCCTGACCAACGTCATTAACAGTCTTCTTCAAGATCTTGATGATTTTCTTGTTAAATGCTTTAGCTTGATCATTTCCTTGAGGGTAGTAAGGTGTAGAGAAACAATGCTAGCTATGGAATTGGTTGCAAAGTTCTTGGACATATTAATTTTTAAAAGGTGTTCCATTATTTGTGATAATGGCTTGTGGAACACCGTAGTGGAAAAATAGGTAGTTCAAGATGAATTTGGATATCTGTTTGCCTATGATATAGGTCATTGGGATGGCTTCTATCCACTTTATAAAATACTCAATAACGATGTTTATGAATTTGTGGCTATTAGATGAGGTAGGTGTTATTTTCCCAATGATATCATGCCCCCACTATGAGAAAGGCCATGGTGTAGTGATAGATCGAAGCTCTTGAGCTGGAGCATGAATGAGATCCCCATGTTGCTGGCATTATAAGCACTTCACAAACTGATTAGCCTCTTGTTCCATGGTAGGCCAATAGTAACCCATTCTAAGAAACTTCTTATCTAAGGTAATGCCACTCGAATGTGATCCACAATCACCTTCATGTATCTCTTTTAAGGTGGTTGAAGCTTCTTCTTGGTTAAGACATCTAAGTAATGTTGTACTAAGACTTCTTCAATAGAGGATATCACCAATGATGACAAAGTGAGAGGATCGATGGATAAATGTTTTGCAGAGGTTATTAGTGAGGTTAGATGGAAGGATACCATTGTGAAGGTATAATATAGATATCATGGTATGAATGGGAATCAAGACCAATAATTTTTCACACAAATTTTGATTCAAGGATGTCAAAAGCCGATATGAGAAGCTACTCCATGAGAAATTTGCATTTTAAGCTATTATGTGGCATGTCCAACAAGGATCCAATGGTCAACATTATATCTACTCCTTTGTTGTTGACTCTCAAAATTTGCTCAAAGGTGATGTCTATGAAGTATTCCTTAAATCTATCCACCATTCTCTTGTATGGCATGAACTTATCATCCTTCATTTGGTAATTACCATTGAATTATCTTACCACTAGATGAGAATCATTGTAAACCTAGAGTTCCTAGATCTATTATTGAATAACCATTCTTAGCTCCATGATGCGAGCTTCATACAGTGGTATGTTATTTGTGCATGGAAAAGCTAGCTTGTATGATTTTGGAATGCAATCACCTTGAGGGGTGATGAATAAGATTCCTGCTCCCGATCCGTGTTGTGTATGGGAACTATTAAAGTATAACTTCCATTGATTCATTGACTTGAGGGTGAATAATACCTCATCTAGAAATCTAGATACCAATGGGTTTTCAACATATATTGGAGCTTCAACTAATTTATTTGCTATGAATTGTCCTTTGATAGCCTTTTGGTCCACATACTCAATGTTGAACTCGTTTAGGATCATAACCCATTAAGCCATGTGGCATGTGAGAGTTACCTTGGATAACAAATATTTCAATGGATCAACCTAAGAGATAAGCTTGATTTTATGACTCAACATATAATTTTGTATATTTTGAGAAACGAACACTATCGCTAGACAAGATCTTTCAATGGGGGTGTAATTAAGCTCATATCCCACTAAGGTCCCACTAATATAATATATTGCTCTTTCTTTTCCAGATTCATCATGTTGTGCGAGGAGAGCTCCTAATGTTGTTGATGTCATTGAGATATACAATATCAAGGGTTTATACACAACTGTGACATTAATACTGGCGATGTTGTAAGATAGTCCTTCAATTGCTGAAAAGCCTATTGGTAATGATGATCCCATTTGAAAGTAATACCTTTGTGAAGAATGTGTTTAAAGGGATGACATTTGTTAGCCAATTGTGCAATGAATCTCTTGATGGACTAAAGCTTCCCTTGTAGATTGCAGAGTTATTTGAGTGTTTTAGGTGGTTGCATCTCAATGATAGCTTTGAATTTGGTAGGGTCCACTTCAATTCCCCTTCATGATATAATGTATCCCAAAAGCTTCCCTGAAGTGACTCCAAAGACACATTTCTTTGGATTCAATCTCACTTGATATTTCTCAATCCTGTCGAAGATTTGAGATAAGACCTCAAGATATCCTTTCCTTTTGATTGATTTTTCAAGTGTTCCATCTGATGGCACCTTCAAAATTTTCCTTTGCACACTCAGAAGTGCACCTGCAAAATCTGCTTGAGTGACCTACTTTGGAGGGTCACAATTTGAAGCCAGTTGATTTTCAAGAAAACCCCTTGGTGGACACATTTATGTGACATATGTGAACATACACATCAGTTTTTAGCTTCCCATAATGAGTTTTGACAGTATTTTGAAAAGCGAAGCTGGAGGGTTCTGACACCTTTTTATTGTTTGCATATTGTCAATCTTGCAAGTTGGCCTCCTATTCAAATTGATATTTTGCAATTGGATGATCATCATGCCAAACAGATTGTTGCTCTCCATTCTCCCTACATTAATGTACTCCTTGGTCCGATTTCAAAGCCTTATGATCAGATTTTCTATTTTTACTAGGCCAAAAGAAAATGCAGTTTGCTTTGTTTTTTCACACTTGCATTTTCAGAACTTTTCAAGGTGGTCAAATTTGACCCTTAATATCTGGTGAAGAATGATGATTCAAGGATAGCCCTTTTGCACACATATTCAGTGTACCCAAATGACCTAGTGAGTTCAATGGCAGTTCTTCAAAAGATGATTTGATATTTTTTCAAAGTGACAACTTGGTGAGCTTTAATTAGTTTTAAACAAGTGCAGTTGCAAAAAAGTCTGACTAGGCCACATTGGCATTGAATATCTTGCACCTTAGGATGATTTTTTCCAATCCGTTTATTACGTTGAATTTTTGGTTCAAATGGTAACATTCATGCTTAGTCTCAGGCCCCCTGGATGAGTTATGTTGGGTTATTTAATTATCTTCTGACTGTAATCGGATCAAAATTGGTATTCCAAAAAATTTCAAATTTTCAATTTCTAAAGGCAACCCATTTCTCATGTTGGTCCAAAACATCTCCAACTCCATTCTCGTCAAAATTAGAGATCATCTGATGCATTATTTTAATACATATCAGTTGCGGTGAAAACATCTGACATGCTAGTTTACAAAGGAGGTACCTAAAATATTTTGGCGATGCAAGTTTTGAGGAAATGGGTTTTATCTAAATAATTGATAATTCCCCTATGCAAATTTTCATGGCTTTAGGTGCCCTGATTTGCTCACAATGATTTTTCTCTATTTAGTCTGCAAGCGAAATTAAAAATTGCTATATTTCCTAAAGTCTAAAAGGCAAATATTTAAAATATATTAAGTATTTTAAATACCTTCAAAATTGGAATTCAACGTGATTAGGGCATATTTCAATTTTTAATGTTTTATAAAGTTAAAATATTATAAAATTTGCAACAAGTTTTTCTCGTGAAGCAGGTTTGAGTGCTCTACCAAAGGAGTTGAACCCAGTTAGGCTTGACAAAGTGTATTTTTGAAAAGATTATAGATCATCATCAAGGAGCTATCATGTTTTCAACCTATGATGATAATGATTTTGCTGCTCCATATGAATCAAGTAGTGAGATATCACATGAAGAAGAAGAGAGCAGAGCAAAGGTTGAAAATGTACACCTAAATAAAGCAAATGAAATGTGTGGTTTCAATTCTTTTGAAGATTTCGGCACTCGTTGTCTTATGGAAGACATAAGATTGAGCATTCAGCTTGAAAATTTTGAACATAGTTACAATATTGATGAATCCTCTTGCTGTGGTAATGATGGTGGCATTGAGTGTGGTAATTTTTCTATTGATTGTGATTATCCTCATGAAGTAGAAATGGAATCTTTTGCTGCAAATGAGGAATATGTTGATAATGATGAGAACGCATGTTTGCTTGAGAAGGAACAATGTTCTTCCTATGAAGATTTTTCAAAATATGAGTTAGAGATGTTAACCACCGATGATGAGAATGAAGTTGAAAATCTGCTTTCAGTGATTTTAATGATTTTGAATACAATGATGATATGAGAGGTTTAGATCTTCATGATAAGGAGGTTGAGGCTTTTATGACAGCAATGAATGTAATACAAAACCCTTTATTTGATGAGCCTCCATCTTTACTAGAGATAAGGAATGATAATATTTATTGGATTAGAGATAATCCACTCTTTGTTGAGAATTTTGATTATGCATCTGATACAGGGTTAGAGTGTGGTCTTGAGAAAACAAAGCAACACATTGATGAGCTCCTCGAGGGCAGTGCCTATGAATATTTCACATTTGATACAAATATTGCAAATAAGGTTGAGTATCATCATGCCAGATACTTGGGGGAGTATGAATACTTTCAGTTTCCAGTTCATTTGGAAGGTATTCTGATGGAACATGAGAATAAGGTGAAGAACAAGGAACGTTATTTTCAATATGAATATGTGTCATTGATGATGAAATTTTTTAGTTTATGCTTGATTATATAATGCAAAACGATAGAGATCACATTAGCAATGGTATGCTCAAAAAAATTGTGAGAGATGTTAGTGACTGTTTGTAATCAGGCAGATTTCAGTGGTAACCATATTTTTCTGCTTGTAAGAAGAGGGTTGTACTTGTTGCAATGGTATGAAAAAGGTAAATGTGGGTTGAGGGAAATCAGTTCCTTCAATAGATTGGTGTTTGACAAAGGAAAACATGGGTTCTTCTTTTCATTTGGTGGCCTGGGGCTATTAAATATAGTTTAAAATTTGATTCAGACTCTGTCACCCAATGTTTTTGGCATTTGGTCTGCTCTCCCAGAGATTTGGATTCTTGCTATGTCCACAAGGGGAATACATCCCCATTCAGAGCTACTGATGGCACCTTCAAAATTTTTAGATTTTGAAGGTCCTTATTGAAAAATTTACCTTTGCACACTCAGAAGTGCACCCGCAAAATTTGTCTGAGTGACCTACTTTGGAGGGTCACAATTTGAAGCCAATTGATTTTCAAGCAAACCCCTTGGTGGACACATTTATGTGACATATGTGAACATGCATGTCAGTTTTAGCTTCCCATAATGAGTTTTGGTAGTATTTTGAAAAGCAAAGTTGGAGGGTTCTGACACCTTTTTGTTGTTTGCATATTGTCAGTCCTGTAAGTTGGCCTTCTGTTCAAATTGATATTTTGCAACTGGATGATCATCATGTCAAACAGATTGTTTCTCTCCATTCTCCGTACATTAATGTACTCCCTGATTTGATTTCAAAGCCTCATGATCATATTTTCTATTTTTACCAGGCCAAAGGCAAATGTTGTTTGCTCTGTTTTCACACTTGCATTTTCAAAACTTTTCAAGGTGGTCAAGTTTGACCCTTAATATTTGATGAAGAATGATGATTCAAGGATAGCCCTTTTGCACACATATTCAGTGTACCCAAATGACCTAGCGAGTTCAGTGGCAGTTCCTCAAAAGATGATTTGATATTTTTTCAAAGTGACAACTTGGTGAGCTTTAATTAGTTTTAAACAAGTGTAGTTGCCGAAAAGTTTGACCTAGCCACGTTGGCATTGAATATCTTGCACCTCAAGATGATTTTTTCTAATCCATTTGTTACATTGAATTTTTGGTTCAAATGGTAAAATTCATTCTGAATCTCAGGCCCCCTGGATGAGTTTTATTGAGTTATTTAAATGTTCTAACTGCAATCGGGTCAAAATTGGTGTTCCGAAAATTTTCAAATTTTCAATTTCTAAAGGAAACCCTTTTCTCATGTTGGTCCAAAACATCTCCAACTCCATTCTTGTCAAAATCAGAGATCATCCGATGCATTATTTAATACATATCAATTGTGGCGAAAGCATCCAACGGGCTAGTTTACAAAGGAGGTACCTAAAATATTTCGACGATGCAAGTTCTGAGGAAATGGGTTTTCTTTAAATAATTGATGATGCCCCTACGCAAATTTTCATGACTTCAAATGCCCTGGTTTGCTCACAGTGATTTTTTCCTATTTGATCCGCAGGTGAAATTAAAAATTGCTATATTTCCTAAAGTCCAAAAGGCAAATATTTAAAATATCTTAAGTATTTTAAATAATGCAATGTAATTAGGGCATATTTCAATTTTCAATTTTTTATAAAGTTAAAACATTATAAACTTTGCAACAAGCTTTGCCCCTGAGCCCGTGGAAGCTTTTGGTGCCCCCCGAAAAAATCACAAGGAAGGGAGATTAGCAGAAGCATTTTTTGGCCATGATTCTCCTAGATTTAGTGTTAGGAGCTAATTATTGTCTTCACATGCTTTGAATGTATTTCATCACTGCAAGGAGGAGATTTTCACTGTGGAGTGGGCAAAAATCAAAGTGCAATCACGTTTTTGGTTTTCCTGTGAGATTTTGGGGATGTTTTGGAGCTCAAATTTGTTGTTCCATGCTTTAAATTCATCCCTTCACCATTCCTAATGCTTGGGCAGGGATTTTAAGCATGTTTGAGATGAATTTCGATTGCCTACAGCGATCAAAACTCCCCTACACTGTCAAAAACAACCTAGCTATGAATGAACTGGAAAAAAAAGAATGGAAAGCTTCATAAGCATGGTTTTGATGAGAAGAAGATAGAGTTTCATGTTGACTGTTGTATGCATTTGCTTTTTCCACCTTTTCAAACAGAGGCATGGGGAAGTGGGGAGAGGAGAGATATGGGGATTTTAATAAATCCATCTCTAAAAATGCTTTATTTTAAGGCATTTAATCTTGCTTTCCCATGAGCCCGAGTAAAATTCATGTTGCGGTCAGAAAATGCAACAGGTGCACGGGCATTGGAGGGAAGGCTATGGTGGGCCAAGCAAATTTTAAAAAGCACCCATAAATTTTTTAAAATATAAATGTGCACAGGTTAAATGTTTTCATAAGCCCATAAAACAAAATTTAAAAACTTTTATACTGGGTAATAGAATTTAATGACCCAAAAAAGTAAAAATTAAAAACCTCCATTATATCATAAAGTTAGAGAACTTTATTTGTGGGGAATAAAGAAGAAAAGCTTCTACAGGGGAAAATTATTTTTCAGCTGCAAAGGAACAAAGGGTAGAGTAAAGGGGCTTTCACAGGAAGAACTGATTTTTTACTACAGGGGTAAAATGGAGTAAAGCCTTCACTTGCAGTAAGAAGATATTTTTCATTGCAAGGTAAAATGTGGGAGAGGTGAAGAATTTTCACAAAGAAACAAGTTTGCAGCCTAGGTAAAATGGAGTGAGAGACTTTGTTGGTGGTCAACAAATATTTTTCACAGTAGGGCATGGATGAAGAAGGTCATCATTGAAGGGAATAATTTTCTGTTTGAAGGGTAGCAAATGCAAGATGCATGAATCTAGGAGCAGATTGAAACTTCTTTAGGAAGCAAAGGTAGTTACAGATCAATGGAGCTGAAGATGCCAGATGTCAACTGAAGATGTAGTTTTAGGGTTTATCCTTCTTCTATATATTTTCTTCTCTCATTTTGTAGGAGGTGGCACATTTTTGGTTTTCATGGGAACAATTTTGTAACAGGGGTTCAAGTGTATAATGCTAGGTTTTTCAGATTTCTAGAGTAGTTTGAGTTTTTTAATGAAGAATGTAATTATAGCATAGTCATAGTTGAATGTAAATGACATATTATTCTGAACTGGGTGTCTCCATTGTTCACTTTGCCTAAATTCTGAATATGAATAATCAATGATTGTTATTATTCAACTTCTTGTCTTTCCCTATATATTTGTTTTTTGTTATTACTCTCATACAAAGAATGAGTTAATTTGTAGTAACACAAATGGAGGTTTATGCAACTATGTGCTAGGATTGCTAAGTATGGCTAGTTTAGTTGTTGGTATCGATGGTGTACTGCATCATCTGATAGGTATGATTATGAAAGATTGAATGTTGTGTTAGGTTTTATATTGCATGGTTTAGATGACTCCACCCTGGGATATGGCATTGGTCTCTTAATTTTATAGTTTCTTGAAACTGTTTGTGAGCAACTACATTTTTAAAAAATCAAAATTACTTATCAGTGTCATTTAATTGTGTGAAGAGTTTAATGAAATACATTTCTCATGTTTAAGTTAGGCATTACTATACAGGTCAACCAAGCCTTTAGAGTATTATGTCTATTAAGCATCTAAAGGAGAATCATTTATTTACAACATACAGGGTACTTTGGCACACAAGAGTATCTGTAAGTATACTGTTGGGATTACCCTCCCTAGTTTAATAGAGCCAGAAGTGTAGAAGATTTTATCTCTTTGACTGAATCTTGTTCGTTGGCCAAATCCATCTTTGAGTATGAATGTGAGAGAGTGGCTACTCTTTATGACTCATTGCATCTGCTGATTTGGGAGCCAACACCATCCACGTAATCCTCCAAGATCTTATGGAACATGTTGTGGAAGATAACGATCATCGCTCTTTGATAGGTAGCTCCAACATTTTTGAGACCAAATGGATGACATTCTAGCAATAGGTTCCCCATGGACATGTTAATGCAATTTTATGTTGGTCTTCTTTGGCTATCATTATTTGTTTGTATCCTAAAAATCCATCCATGAGATATAACATCTCATGCCCAATTGTAAGATCCACAATAATATCATGTTTGGAAATGGAAAATCATCTTTAGAACATGCTTTATTCAAGTCCCTGAAGTTTGTGCACATTCGAATGCCCCCAGTGGGTTTTGATACTAGTACCAGATTTGAAATTCACTCTAGATAATCAATATGTCTTATGAAACCTACATCGAGTAGCTTCTACAATTCAACTTTGACTAGAAGTGCTATTTGTGGATGCATTTTCCTTATCTTTTGTTTCACGAGTTTCACATTTGGATACACTTTCAAGTGATGTACCACTAATGAAGTATCCAATTTTGGCATGTCTGCATAGGACCAAGAAAAGTTGGTTTTCTTTTCTTTTCAGAAAGTTGCTAGATTATGTTGACCTTCATCATCAAGGGAGGTAGCATAGAATGTCACTTGAGGTTGCTCGACGGTCCCAACATTCACCGGTTGCACATCTTCCACAAGCATTTCTGATTTTTCTTGATCCATCATTTTAGGGAGATTGAATCCTTCATCCTTAAGGGCCTCAAGGAGGTTTTCACCTTTGGATGCATCCTTTGTTATTATTTTTTCTTGGTCCAAAAGCACCACATTATGGTTTTCACTTGGGGATCTTATTTTGATTTTTAAATTCCATTTTGCAATTGGAGGATTCAATCATGCCCCTGAAATACACTTGGGTTCAAGTTCAATTTCAAAACTTTCTTTATGATCTCCAAAAGGTATCTCATCTCTGAGCCCCATAAATTTTGTGATAGCCTCATCATTTTCATATGAATCAAGAATTGGCACTTGTTGTTGGTTCTAGTCTATGAGCTGAGGATAGATAAGTTCAAGTTCATTATCTTAGATGGGATATGTGATAGATGTAGTGGTAATAGTGTATATTCAAGCATTTTTAAATAAATCTATTATACACATAGGTTGGTCTTTGATATTTTTGTCATTAGATAGGTTAGACCAATAAGAAGCTTCAACTTCCTCGTTTAAGATATCCTCAACAAGAGGGATCACATTTTTTTTTGTTGTATCCAAGACCTTTGTTCTTTGGTCGCTTCTCTAAGATGACAGGTTCACACATACCTTGTTGTTTTAAGCCAAGCCCACTAGTACTTGTATATCCCATGTTTTTAATCAATAGATAACCTTTGCTATTTGTATCAACATGAAGAGGAGGTTCCTCTTGTTCCTCTTGATATACCCATTTAGAAATATCTCCTTTGTCTATGACTTTTGCATTCAACTCTCCCCATATTGTGAAGATATTTCATTTAAATTTGAGGATTTTAGTCACTTTGTCAATATGGTGGGGTTTTCCATATGATTTGGGAGAAAGTGGTAGTTTTCCCACATAGAAGGTTTCCTTGAGGTTGTAATTACCACAACCATTGTCTTGTATTTGCACTTTGATTTTTGAGATTATTTGCTATGTTTTTTGCTGTAGAAGTAAGTGTTGTTGGATCAAAATAGGAAGATGAAAGTGGAACTACATCCTTATTTAGAACTTGGAGAAATCTGTGATATTTTTCTTTCATACTTTTATAATAGTAAAAGGGTTCATGGTCACCATGGATGGTAGCTTATTTCTTGTTGTATGGAAATTTTATGCATTGATGGTAGGTAGATGCTACAACCTATATGGAATGGATCCATAGGAAGCCCAAAAGGATGTTATATGGAAAGTCAAGATCTAATACTTGGCATGTTGTCTCTGCAATTGCGAGACCCACTTGTATAGGTAGCTTGATTGTTCCTTCTGAATCGCGTTCATTGTTATCATAAGCCCTAATGGTGATACCTTTTTCTCTTTCAATTACTTCCTCAAAGTAACCCGAGTGCTTGAATAACTGGAGGGTACAAATGTTCAAGCTCGCACCTCCATCTATCAAGACTCTTTTCACTTTGTGTTTGTGAACATACACTTCAAGATGTAATGCTTAGTTGTGAAATGATTGGGATGGGATATCTTTCTTGGTGAATACCAAGAGTTGTGTGGATGCAATATGCCCCACCATGGCTTGGAATTGATCGTTATCTATGTCATTAGGTACAAATGATGACAAAAGAGCTTTGTCCAAAATTTCTTTTTGTGCAAGTAAAATTCTCAATAGTTATAGAATTCAGATTTGTGCTAGTGTTTTCTTGAGATGTTCAATTAAGTTATAATCCATATGATTAGATTTTGATGGACCTCTTGTTGTTATAGGGGCTCCTTGAATGGTAACCTTCCCTCTTCGTGTGGTGACTCCACACTTAGGATTTGGTCCTTGGATAGTGACAATGAATATGTGATTATCATCACATTGTATACTGCCCATAACATTGTTGTAGTTGAGATTAATGTTATTGTAGGTTTTAGCTTTTCCCACATTGTTTCCTTTACCATGGTCTGGCATAGGATTCTTGTATATTCCTAATTCATTGTTTTTGGAATTTCTAGGTTGTTGGTCGATGTTGACTTCACTATGATCAATTAGGTCTTGGATAATATTTTTGAGTTTCATGCAGTTTGAAGTCTTATGACCTTTTGTTTGATGATATTTGCAGTAGTAATTCTTGTTGTACCATGAAGATTTAAACTATGGTTCTTCATACTGTCTGAATTTGGGAAGTTTTATTAAGTTAGTACGAATCAATTTACACAAGATCATTCAATAGGTTCTCCTAATGGAGTGTATTTGCGTCTTAGTGGGTAATTGTTTTATCTTGGTGGTAGTGGTGCTCTTGGCGGATTAGTGTTTTGGACATTTGGTTGATTATGTTGTTGTGTGTTTAATTGAGATGGTATGTTTATCATAACTTTTGCATCTACCACACTGTCATTATTCACATTCTTACTTTTGGCCCATATACGAGGTTTGTCACTTAAACTAGACGGTTGGTGATTGTCCTTATAGATTTGCACTGATCCTTTAGCAATGAGTGCTCTCTCAATGTTAAGCCCTTTAGAGATGAGTACTTTAAAGGTTGTAACACATTTCACTCATAATTGGAATTCGAGATCTGTGTTTAGATTACTTGCAATGATTTCTACTTGTTTTTCAGGCATTGGCCATTTGCACTTGCTCGCCTTGTGTCTCCATATTTGTAGGAAAGAGGTAAAGGCTTTTCCTTTGCTTTGTTTTAGAGTGTATAGTTCCTTTAATGTGATTTCAACATTAATATTGTAGGAGAAATGAGATACAAATTGATCTATAATCTCTGGAAATATTTTAATTCCTTATGGTAGATGTGAGAACCACTCTATAGCTTTCCCACCCAAACTGCGTGGAAAGAGGCGCTTTAGATATGAATTGTTATATGATACCTCTATGTAAGCTACACAAAATTCTCTTATATTCTCTTTTGGATTACCATGTCCTTTGTATTTATTAAACTTTGGCATTTTGAAGTTTGGGGGAAAGGGTAACATTGTTATGCTTTTGTTGAATGAGTATGGACATAATTCTTGAATAGCGTACAATTTTTTCACATTTCCCAGTATCCTGAATCTTTTGTGTCAATGTTTGAATTTGTGAGGATATATTTGTAGGTGGAACATTTGGTACTAGATTGTAAGTGTTATATTGATTTGGATCTTCGTATGTAGGTGGGTTTTGTGTCGTATGGATTGTGTGGAGGTTGAGAACCATTTGATATTGTGGATTGGTTTGGGGTGGAGGAGGTATATTGTAAGGTCCATATTGGTGTTGGGGTATGATGTTTGGTTGGGGGTTTTATTGCATGGCTTTCTATTTTTTTTGCTATGCAAGTAGCTGCTATTGAGATTGCAATTATTGCTTAACGTGTAATTGTTGTCGTGCGTGCAACAATTGTTCGGCAAGTAGTTGTGCTTGAATTTGTTGTTGGTATGCAATATTTTGTTGGTGTTGTGGGGTAGGATTTGTTTGAGGATTAACATATTGATTTGGTGATATGATGTTGTTTTGGGGAGGTTATTGTGGAAGGATGTTATGTTGAGGTCGTTGTCGATATCGAGGTTGATATTGAGTTTGAGGGTGTTGAGGTGGTTGTTGAGGTTTATATTGAATTGGCTATTGAAGTATGTATTGAAGGGTTCATTGATGAACATGTATGTTTTGTGAGGGTGGTGTGGTAAAATGATTCTTCCCATAGTTTATCAAATTTGGATTTGATATGTTCAGATTTGGTTGATTGGTGTATGTGGGTAGATTCTTTGTATTTTGTAAGCTTAGGTTGGTTGGATTCCCTAGACCTTGAGTAATATATAGCAAATTGTTATATTGGTTTGAAATTTTTGTTTGATCTACTCCTTGTAAAGTGATTATTGGTTTGCTTGGTATATTTGTTGAAGAAGGATTAGGTATTTGTTCAATGATATGTTGCACTAATGGGTCACTGTGGACTATTGCTTGCTCCAAAATTTGAAAAGGTTGGTTGTTCCCTAAGTTGATTGACATCAAAATTTGGGGGAAATTTAGCACCTTGTTGTGCGATTTTTAACATGTACAGGCTTGGATCTAGACTTAACATAACATCCACTTTCTTAACAAGAGATGGGCATTGCGTCATCTCTAATATCTGTTCAGGAGTGAAGTCAATTGGTTTGTTAGTGTCATCCACTATATGGACTATTTCAACTTCAACGAGATTGGGTTGCATTTTTTTTGGTAAAGGAATTTCATACCCTTTAGGATTGGTTTTAGGCATTCCATACACTTGATCACTAACACTTGCAGTAGTGGTACTTGTGGTAGTTGGGGAGTTGTGCCACTAGGACTTTTCTTCATTTTCTTTTTCTGTTGAAATCTAGTTGTGACCATAAAACTTGTAGTTGTCCTAGGAGATATGGATTTTGAAAGTGTATGAAGATGTTTTTGCTGGGATATTTGAGTTGCCTCAAATCGAGTTGGTAAAGACACCTTAAGCTTCTTTGGACCAATGATGAATGTTTTTGGATGAATGGATGGAGTGAAACCTTGAATTTTGGATAAAGTTTGTTTTGGATAAAATCTCTTGTTTAAGATGTGTTTTAGGGATGATCCTTGTTTGTACTAGACAAATGATTCTGAGCTAAGGAGGATGATAATGAGATTTATAAACTTTGGGAGTAGACTAATGACTCTAAAGCAAGATAATTCGTAATTTTTTGACACCAATTTAACTAAGCACTTGAAAGAATAAAATTTTTCAAGTAAAGAGCTAAACTAGGAGATTATGGTAGACATTTGAACCAAAAGTAAGCTATATCAATTTCTAGGTTATTTGTTTTGAATAGATTGATTCATTGTCTATAATGGGGTTGAATTGATCCAGTAATGACTGAAGGTGTTTTAGACAAGTCTAATGTGAAGATAATAATAAGAGATGGAGATGGGAATGTGTAGGTTTGTTGTTGTTTTTAATGATTAGGATAACTATAGGTCTATTTTGTGTGAATCTTAGGTTTCATAATGTTTGTTGATCAAAACTCAAAATCTAGAAAAATCCCAAGTTCTCTATTTTTTTGTTGACAGTCAAAAGCACTAAGATGCAGTCAAAGGCATTGGACTATTTTTTACAAAGGCATCAAAATACCTACAAAGGCGTCGAGATACAAGAAAAGTGTCGTATTTTTTAATCAAAGGTGTCAAGATACAAATATTGTTGATTTACTTAGAAACATAGGTGTCGAGATGCATAAACACGTTCGGATGCAAATAGAGGCGGTTTTTTGATAAAAATAGAAACATCGATTTGCATATAAAGGTGTCACACTACAACAGTCAAAAGCATCACTTTTGATTAGAGGTTAAATTTTTGCAAGTTTGACCTAGGGGTTTAAAATTTTGAAGTCTGATTGTGTCTAATTGATCTAGAAAGTGATAGAAAACAACAAAAATAGCATGTAGGACTATCTCAATTGAATGTTTGGAAGATTTTTGTGTCTTCTTCAACAAGACCACAATAATTGGTATCACAGGTAGATTTACAATAAAGACACACCATAGATACACATCCTATTTTAGTAGTAGATTAGGATTATCAGCTTAGAGTAGGCCCACTAATAAAATACTATCCAATGAATGGGTGACTAGAGTATGACAAGGTCATGTACCACCTTGACACCTCTCACCTTGAAAGGAAAAGATCCTAGTAAGGAATAACTATCACCTCAATAAAGCTTAGTACATAACGAGTAACTTAACACATTGATACTTGTATGTTGCACCACTTTAAGATTACGATTTATAAATGGCTCTTAGGATTCTAACTAAACAAGTTCTTAGTAGGGGTCTACCGTGAACAAAGAACTTGACTATTATGCTCGAGTAGAGAGGGGACTCCTCTCTACTCATCACCTCCATGTCTTGGCAGACTGAGGTTCATGGGGCTTGGCTTGAAAGACGTGAGCCACTCCTTGGGGTACAACTTTTGTTCTCCCCCTTTATATAGCCCACCGAGAAATGTGCTTGAGATCAAAACTCTGGGTGATGAGGCCCCCAAGAAAGAACCCTACTTGAAATAAATGAAAATAGTGTTTCTTTTGATCCCCAAGATTGTTCTTAGGAGTTGGGAGGGGAGAGCATACACAACACTATACCTCAAGATGTACAAAAAAATTGTAAGTTAGTGGTATTTTTTATTTCCAAGATCGCACTAGGCACAAGGAAAGAGCATACACACACACTAACTTAGAAAACACATCAAAGAATTCATTTTAAGTGCACTAAAAGTAAATGTGAGATTTATCTTGTTCAATTTTAGGTGCACTGAAATAAAATGAGATTTGTATGTTCAATAAATTAAACCCAAAACCAAGTGTGCAGGTTGTATTATTTATTTTATGTACACCAAGAAAAAATGAAATTTACGTTGTTGATTTTTAAATGCACCAATTGAAATGTGAGATTGAATTTTAAGTGCACCAAGGGAAAATGAAATTCCTAGATTAACTCAAAAATCCTACAACACAAATGTTAGTTTCTTGCTTCCAATCTTCATCGATTGCCACATGTTGTAAACTATTAGTTAAAATCAGGAAAACAAAGGATTGTTAAAGGTTAGTCAAAATAAAGAATTCAAATCAAATTACAAACCTTTAAAAAAAAAGTGTTGAAAACCTGACAAAGGCGTCGGGCTTTGGAATAAAGGCACTGCATTGTCAATTTGCAAAGGTGCCAAACTTTTGCAAAGGCGTTAGACTTTCAAAAAAGATGTTGCACTATCTTGCAAGAAAATAGAGATAAGTTAGAATAGATGCACAAGTTTATAAAAAAGGCATCGACCTTCTGACAGATAGAAGTATCACAATTAGTAAAGGCATCACCCTTTGACAGAGGTGTTGAAATTTCCTGTAAACAAATAGAAGATGAACCAATCAGATGCGTCAAGCTTTAAAAAAAGGCATCAAACTTTGATGTGCAAAGGCATCGATATTTTGCAAAGGTGTCACACTATTGAAACAAAAGCATCACACTGTCTCTATAACTTACAAGGCCAACAAAAATTTCACAAAAATGGCTAAATCAGGGATGTGGGTCCCATTGGGCATGCCAAAACATCATAGGGGAAGTAAGTAAGAATGAATGAAAGCATTAATGAAGTAATTAGAGTCTTAAAACAATAAGAATTCACACAATTGAGATCATATAAACCCATACTCAATGAAATTCATTTGCAAAGCATTCAAATGGTTTAATCTAAGAAATTGAACATAAAATTAAAGCAATTAGACAAATTGAAAGCGCAAACCTTCAATCCCATTATGTATTATGCCTAATTGTGATGTGGATTGCTCAACTTGTGCATAATCCATGTTGTAAAATCTTGATATGAGAGGTGTAATTCACAAAATAGGCTCTAAAATGCTCAAGAAATGACTCAAGAATTCTAGAGAGTGCCTATGCTTATGAGGATTTTGAATGATTTTCATGTTTGAGAAGGCTTGTTTTATATATTTTGGAAATTTTGATCAATTTTTAAGATTGATATGGGGATCAATGAATGAGAGGAATTCAAGGAGGTGGGTGAGGATCAAGGAGGATCCATGGTTAAGGATTCTTGAGAGCTCAAAATATCCCTAATTCCATGGAAATAGGTTAGAGATATTTTGAATTGGAGGGAAGAATTTGAATTTGAAAAGGGAATATTCTTTGTGCAAGTTGGAGAGTTGGAGGAAAATTAGCCAATTAAACAATTATGAAAATTATTTAAAGATGAGGGGAATTAAGATTTTTAATTAAATAATTGGGAATTATTTAATCAAGATGAATTATTAGTGAGAAAATGATGGATTAATCAAATAACCTTAATTATTCAATTAATAGGGGAATAAAGTGAATTTAACTAAATACTTAGAAATTATTTATTTAAATAGAGGAAACAACTAATAATGAGGAAAACAATGTTAATGAGTGTAATCAAGATGTGTGATATACTTAGGAAATTTTAGGTGTGTATAGTATCGTTTGTGCATGACAAGTACATTTTATGACCTCCTTACTACTTTTATCTTTTCATTGATTGAACTATAAAGTATAAAAGTCCCATGCAAACCTAGCCATTAGGTCATTTTCTTCCTCTTTGAAAGCAACCACCCATATTATACATGTGCAATCTTCTAGCTTGGCTTTAAGTAAATATATTAAATTGTGATCCTTAAATGTAGTTGTACACTTTAAATAGTACCATGTTTCATCTTCATTTTGCAAAGGTACTCCTAAATTATTTTCTATTTGATTCATCAGGACAAAATGGTTAACAAAATGAATTAGATTTGATGAATCATATTATTGCTTTTATAATGCAATACAATTATCTTTCTTGTGAGAAGCAAAGGAACATCTACATTCTTTTTGGATGATGAGACATCCACATTCCCATTTTGTTCAAACCAAGTTTTTATTTGTTATGTTTCTTCTATATTAGGTTTTATAAACAAATAGGTAATGAATAAAGTGCTTATTACTTTTCCACTATATTCAGCAGTATATCCATGTTTAATTTCCAACACAATGGAATGTTCCAAGTAGTACATACCTTGAAGTTGTGCACCTTCTTCCTGAGGTATGGATCCACATAAAGTCACATTAATTGTGGAGGAAAACATATCTAATAGCTTGGTTCCCCTTCTAAGAACCTCCACCCCAACTCTCATTATTGTACAGATTAGAGATCTATGGAAGTAATAACTCCAATAACATCAACAAGACAATTATTATTTGTATTAACAATCTCATTAGTAGATGTGATTTTTTTTTAATGTTGTAGAATAGAGAGGTCATCTTCATAGAGACAAACCTTTGAGTCATCTAGTAAATAAATCTTCATTTCACTATTTAGCACTATCTTAATGGTTCCACTAGATAATGCATAAACAACCCTAACCTAAATATTCTTGTAATGAAGATATCTACAACTTCATTAAATCAAGTGATGTGTGTTCTAGTTTGTTCACTGTATATATTATAAAAGCTAAAGACTTGTCCACTTCCTTTTTTGTGTTGAACTAGTTAATTTCCTTCTTCACATTACACACCCTTTTATCATCCACATTGTCTGAAATGAATTCAACATTTTGATATGACTGGAAATATAAGGAATTTGTTTCACATGTCTAAGTTACATGCATTCTAAATAATAGTTTTTGAGAAGCTAGTTTTATGGATGTATAATTTTAATTTGAACTTATAGATGGACCACATGAAATTTTAACATCTTGGTATAGATGTTTCTCTCATTCTTTGAAGATGAAAATAGGTTCACCAATGATATCACGATGTGTTCATGCAATTTCTAGTTGAGAGATTACAATCCACTTATGTAATTACAATGAGTATCATTGTTAGTCATGCATATTAGTAGGAAAATAATATTAGTTAAAAAAAGTTGTTTACTCACCTTGGGTTACAAATAATAGGACAAGTGCATTCTATGTGTTGTAGTATAGATCCCTTTAAGACTTTCTTAGAAGTTATATAATGATTATACTTTTTGGGTAGTGTAGCTTTGTATTTATGAAGCCCATCATAATCTATTTCATATTGAGTTGGTGTCTCAAGCCCATGTCCAAATTTTGAAGTAAGCTTAGATTTATATTGCTCATCAATTTTATTGTATTTTTGGTAAATAAATAATGCATAGCTTGAGAGTTAAAATATTCCCATAAAAGTAAATTGGTCAACAAGTATTATGTGATGAAAAATAAAAAGTGTATTATCTAAAGTATTTTGAAAGATGCAGAATGGATGTTTTGATTAGAGGGAAAAACATGTTTTGGAGGGACCAAAAACCATTTACAAACAGGTTTTGAAGGGACTCAAAACCCTATCAAAAAAATAATGTTTCCAAAAGATATACCAAATCCTACCAACAGCCAAACACCAATAACCACAAGAAATTAAACAAGACAAAACATACTACTCCAAAGAATGGAAACAACCAACAAAGAAACTAGCTTAGAAAAATAGAAATCTTGAGCTACGAACAAGAACCAACAATGGCCTTCAGATTGATAAACCTATTATTTTCTTCCTTAAGATACAAATCTAGGATCCTATCTCCATTCTCAAACTCCACCTCAATAAGAGAAAAGAGAACAATAGAGAAAGGAGGACAAAAAAATCTCCCAAGCGACAACTCCAAATTGTTTGCATAGTCCCTCTCCACCTCAATAGGATATTACACAATGAAGTTCTCAATCTCCACTTCAATAGGAGAATAGAGAGAAAATTGGAAGAATAGACAAAAAAATCTCCCTAGAAACAACTCCATCATGTCCGCTTGATTATTCTCCACCTCAATAGGAAGAGTAGAAAAATATCCCAAGGAAAGAGCATTAAAATCCCTCTTAAAGAATATAATTTGGGAACATAGATCCCCAAAGGTGCCTACAAAACCAATTATTCGTAGGAAACATTCCTTCATAACGGCAGTCTCCAAAAACTAGTGGACTAACTACACCCGACTAAAAATGAACTTCAAAGCCACCAATATCCCTATAAACCAAAGGCCATCAAGCACAAGGAGAAATATTTTCCAAAGATGCATAAACATGAATAAAACAACATCAGGCCTTCTTGGAAGCATGAGAAACTCCTAAATCCAAGATCTCCATCCTCTCCCATAAGAAAGGAATGGTAGAATAAGAAGGGAGAAACCCCAACACAGTTGAGGCAGGTCAACAAGCCTCGTGACACAATAAAGGAACAAAATATATAGCAAGGGAAATCCCCTTCAAAGACCCAACAAGACAAAAATTTGTAAGCCCAACAATCCTCTTCACACACAAAGAGGAACAAACCTTCATTGAATTCTTATAAGCATCAACTCCACCACCATCGACCTCTTCAGGAATAACCAAACCGTTTCCAAACCTATTCCAATACTTCACAAAAATAAAAGCACATCAAATGAGCCAAGAAAGTGGAAAATCCCCTAAAATAAGCCTCTCGAAGCCCAAATGACCACGAGACCAACCAATGGAAAAAACAAGTCACAGACTAGTGACCCCAACAACAAAAAAAAATCTCTATAAGCTGAAATGTTCAGACTCCCTCCACATGAGTCACAAGGTGCCCCAAACCACAAGTTGAGCCACACACCTGTAGAAGGAACAAGCAAAATGAAAGAACCATATGCATTTGCATCAAAATCAACCCCCCTCCCCCCTCATTGTCGCCTTCAAAGGATTTCAAAATCCCTCCTCCACTCCTCTTCTCGCTCGATGAAGCCATAACTTTTTATATGGAACTTTTTTTTTATTAACAAAGAATGAATGTTGAAGATGAATTTGAAACTAAATTCTCAAATAAATTATACATGTTTGATGAAGTTTGTAGAAGAACATTGAATGTTTACCAAAAATCCATTTATTTGGAAATATTCTTTAATCTGAAATCAACATCATTTCCATTATATAAAATTCAAAGAGCATTTGAGGAAAAGTATGACAAGATAATTGAGTGATTTTAAAAATTATATTTTAAAGTAACACAAAATATTAACTTCTAATAGTAAAGACAATAATCAATAATTCATTGAAACATGTGTGGGCTTTAAAAGGATACATGCAACTCTATTCTTTTTCATAGCTCTTGCAAAAAGTTATTAGTCAAATATAATTTCATCTTATGAGCAATTAAAATAAAGAGAAGGTAGTGAGGAGAAAAGTGTTGAAAATCAAGGTGAATCAAACTATGATATCAACTTTAAGATATGTTTGAAAATCTAAAAATATATGATTATCACGATTATCCAAGTAGATTAATGTGATTGAACATTCAACATAAACATAAAATCAGAAAAACTACAATTTCTAAGACATAAGTGACACAAGATATATGTGGAGAAACCCTTGCAAAAAAAATCCACACCCAAAGAGATCCAATAATTGCATTAATCCTTCAAAGAAGTTTACATCAACACAACATCTCTCTTTGAATTTTAACAACACTTCGTTACTTCAACAACTTGCAAAAATAACTCATAAAACTACTATCTCAAGAGCTCAATATATATAAGAGAATGGAAGAGAATACCATTTGCGGTATCCTGAAACAAGAGGCAACCAAAACCACCTACAAAAACCATATGCCCGACACCTCCTAGGAATCTTGTAAACATAGTAAATAATAATAAAACATCACATGGCCTTCATATGGGCGCCTAACCCACATCCAATAAAATTTTGTCATACCAATGTGCACCATTAATCATCGACGGCTCAAACCCAGAACATGCAAACATGGGTGCCCAAATTTGGATAGAATGCAAATGAAATATATCAACATGTAAGTTTGGATGGTCCCTACTCAAAACGTGGATAGTGTCTAGTGTTAGAAATTATGTACCCCCTTACAATTTCACATTACATAACAACTCCCCTTTATCTTGATAATTAAATGCTTAGATACTTAGATTACATTTATTTACACGATTAGATAATTAAATGCTTACATACTTAGATTACATTTACTTTTCATGTAATGTTTTCCCCTCTTTTGATAATTCCTTATATCTTATGGAAAATAAAACAATTGGTAGGGGGCATATATTATCACTAAGATTTACATGTTTAGACATGCAAATAGTTACGAGGGTCTATAGAGACTCCTCTTATGGAGAATATATGCACAAAAGACAAACACACATGAACATATCCTCGTAGAATCCATTACTTTACATGGACCCCATCATAATATCCATTGAGTGTCTAATATAGTTACATGAATTTTTGCGAGTGCTTCATAATTTGACATACATGATAATGTTAGGATTCACATTCACCTCAAAGTGAGGGAAAATGCAGTGAAATTTGTATATAGATGTCATTTCCCATTTTTAGGAAATGCCTTCATAAATGTACTCAATGAGAAATGACACAATCTTGTATGAAGTTGGGCTCATTTCCCTATCCTTGTATTCATTAATACACACATATCCCACATACACTTAGCCCTATCCTATCCATTTATATACACTATAGAGCATTCACCTTATTTTCCTATTCATCACACTAATCTTTGTACCTACTTCCATTTAGTCATTTACCACCTAGACTTTGATTGATTTCCCATTCTAGAAAAAAAATTACAATTGTGGGGGTGACCTTGTGATCACAAACTTGACCCCTTCCCTTTTAAAATTCAAAATTCAAGTTTGGCTAACTAGCCCCATTCACTCTCTCGCCATGAGCCAACTAAAAATATGTTTGGAAAAATTTGATGTTATTGAATACTTAGACATTCAATGCATTCATTTTAACAAGCCATTAAAGCATTGAAAAGCACATCATTGTGGTGCATTAGAGTAATCAATAATGTCACATTTTGATATGATGTAATAAAAAGGTAATAAATCTATGTACTTAGGCACTAAATACGACAACGTACCTAGATATTCAAGAATAACAAAGAAAACGAGCATACATTGAGTGAAGTTACAAAATAAAACACCACTAATTACTAGAACAAAGTTTGAAGAATACAAATCTATGGTACCAACTTTTTCCCAAATCAACAAAATTATCCTCTAACATAATAGAGACCCAACACAAACTTCAAGGCACTTCACTATTAGAGACACATAATCTTTAGGTCTAATATCAAGCAAATCCCCAAAAATTCTTTTGGCACCCACTCTTTAGTCATCAACTATGTACCACTCACCATATTCCTAACTTAGCAGGCACAACCCTTTCAATTTCCATTTCCATCCACAATTAATTAGTCTATGTTAATTATGCTTAATTGTATGCATTTTATTAGATTAGCCTAAACTAAGGCTAAGGAAAGATTGTTTTCATTTACACTTTTATTTTCATCTTTATTATATGGAATATTTAACAAAACACATTATAAATAGATTCTAATTTAATTTAATTTAAAGGGTCAGGGATATTGTTTCATAAACTAGGTCTTGGTATTTTCAATTTCAAAATCCAGGCCTAGTCCAACTACCTTTAGAAACGTAGGTCTAATACATTGCAAACTCTAATATACCATTAGCAACATCTATGTTATGCAATAAAACTTGCATAATGAATTAATAAATAATCCAATTAAACATTTCATCATATATTCAATTACGTTTATACTTTAAATTCGAGCATTAAAATGAACTCAATGTCAAACACATTCAATACTGACCAACAATCAAGCTTTCGAAGTCCACTTTCACATCAAGACGACAGTACAAACCAAATATGTCAACGAATAGGGATATTACATACACAGGATTGCCACTTGAAATATTTCCCCCCTTTTGGAATGTAGGTTGTGTTTGATCATTAATTGAATATAGATGTCAAAAAAATAAAAGAAATCCATAATGTATTTGACCCAAAATTTATTGCTAAATCTATAGGAGCAAATTAATTGTCCTTCCTGTCATCAAAACTAATCATTTGTAAAAAATGCATGTGCAAGTGGGTTTCATTGTCTCCACATATATTTGGATTTAAAATGTTATAATGACTACCTTTGTTGAATTTATCATATGGTTAGTTTGATTTTAGCATATTCTTACCAAGGTTCTCTCTCATGTGATCAATCATTCTGATAACATCGACATTCAAAAACGTAATCTCTCTTGCATTTGTATGTATCCCTTGTTTCCATTCTTAAGTATGCTTAGGTTACATTATTATTGACAAGATTATGTAAATTACTAAACATTTATCAAAGGAAAACATGTTAACTTTAAACCAATTATTCTCTAATTTATTGCCATCAATTTAGTCATATTTGTTAACTTGAAATAAGAACTAGAATTTTTCAATAGGTACTTCTTGTAAGAGTTTCAATGGTTGTGAGTTACTATCACATTGCAAATTGAGCATATCATAGACATAATAAATGACTGGGATTGAGATTTCATTTTAATATATTTAAAATAATAATGAGATGAAATGTAAGAGTGAAATGTGTATGGGGTAGAAATGAGGTGCAAAAGCATAGCAATGAGCAATAGTAGAAGGAGAAATGCACCACAAAGGGAGATGGCGATAGGGGTTATTTCCACTTGGGAAGTTGTGTGCACCACCAAAGGTGGCTAGCACTACCACAAGTGGCCTTGAAAGAGGTTCTCTCCACAACATCTCCCCTTAGCTCAACAATGGCATCATATCCCAACAAAGCTAACGACTTATAAGATGATAAAATTCACAAAGAATGCAAAACTAAGATAAATCCACATCATGTGGAAAATTTTGTAGGAAGCAACTATTCAAGACAACCCCAATCTTTCCCTCATTTTGGTGGCAAGGAATCTAGCAAGGGATAAACATTTAGGAGTGTTGTTTGACGTGTTAGATGATATTCCCCCTTCTTCGTACCCTCACCTAACAAACAACTCTCTTACTTTTCTTGGGCGATTCCAAGGTGATTTTAGTAATCCACCCATATCTTTCATGATTGTCTTCATTGAATATCAAGTGACACTAGCAATCATTCTCTTTTATGTAGATGCACGGGGAAGTGCCCATCATTTGAGAATTTTGTGGCTTGGACTAAATCAATGTAGAATAGTCTAGTGGTTCCTTTAGTGGAGATCTTGGGACATGGTTTTTTTCTTCTATAGTTCATCTCTATTTAAGACTATAATTTTGTGAAGCAAAATGGACCTTGGTTCCTTGAAAAAGTAAGCCTATTTTTCACCCCATGGTCCCCCTTTTCGACCATATGGCTACCATCATAACCAAGGTTCCAATCCAACTCCATTTGTATAACTTACCTTTAATCATGAGAAATCCAACACATCAAAAAATTGATCAACTAGGTGGGGGATTTTGTGAAATTGGACTTGGAATTGAGGAACTTGAATTGTGGGTTTTTTAGAGTTTGTACCATGATTGGCATCTCCAAGGCCCATTGTCCATATGGTCATAATACATTCCTCTCAAGGGACTCAGAACCAATTTTTAAACTTTTAGGGTTTGTCACTAAGGTGCTTATGTAGTAATCATCTCAATCAAAAAATAGTTGGGTGCCCATCCAAAAATTCTTGTAATACCACAATGATCAACCTCATGAGATGAGTAAGTAAACAAGGCTCCCAATACAAAGACTTCCTTTGGTAAAATCACAACAAAAATTGAGATGGATCAACCTCCTTCTTGGCCTTAGGAATTGAATGATGGGCCTGTAATCTTGTTCAAGAATCATGTTAAGGCTACCAATGATGTGGTGCTTTCAATCTAGACCTTTTCAACAACCTCAAAGGGAAGATTTTATTGGTGGTACTCAACTTTAAGAGGATGGGGAGGATTTTCAACCTTGTATGGAGAAAATTTTAAATGATGAGGACCATCTCCTCCAAGATTCAAATATGTTAAGACTTCCTAGACAAAGATGATGTGCTAGTATGGCTCTTCAACACCTTCACCATCTCCTAGACTATAAGAAAAATTTCAAAACTCAACTAAGGAGTTTCTAGGAAATGAAAAGGTGAGAAAACAAAAGCAAAAAAGCTACAATTAGGTCATGACTCTATTGAAGATGGAATTCGATGGACAATGGATGCCCTCCTTACTAGAAGTAGAAGGAAGCAATCAATAAAATTCCCATTATATTACCCTCATATTAGCCTTAAAAGTTCAATAATGCAAAAACCCGCTGCATTTGCCCCACTTTTTCCATGTGTTGTCATCGTTTTGAGTCGATGAGGGAATTTTTGTCAAGGATGTGAGCACGCCATGTGAACGTCTGTGCGTCGTGCTTCTATCCTGATAGGATTCTTGAGTCAAGAGAGGTTAGGGGCATTATGATTCTCTGCCAAGTGCAAATGTAACGTCCCTCTTTGAATCTTGATAGCCATGAATGACATTTTTGCCTCCAAATTGGCCTTTTGAACCTCATTCTTGGACTCTCTCAAGCTCTCTCTTCATTACATCAACTCTCTTGAACATTCTATCACTCCTTACTTCTCCATCACTCTCTCTTGCTTCTATCGGCTTCATACTTCACTTCAACCTTCGTCTTGCTACTTTAGCACCATTGTTATTGCAAGTTGTCATAGCTCTACTCCATTGGTGTAGTGATCTTGTTCTTCTCCTTCCTCTCTCAGCTTCCGAGCTCGTAGAAAGGAATGTGATATTGGTTTATTTTCTTACTTGCATTATCTTACTTGTAGAGAAGCATCCAGATTGTCTTTGCTCTCTACTCTTTTGTGTCTATTCTCTCTATCTATTTGTCGCTTTTCTACATCTTGTGGTCTATCGGTTGTCCTTGGAGGTGGGAACACCAAAATGGGGGTTTGACTGAGGCAAACCTCAAAACACAACCCCAACATTTTTTTGTTATTGTGTGTGTAGGTGCAATTCAATTGTGAGGAGCTAGCTGGAGAATTGGACCTTCAATGAGTTGGCATTCTTCTTATTTCTTCTTTGTCTTTTCGATGTTAGATTAGTTTACATTTATAATTTAAAGTATTCTTCTTGTTGTATTCTACATTTCCATATATTTTTGTTAAACTATAAAACCAAAACTCTTAGGT
Source organism: Sequoiadendron giganteum (assembly GCA_007115665.2). Taxonomy (NCBI): domain Eukaryota; kingdom Viridiplantae; phylum Streptophyta; class Pinopsida; order Cupressales; family Cupressaceae; genus Sequoiadendron; species Sequoiadendron giganteum. Next base: position 337,767,293 of record CM021105.1, on the reverse strand, counting down.
TGATAGTTAACCATGTGTGTTTCAATTTGCAACTTGATCCTCTATCTGTATAGGACGCCAGTGCATCTCTAAGACTCAAGTTCAATGCGCTAAAGTCAGACCCACGCGTTGTCGTCCTCCGAAAGAGAGCCAGTCGGTCTGTAATTTGAGACCTATGTGGTTCGCTCAACCGCTCCCAATAAATCTTTGTCATAAAGCATAAGGGGAAAAAATCCGGTTTGCCCCTCCTTTTTAGCTTATTAGGTAGTCTAAGGTAGTTTAGGGCAGTTCACTCCCTTTAAACTCTTTGGTGTCTTAGAGACTTGGGAGTAGTGAATCCCCCTTCTCTACAAAGGGTTATTTTACCTTCTTGTAAAGAGCTAAGTTTCCCACCAAACATTTCATTGTCTTTTTCTTTATTATGGTAGAGGGCCATAATCCCTCACTTTACCAACCGAAAAGAAAGAACTGGATATTCGAAAGGAATCATCCACACAAATTGGAGCCATAAATAAGAGCCAAAAAATAGTAGAAATAGAGATCTCCATTACTTTCCAAATGACATTGTGTAATTGGCTTGCTTCTATTCCTAGGATAGTAATAAGGCAGCCATATATGGAGGACCTATCATAATAATAGACATGCTACTACAGGACGAAAGGCTAATGGTTAGGATAAATAGCAGTTGACCACTCATAAATCCCATTTGAAGTACATTATCTTAGCCAAATTAATTAACAAAAATCTAGTGGACTACATGATAAAAATATTTCCCTTGAAAAGGAAGGTAGAATCCCAACACAATATACAAGAAAAACATGGAGTTGGAGAATAAAAAGGCCTTGGAGCTACATATGCTCTAACTAAACCCAAAGAGGCCATCATTGCATTGTAGTTGCTCCATTGAAGTTGTTCTCTAGAAAATTTTACAATTTGCACCACCTCCTCTAATTTTCCTTAAAAATGGTCTCACTTTGATCAATCCTCTCAAGCTCACCCACCCTAGCCTTCAACTAAGTTAACTCCTACTCATACATAAAAGATTTGTTGGCTTGGGTTTGAGTTAGAGTTAACTAAGAAAGGTGCTCCCAAAAGTAGGTAAATTGCCCTTCCAACTCACAATGCAAAGCTTCACTTATAAGCATGACTTCAGTTGCCTCCTCTTCAAGGTGTTGGCATTTCAATTCGCGCCTCTGGTGTGCAGATTGGAAATGGACAGCTATGCACAGTTAGACTGCTCTTCAAGTTAGGAGGGGAAGTTCCCTCTTGTTATGCCTTGCATAACCACCCCATCTTTTGCCTTGGTCAAAATGGGTCCCCCTTTTTGTTTTTGTCCTTGTTTGTTTTCCAAACAAAGTTTGGAGTTATTCTTCTCCAGTACTTTGTTTTTCTTTGGTTTGTTCTATCGGAATCGGAACCAGAGCTAAATTAGGTTTTGAAACTTGTTTCAAAGATTTCATTTTGATCCTGATCCCAACGGTCTTTTTGTGGTCTTTTGGTTTTGTCTTTGTTGGAGCCGAAGCCGGAGTGGAAGTTAAGTCTAAAGTTATTCATAGTTTCGAAATAAAGGTTCATTCTGCCTCCACCTCCGCCTTTTGGTCTGTTTGTTTAGACTTAGGTTTTATTTTTGGTTTTTCTCGTTTTGGTCTTCGTGTTTTTATTTGACTTTTTCTTTCGTTTTCTTCTTTATTGGCAGAACCGGAGCTAAAACGGGAACCAAATGTGAAACTTGGACGAATTTCTAAATCAATTCACTCCATTTCCGCTCTTGTCGTTTTTGGGTTGTTTGACTTTACTGAAGTCGCACAGCAGTAATGTGTCAGTTCCCTCTGTAGTTCCAACTCCGATGTACCGCATTTATGGCATTAATTATAGGTGCCATGCATGCGTGAAGCTGTAGTTTTAACCTTAATTAGGGATTAACTGAGAGTTATCGTCATTGTTTAAAAGATCAAGAGCGAATTAAAATTGCAGTGGAGCGTTTGGGCATGTGATTCGATCGAAAGGGAGATAATTGCGCACGGAATCACTTTAGAGGGCTAACCTATTTGTTTGCGTTTGAGGTAGGGTTTATGTTCTTCTTCTTCGTTTGTTTCGCTTATTGTTTTTTGTTCGGTTGTTGGTTTCTCATGAATTCATGACTCTTGGTTTTCTTGTGAGTTCATGTTTTCCGTTTTTCTTTTCTTTTGTTTTGTTTTCTCGTTTTTCGGTTTTTCTTTTTCTTGTGTTTTGGTTTCTCGTTTGTTTGTTTTGTCACGGTCGTTTTCACGTCTTAATCGTGACCGTACCATGATGCCCTAGGTTTTTAATGGTGTGATTAGTTACAGTTTTACATTGGTAGGGTTTGATAAATTACGGTTTTGCTTAGGAATCGTGTTATGCATTGATCTAATTAGTTTGAGTGGAATTAAATTCGTGCCCTAATTTATTTGAAGTCGAGGGTTTGTGAATTAGGGTTTTGGCGTGTTTTTGTTTTGAATATGATGCCCTAATTACTACGGTTTCCTCTTGGTCATATGGGTATGTTCCTGTATAAGTTTATTTTTAAAGCCCTTTTCATTTTGATATGACCTAATCCTTAGATCTTGATGTTATTTATCATCTTGTTAAAATCACTTATGACGTCATAATTATTTTTGAGCGGAACTGGAACCGGAATCAATTTTGATCTTGAACCATGTTTTGTAATAAGTATCGATTATGTTTCCATCCCGTCTTTGACTCCGCTTACAGTAAGAAGCAGGGTTTTAAAATGTTGATAACTCTACCGGAACTGAACATAAAATTGAAAATTCTTCATGGAACCAAATCAGTGCTCGTTCTGATTTCGACAATTTTTTTATTTTTTTAAAAGGAGACTGTTTAAGATGTTTTCTACCTTGTTCCGCCTCCGGTCTATATAAAAGGATAGGATCTCTAAGTCATATTTGGTTATATTTATTATAGATCTAATTTGGGGTTTTGTTGCAGGAAGTTAAAAGATGTCAGGAGTATTAGGAGAAGCTGCTCAGAGGAGTCAACTTGCAGAAACTTCGAAGGCATTAACTAAGCCTAAGAAGGTTAAACCAAAACAACTTCCTTGTACCTTGAGGTATAACCATAGGGGTCGTGCTGCCACAGTTAGCAAGGTGGAATTTGATTGGGCCGATATAATTGATACAAATCTAGGTGTATTCAATTATGAGGAGTTGTATTCAGAGACATTTGTTGAAGAGGTGACAGGGAGAACTCAAATCATAGTTGAGTCTGGCCTGACTCATATTGTTGTATTTCCTCTATCCATTCAATGCCCGAAACTGATAATGACAACAATTGGAGCTTACAATCCGGCCACCAGACAATGTGCAAATTCACAAGATAATGTGATCATAGACCTGACTCCTCAAATGTTTCAACTTATGTTCAATGTCCTTGACCCAAAGAATCTTGCACAACTGAATGAGGCAAAGGCCTTGGAGATATATAGCGGTCACAAAGAGACCAATAGGGCTCACTTAAACAAGAAATGGTTAAGAACAGAGAAGAAGTCCCTGACAAAGCTCTCAGATCAGCCAAAAAGGGAAAAATCCTACAAAGAGGTATCGGATATTATAATGATGTTGTCTAGAGTTTTTGGAAAGAGGGATGCCTTTCATTTTAAGGAACGGATGTTTCCATTCGTTCAGACAATCTTGGATGGCAGGCAGCAATTTGATTGGCCTATGATTGTCTCAGATAGCATACATGATCAGCTGACCAGAGTAAGAGAAACTAAGTGCTTCTTCATGACCTCTTATGTTATCTATGCAGCAACAAGGGGAGGCATCTTTCCAAGATTAAACAGAGTAGGTGTATTGGGATAAGCTAATGGGCAAAACAAGGTTTGGAACCATTATGACCAGTTGTCCCTACAGATGTCTGAGTTACACTTTAGAAGGGTTAATGATGCATTTTGTATGTGGTTATTAACTACCTTAATGGAGATGCAGGGTATAGATTAAGCCAAGAGGCCATGGTGTTCATTACAAAATGGGGGTGTTGGCATATCCAATACCCTAAATTTACTTATTTCAGATTGGCTAGGTTTGAGGGTCATCCTCACTTGCTCCCCAGGTGTTGCAGCAACAAAGTAGTCTTGATGGAGTTTGTTTACCAAGCTTTGGGGGTCAATGTCAGGTTTGGGATGAAGCATAAACCGGGTTGTCACAAGTTCCCCATGCAATTGGGTGAGTACAACTGCCCACACCTTGTGGGAGCTAAGGTGGTTTGTAGTGAGTTGATACATTTGAAGTTGGGCTTATATATTGCCCGGAAGCACTTTGATCCCAAGAAAAAGATGAATGCTTTACTCGCTTCAGTTTTAGACAGACATTTCAACCTGCTCGAGGACTTCTAGAGTGATCTCCAATATGAATATGACCTCAAAAAGAGAAATTATGAGAGGTTGTTTGTCCCACTTTTGGTGGAATTCGGGGTGAAGGTTGATATTCCTAATACCCTAGTAGATGACGGGGTAGTGTTAGATCTTTCATATCAGGCACTAAACATAGGTACTAAGAGTTTGGACCTAGTTGATTGGGATGCTGAGGAAACAATTGACATCAAGCAAATAGGAAGACCAGTCTTGGATAGGAGTGTCCAATGGGTTGTGCTCAAAACCAAGGCTCCTGGAGGTCAAGCTCCTAAAAAGGGAAAGGGGTATAAGAGAATCAAAAGGAAAATGCCTCCCAAGGAACCATTGGAATGCTTCCCTCCTGATGTTGAAGAATTTGAGCTTGAAGCCCCGACCCAAGATTTGTCTGGAATACATGAGGAGGATGCCCCAACAGGACCTGTGGCTTCAACACCAGTAATGGGTGAATCATCTGCTCAAGTCCTTCCTACAGAGCAACAAGGTGGAGAGATGCCTAAGGTGACTCTTCATGATATAGCTGAAACTTTGAAGGGAAAAGAGGTAGAGATGGAGATCCATGATATTGAAACGGATTTTGACGAGACCTTGTCAGAAAAGGATGCACAAGAGGAGATACCTCCGGAGAAAATTGAGCCTGTGTTAACAGAGGAAGACCAGTGGGTGTTGTTTGTAGTAAAGAGGGATTCAAATGCGAAGGCGCATGCAGATGCTATAGAAAAACAAAAGGAAATAGATGCTAAGGCACAAGTTGATGCATTACTTCAACAAAAGCAATTGTAGGCTAAACAAAGAGCCGGTGAAGTAATGAAGTAGCAGAAGCAAAAGGAGCATGAGCTCAAGACAAAAGAAGAAAATGACAAGCTGGAGATGGTGCAAAAGATCCATGAGCTAGAAGAGGAAAAGGCTAAATAGAGGAGAGAAAGAGAAGCCCTTGAGGCCAAATTGAAACTAATTGAAGAAGCCTACAAGAAAAGGGAGGAAACAGAAAGCCTACAAAAGGAGAAAGATGCTAAGGAGCTGGCCTAGCAGCAACAAAAGGAAAAGGAGGCCTTAGATAGACTCAAGGTTTTGGAAGAAGAAAGAAACAAGCTACTTGAGGAGAAGAGGTTGGAAGAAGAAAGATTGGAAAAGGAACAAGAGAATAAGAGGATGCAAGAGCAGAAGAATAAGGAAGAAGCTGAAAAACTTGCACAAGAAAATGTAGAAGGAGAACAACAAAATGTACAAGAGGTTGATTCTCAACCTAAGGTTAGCATACTACAACCATTATCCTCTACAACTGTTGCCTCCTCCTCTACTGTAATGGCCACTACTCCAAGTGCTCCTACTTGGTTAAAGCTTGATCTTCAGAAGAGACCAATAACGCCCTCACAGCCTCTTAATTGGGATGACATGATGAAAGAAATTGAAAATGAGAGACCTAAGAAGAAGGATAGGATTCTACATTCCACAAGGCTAACTAAGGGAGGAGAAATTATTGCTGAATGTGCAATACTAATAGTGGATAAGGATGTGGGAGATATGCAGGTTACTGATTTTCAATTAGCCACTGTCAATTTGGGTAGGCCTACGAGAAATTAGCAAATGAACCTGATTGATGTTGTAGCATAATCCACTAAGTCAAAGTTGATAAAGGATAAGCAAAGAAAAGATGAGCTCAAAGCTCAATTGGATCAGCTACACACCTTTTTGAAGGATATTTCTGCTCCTAGATCACAACTTGTTGCCTTAGAGACACTAGTGTTGCTCAGAAAAAGAGAGGTGGATGATCTAGTACAAGTAAAGAATAAGGCTGAGATGATGGACAGGTGGACGGATAGGCTTAATCAGGAGGTAGGTGAGGTGCTGGTAAGTAGTTTTGAGATTCACAAGATGGCTTTAGAGCTAATAGAAGAGATGAAGCAACATGCTAAAACATTGGAACAACAAGAGGAAGAGTATAGAGGATATGTTCAGGAAATGAAGGACATCAATAAATTGTCAAAGTCTACTTTGTTTGAGCAGTCAATCCTTGAAGAGGACAACACAGACTTCTTGGAAAAGGCCTCTAGCATAATCCGGTTGAGATCTGATTTCATACATAAGCATAGGAATGAGGTTCAGGATGCAGGTAAGGATTTAAATGAACAACTTGATGAACTAGAAGTTGTTGCAGTTGTTCTAGTCAATGTTGATATACCTGTTAAAGAGGGCCTGCCTCTAAATCAGTTAAAGGAGAAATGGGATAATAGATTCCAGAAAATTATGCAAAAGGAGGATGATGGAGAGGATCTATTATTGGATAGACTGATGGATGTCAGAGAAGGAGTGAAGGCTGCGAGAAAAGAGTTGACTAAGTTGAAAGACATAAAGGAGTTTGCTTCCGCAAAACTGAAGAGAATTCAATTTGAGGACAGCTGGATTGATGGGCCGGATGTGGATATTCTTCAATGGGTCTTCTCCAGTTATGATGAATACATGTTGGAGTAAACTATGCAAGGATGAGTGGCAATCTTTTGGGCGCATGACTTCTTTTCTCTTCTCTTTTATTCTTTCTTGTAATTAATGTTGGAACTGGAGATCAACCGATCTGAGTTTCGAAGAAAGTTTTAGTTCCTATAATTGTGGATCTCGATTTTGATTGAGAGGATTTTTATGCTTTATATGTCTATATATACCCTTTGGGGTATCATATTGTAAGGGTCAGCTAATGAGAATAAGATTAGCCACCTAATAGTAGGAGATAGGAATTTTATAGCTTTGAAAAGACACTGTTATTATTAGTTAAAGTTGAATACAAATAGAGGTTTTTATGCAGTATGGGGTTGAAATTGAGTTTATTGGATAAGGTTAATGAATCATAATCTGTCTGTATGCCAGTGAGTTTGCTGAAGCATAAGTGTTTCGTATGTGATGAAAATCATTAGAAGGAACCAGATTTAAAGATTATTTTATTAAATTATCTATGGATTGAATTGTTGAAAGTCTGTTGATCTATGATTTTAGCAACGAATGAGAGTTTGTTCTTTTGGAATCTTTAAAGTATTTACGATGTGTGATTGTGGTGGTTAAACTAAGCACCATAGATGCATGCAATAGTATGGATTGTTTTGTAAATTGCATCATGTTATGGTTTTCTTGATCTATTGGAGGAACATTCGTTGTTAAAAATATATGTCCAGATATTAGATAATTTTTGTTCATGTTTCACTGATGTATGCCATGATCTATCTTTTTCTTTTCATTTAAAAACCCCCTTTTCATTAAGTACAGATTGATGAATCCATCATTGCTTGCATTCCTTATTACTAGCAAAGGCCCCTTGAATATTACAGTTGCATGGACCAATTGAGTGACGCCAGACAATTGAGAACCAACTACCAGGACCTTGGGAGTTAGGCTACTATATGTTGTCTTTCTTTTTCAGGAGAAATAGAGTAGAGATATTTTGTTTAACATTGTTTGTGTCATTTTCACCATCAACACCTCTTTTGTTGATTATGCATAAAAAGAAAAAGAAAACTAAATTCCTATCTTCTTACCTCAGTTGAGACCACAAGGTTATAAAACTCTTTGCATTGCAACTGAGGTTTTCTCTGGTTTCGTAACTTCAACTACAACTAGGCCTAAACTTATAATGCTTCTATCTCCTCGAGTAAATTCAAAGCAAGAGGATTTGGAAGTAAACGGGGAATGATTTTGTTAAACACAAAACTTAGAAAAACTTATCTCCAAAACACATCAAAAGGCTCATTGCTCTTTCAGATGTATGCTGAAATAAAGCTTATGAAAGTAAAACATCAAAAAAATAAACTTGATCTCAGAATTCCCTCAAAGACTCATTGTACTTTTGAGGTGTAGGTTGAAATAAAGATTATAAACACATAATATTAAACTATAAACTCGCTTTCAAAATTCCCTCAAAGACTCATTGCTCTTTTGAGGTGTAGACTGAAATAAAGATTATAAAAAAAATATCACAAAAAGATCTTGAGACTTTGGATCAAAGCAAGGGTGGGCATATGATTTATTTCTTCAAAACTTTCAAACAACAAATTGTATGAAGAGGACAAACATACAACCTACGATCAACCAAAATACATTGAACAAAGTGAACATTTATTGACTAGCAAAGCTTGAAGGCACTAAGGCTCAACAATTTTGTTATAGTAATAATGGTTAAAATACAATAAGCAAGGTTGCTCTTATTCATAGACAAACACAGGAGTAGGGAACCCTAAAATCTCCTTGTGTTAACAATCAGTTTTGCCAATCTGCAAGATTTAATCCTATGTCTAAACAAAGGTAACTAATAGTTAACTGGAAAGTCTACCTCAGTTAACTGATTCTAAAACTAAAACTAACTCTAGCTGTGCAAGAAATATCTCCAAGGATAGACATACATGAAAAGTGGACAGTAAGTTAACTTGGAAGAGGTGTCAAGTTAACTGCTGATCTAAAATTCTATCTTTGGAGAAAGTCATACGCCTCAACTGGTAGTTCACTCCTCATCAACGCAAGCAATCATATCCTCCAAGAAGTTGTTAACTGCCTCATCATTTGGAGCACTGATACTCTTCTGAACGATGTGATGTCTTTGCAACATCCCCTCGCCATCCACAATATGATTCTGAAAATCCCTTCTTTCAACTACTTCATCAAACTTTGCTAACATGGCTGCAACTTGACTCAACTTGCAATCAACAGGGTCACTGTTGAAACTACTAAGGATTAGGTCCTGAAATTGCGTTTGCACTTCGCCAAGCTCAATGTACTCGCCATCCTCACGTTGATACTTGCAAGGGACTTGTGACATGAAAGTTCTTACGAACCTGAGAGCACTTGCCACCTATCTGAATTCAATCATTTCTATAGAGATTGCTTCGTATGTTTTTACCTTGAAGATTTGTTGTTCTCTCCAAGTAAAAAGCTTTTCCTTGCCTTCTTATGTAGTGACTGAATCATATGCCATCCTCAAGTCGTCAATGGTGATCTCATCCCTGGGTTTCCTTTCTGCCATGCTTAGCTCTGACTCTTGAATTTTTGGACGCGGTTGTGGGCATTGTACCTCAACTAGTACATCTCTGCAAGTATGAACCTATGCCCGGTGATAAAATCTTCTACCCAATCTCTTAGGTGCTTCCCATATATAACCAACTAACTTAGTTGATTTTGATCTATGGATGTCTCCAACATCTGTGGAAGCAAAGCGATGACATGTGAAGTCCCATGAATTAGGTTGGAGATGTATTGTCGGAGTTGTTGATTTTCATCCTTGAGGGCTACCTTATCTTCACCATCTTTGACCACTCTTTCCTTCAAGCTAACTGTTGCAACCTCAAAGAGGTTTACATCAACTTCTAATGTACTTCTACCAAGGTCAGCTTTGACCAATGTGAAATCATTAGCCTCAACCTCGTTGGCGTCCTTGTCAATTGGTGCAATTGCAATCTCGATGACCACCTCATTTTCAGCGTTCTTCTCGATGAAAACTTGCTTCTTGAGTTTCTTGTCAGATGTGTCTTGGTAGACATTGTCAAACTTTGCAAAGTCCAACTGGTAAGAAGGCTTTCTCCTCTTCCTACCTAGGATGTTCCCAAGCCAAGATGAAGAGTCTCGACTAACTTCACTAGGAGGATTAGTTCTCATCTCATCAACTCCTGATGGGTGAGTTGGTGTAGAGATGTCATGAATCGGTGAATTAGGCTCCAAGTCAATATGAATTGGAGATTGTTGCGGTGGTGACGGAATAGGAGGCTCTGCTTTTACTTATGGCATTGTTTCAGTTGTATCTGTGGTTGTATCCATTTGTTGTTCTTGCTGATTTACATCAGCAACCTTCATCTTTTCTTTCAAATTCATTGGCACTCTATAGTTCTTTGAACCCTTTGGAGGATTGCTCATCACTTTAACCCTGGGTTTTGATCTGGGAGTGGAAGGTAGTGTGGTGGTAATCAGTGGTGGCTCTGCAATTAGAGTGACTACCTTTCATGTCCTCTTGCTATCTAGGAATAGCTTGATGTTCCTTACAACCTTGCTTGTTCTTTCCTCAATGGAGGTGCTCTCCTTGGCATACCAATCAACGAGTCGAAGTGGCTGACGATCAATTTCAGCTTTGAAATATGTGGGAAGTATGACCTCCCCATCATCATCTGATAAACCTTCCAAATCCTCTAATAAGAAATCAGCTCTCTGTGGAAGAGTAAATCTACTATAGTTGCATATGTGCACTTCAAACTCATCTTCATAGATAAACAAATAATCCTCCATGGTAGGTTTATGTGAAGAATTGTTGCAAAGGCGAGCTACCAAAAGACCCTAAGGGTCATATGAGCGCCTTTCTATGAGAAACTTAAGATTAAGCTTCATCATTTCATTGCTCATTGATTTGGCATCAGTTGTTGATCTGCATTTGTTTATACCCATCTCAAAAGGGAAATTGGCAGCTGACTTGTGTTTGCTACGCAAAAAGGTGTGGACTTCATGCAATTGCCTTAAGAACTCCTTGAATACCACCTTATTAGATGGATAATGGGGTAGTGTGGTTGGACTGCTTGAGAAACCATATACGCAAATGTAGGAAAATGTGGGGAATTGGATGAACCAATCGACCCAATCTTCCATTACCAATATGGCTTCTTGTGAAATGCGTATATGCAACTCATGATCAAGGTCCCTCATTGTGTGCATCAAGAAAAAGGTTATTTACCCGTTTGAAGTGTTGTTCTGATTGTGAAATTCTAGTTGTGAGAAATGCTCATGAACTGGATGCACACCTAGAGTTCCAACGGTATTCAACCCTCTAAACTGACCTTGAAAGGCTATTAGATATACAAGATATGAAACCATATGGAATTCATGAGCTTTGAAGAATCTTGTCATCTAGCTGTGAAGAGTGTCGCTAATCAAAGCAGGCTAGTCATAGTGTTCTTTGTTATTGACAAGTTGAGACATGATGTAATACATCCATGGCTGAAACTTGTGCACTTTTGCTCGACCCATGACACGGTTCAGTAGAGTAATCATGATTGCATACTCATCCCTGAATTCCCCACGTCCAACGTTCTTTGGCAAATTATTTTGTTTCTCTTTGAGCCACCTTTCTGCCATTCTTTTCTAACATTGTTCCTTTGTGTGTTAAACGCCTTTTCACATTCTTCAATCGACACAATCAAGTTGTTTGCACATGGTGGAATAGAAAAACACATTTCTATGTCCTTTGGCTTGAGGCTGCAAATTGTTTGCCCATCTACTGACTAGATTTCCCGTGAAGTGGGGTTGTAATGCTTTACACAAGCGATTACAAATTCGACATTCTATGTCGAGATGGGGAAAGAGATTGTCTCAAGTAACCTGGATTGTTCAAAGTTTTGGAGTGATGGTATCTACGCCTGTCAATTTGTCCAAATCAACCACCGGATGCACTTGATGCAAATCAGTGTCGAGTGTTCTCACGAAATCATGAATCAAGACCAATTTGGTCTTGAATTCGACTTGAGAGAACTACATACTGAAAAACTGGAAGAATGGCTGGACACACGACTATACTTGAACAACTTTTTCATAGAGGCTAGCTTCACCAAGAGGCAATTTTTACGAAAAATTTTGAGACGTGGGTTTTGTTGAGAATATCTTTTTGAATGAACCCAGAAGGTTAGATTTTCAGAAAAATGACTTTTTTACGAACATGCAAAATCCCTCAGAGGTAGAGGCAATGAGACATTTTTTCTCAAAAAAATTCCGACACATGGGTTTTGTAGGCGCCTGTGTGCTAAACAAACCCAGTTTGTTTGTTTCTGAAAAAGATTTTTTCAAAAACCCTAAAAAATGGAAGCAGTGGGGCAACTTTTCTAGAAAAATCTGGCACATGGGTTTTGTGGCCAATCTTGTGCTGAATGAACCCAAAAGGTTAGATTTGTGAAAACATTAATTTAGCTCGAACATGCAAGAAAACCTAAGACAAAAGTAGAAGAAATTGTGGGAAAAAAATTCAATCTTGGAGAAGATTGAAAAAGAAGAGAACCCAGAATGCTAGAAGTTGAAGATTACAAATTGTTGTTTTCGAAAAATGATGCCCGAAGCTATGAATTTTGGAAAAACATCAATCTGTGCAACCTGTTCTTGAAAATACGAAGAACTTTGAAAACCCCTGTCGTTTGATCCTTCAAATGTCATAGAGAATAAAATTTTGTGTTTAGCGTTTGGAGTCAACCTCTAGAAATAGTGAAAAAGGATGCCCAAATGCTTGATAAATAGACTTGGAGGTGAAAGCATCAGTCAACTCATGAAAAACCCCAATTAAAGGAGTCATTTGGCGTGATTAGTTGTTAATTGAAAGAATCCCCCCACAATTTGGGCCACTAAGACATGAGAAAGTCTTCAAAATCTGTAATTGAAGTTGACTTGGACGCCACCTTGCCAATGTTAGAATATTTTTGAAGATTTTCAAAATTTATATAAACTGCCTCCGTTTGACCCTTGATTCTGGACGTATGATTGATCTTTTGAGGTTTCGCTGACATATTCATTACAAAGCATGATCAAATATGAGGAGATGTTCTTAGAAGCTGCAAACCGTGAAAACTAATTTTGGTGGCTTGAATTCCTAGGCGCCATCTTGAGATAAGATGCTTTTGTTTGCCACTGTTAACCAATTTTTAGATGATTTTCAATTTCTTCAATTTGACCTCCCGTGCTTCGATTTGCAATTGTCGATGATTGATGATTCCTGCGAACTGGATGTTGAATCCATCGCGAAGCTAGAAAGATTCTAGAAAGGATGACTGGCGTCACAAGCTCTAAAAACTATTTTAGGAGGCTCAAATTCCTAGGCGCCCTTGGCCTGTAGGGGCGCTTTTGTGTTTTTGAGACATTATTTTTCACTTTGTAACCCTTGACGAAATGCTCCAGTTTGACCTTCGATGCTAGATGTTTGATTGCCTTGGCGAACTTGCTGACGAACTCATTGCAAAGCCTGATCGTAACTGAGAAGGACTTCTTGGGAGTTATGAAACCCAAAAGCTACATTTGGTGCTCCAAAAGGTTGGGCGCCTTTTGCTAGCAAGGTGCATTTCTACTCAATGTTAGCCAATTTTCATGGTTTTCAACGTTTCCTTCGTTTTGGGTGTTCATTCAATCTTCATTTGTCAGCGTTCAACAAGTCTTTTGAGTTGGTAGATGGATTCACTATGGAGTTGGACTGAAACCAGGATTAATTGCTTAGAGGCTGCGAACTCTGAAAATGACTTCTGAATGCTTTAATTCTTGCGCACCCCTGGCCTACAGGGCCGCTTTTGCTCTTCAAACTTCATCAATTTTGAGTTTGTTGACTTTTAGCACTTTCAATTTGATCTTCGTTTGTGAGTGTTTGGCCAATCCCGTGATCTGGATGTTGGATTCATCGCGAAGCTGGAAGAATTTTGAGGAGGGCCCCCAAAACTACAAATCCTAACAGCTACATTTAGACCCTTGAATTCATGGGGGCCTCTGGCTTGCAGGGGTACTTTTGGCTCCAATTAGCAATCATTTTCAATGATTTTACTCTCCTTGTCCTTTTGGCTCCAGTTAGCAGTCATTTTCAATGATTTTAGTAGTCGAGCATCTTTGTTGATGACGTGAATGCGTTGACTGTGTTATGTGTGTAACAAACAGAAATTGAAAAATATTCTAAGGCATTGAAGCCTATACACCCTCTTCGAGGTAAGGCGTCCATCTCCAGACTTAGTTTATTTTTTGCAATTTTCAACTTTTGAAATTCCCCTTCGTTGTTCACCATTTTTCCAACATCATTTGCTATAGATTCTTCTGTGAAGCGTTTGAAGCTTAGATTTTGATACCTGGTATCTAGCCATCCTCCATTGATGACCTCGAAGGTCCTAACTTTTCTTCTGAAAAGGCGAAATAGATCCACCAGAGTAAAACTGACTTTTTCGTGATTCCAACTGGACTAGTGTGATTGTGACGAAGAATAAACCAATCAAAATCATTTTGAGCCATTTATGGAAAGATCCTATTTTTAGGGTTTTTTCTAAAAATAGGGGCCTGAAACCTTAATTTCAAAAAATCAAAAATTTGCAAGTATCCTCTTGACAATAAACCCACAAAAACCCTATGCTTCATTTGTCGTTCATAAATTTCTAAGAATAGACTTTTGTTGACTTTTGACGACAAATTTACAAGATTTTATCCATTTTTTATCAAAATGCCTTAATGAAGAAAAAAAATATTTTGGGTACAACACAAGGCAATGTTGCTCAATAAAAGTTGTTTGCAATGTCAAATACCAATAGTAGAAATGATACTCAATACAAAGTGTAGCCTCATATATCAGAGATGGAACAAGCAATAGTAGGATGAGTCTTCATTGGTAACCACTATTTTGAGAATTTAAAGGTGTCTTGCTCGAGGCAACTATGGTTTGCAAAAACACAAACTAACTCTAAATCAAATCTTCGCTCTACAAGCTTTTGGAACAAAGTAGTTCAGTTTGCAACTAGAGCACAAGTGTGACAAGCAACCAAGTCTACATCCTTCACCATGTTTGCAATATCGAAGATGACATGAACCATGATGGTACCATGCTTTGTAGAAATTACCGTATGGTTTAGCACTAAGCAAGGAAGACGAATGGAAATAACATCTTGATAGGAGTTGAAATGTCATTAAGGCATACTTGTGAGGGAATTGTAAAAGAGTTAAATTCTTCTTCCACCTAAATGTTGTGTTCTCATAGTGACCCTTATGTTCGCTGACACTCCACCTGTTGCTCCTACAAAAAGGATGCCTCACACTCTAAAATGGAAAACCAATGAACAAATAGGGTAGTGTAAGACCAATGAACAAATAGTATTGTGTTCATTGGTGCACTCGATTGGCCCAATCAATCCTTAATGTAGTGTGCATCATCACTAAGTGATGAAGGAGTGACCACCATTGCCTTATTAGGAGAAATAACATGCATGGTAAGCCACTCTAAAGATCAAGTGAGGACGTAGGAAGGCCTTGAAAGGAAACCCACAACTCTTTGACTAAGCTTGGTCTTCATTAGTATCACTAAACTCTTCAGATTTTCACTAACATTCTCATGATTAAAATCTACTTCCTCAATAATGATTAACCTCCTCATTGTAGATTCCCAATAGTTTTTGTATGTTTGTCCTATTCCTTGCCTTCAACCAACAAAGTGCCCAAATAATTATAAAAAGAGATAGCCATGCAAAGCCATAGCTTATGTCAATACTCAAATCGCACTAAAGAGTTGCCTATGTATATATTGCAACTAGGAAAAGTCAAAGAGCATATCAAGTCATATAAAAATCCATATGCTTCAAGCAGAGTAACTCATTATTCTAACTGTTTAGTAATTCCTCTCAATTATAAATTTCACCCTGTTTTAACCCAGCCCTATAATTAGTCATCCCAAACAACAATATCAAAATAGTACATTCAAACTAACAATTGATCAAATCAATGATACACCACCATTCTTTGATTTCCAAAAACTCCTTTGTGTGCCAATTCTCCATTAATCCAATCTACTTAACATAAAGTTTAAAGAACATAACCCTTATAAGCTTGCCAAATCTAAAAATTAAGTATTGATATCTTAATTGAGAGCCCAAAAGAAGGTGCTCCATGTACCCTTGTAAAATCAGCTGGTAACTATATGATATGAACATCCTTTTTCCATGTAGCATATGATAGACTCTTAGATTTCAAACCAAGTAAGGTTCAAAATTAAAAGGAACCTTTGAGTATGGCAATTGCAAAAATATATCCACATTAGTCTTTCATGGACGTGGTGGAACTTGGTTTGTTGTGGCATTTTGCAACCCTTCCGAGCAGTGTCATATCTAGCAAAAGCCTTATCTAGGGCTATTTTCCGTACTTTAAGCAGCACAACTAAGAAATAAGTTTCTATATCTTTGGGGTTTTTATTGTCTTCTTCCATCACTACAACTGCAAACCCAGGAGTCAATTATAAGATACTAAAACCCTCCTTGTGAATGATCAAACACCCTAAGTTAGCCCTTGGAATATTTTGAAGTTTGCCCAAAATCTTGGAAAAGAGGTTGTGTATCTCCAGCTGAATATTTCATCTGCCTGATTGGCCCTTAAGAAATTTTCTACCACAGAAAAAGATAAATTATTTCAACAAACAAGGGCATCCAAACTTAATTTTTTTAGCATAGATATTCTTCCTTGAAAGATGAGATTTTACTTAACAATTTGTCGGAAGGCAATTTATCATACAAAATAGTTACTGATCAGAGCACAACAATGGTAAGCAACCAATATACAGAACCAAGCAGTTGTACAAGGCTCTAATGGGCATACGACATGAAATTGTTCTGGTGACTATAGAGTGTAACACTTGTTGAGTGTCATATAATTAATGGGTGTTAATGGCTATATTATGTGAGTTGTTGATGGCTATACAGGAGTCAAAGTACATGCAACTACAATCCGGATGCTATGTGGTTGTACAAAGGTAGCAGATATAGGTGATCATATGCCAGCAGAGAGAGGTGATTGTATAGCAGAAAGGGTATGAAGATACAACATGAGGATCTACCAAGCATATGGCTGAAATAACATGTCATCCAGGGGAGTAGAGCTGGGAGAATGGAATAAGGGTTTAGGATGGTGGAGATAGGAAGGGAATAAGTATTAACCTGGACCGTAGACGTCAGATTCTGTGTTTAATGTTGCATTAGTTTTTCAGGAAATTGACGAGCTGAGATGAGTTTTTCTCAGTTCTTTTCAATTACCCTTGTTAATTTCAGCCAAATTTGTCAAGAGTTCATACAATTTTATAATTACTGGGTTTGATGTTATATTAATTTTTCCAGGAAAGTGACGAGTTGAGCTGGGTTTCATAGAAGATTGTATGAAGTTATGAACTCTAAGCAAATTTGATGGCAATTTTTTATAGTGCTATGTAGTAACAAATGTAATTGAAAAATATTGGGAAAAAATCATCTCAGCTCGTCAGTTTCCTGGAAAAATCAATGCAACATCAAATCCAGAATCTGATGTCCACAGACCAGCAAATTAGTATATATATATATATATATATATATATAGAG
This sequence comes from Sequoiadendron giganteum, assembly GCA_007115665.2. Taxonomy (NCBI): domain Eukaryota; kingdom Viridiplantae; phylum Streptophyta; class Pinopsida; order Cupressales; family Cupressaceae; genus Sequoiadendron; species Sequoiadendron giganteum. The sequence goes on along the minus strand of CM021105.1, from coordinate 337,749,854 downwards.
AGAGAGAGAGAGAGAGAGAGAGAGAGAGAGAGATCATCTCAGCTGTCAGTTCCCTGGAAAAATTAATGCAACATCAAACCCAGAATCTAATATCTATAGGCCAGCAAATACATACACACACATATCTGCCTGAATTTTATATTGGATTAAGGCGCAATAAGATTTTCTGCTATGATGCTGTAGCTTTCCCATATTTGTAATTTCCATAAATATTGTTTCTTAGCAAAGAGAAAAACGAATTGCATTTTTTTCAAATAATTACCCGACTGCACTTTCCACTTATCAAGATCTATTGAGAGAAATTATTGCTGCAATTATGAGCTTTTATTTTGAATACATATTTAAGTTAAAGCAGTATCAAAGTCTGACAGATTATTTTTCAGTTATTGTCGATTCATATGAATGCAATGGCATTCTATAAGGTTATGTTAAAAACTTTAGTCACTATCCAAATTCTGAAATCTGTGAGTTCTTAATGCCAGCAACCTGTTTTCCCTTAAAAGGTGGGAGAATTTTCCTTTTGTTATAAAAAGTGCTTAGAAGATATGATGACTTTTCCTTGCCATAAAGTGCTTGTTTTTCAGAAATCATTCAAATCAACTAGACACTGAATACAGTTGCCAAAAGATTTTACTTCAACAGAGTCAACTCCCTGGAAAGATTGATTAGGAGTCTCTGGTAGATGAATTTGGAACTCTTCTAAATACTGCACATAACCTGGAAGGTGAAAAGATCTGCACAATAAAAAAAATTAATACATAATTACTTCGATGAAAACCTTTAAGGAAAAATCATAGAGACTTTTCCGCTTTCCAGTACAATACTAAGTAGACAAGACCTCAGCCAAACTTAAGAACCATTAAAACTTGGACTTTCCTAGATTATGATGAATAACTAATGTAATAAATCTAAAGGTTCAGTATTTAGTGTGCCTGAATAAATGCAAAAGGTAATGCTGATCATCTTACTTGCCACAAGATTATAGAGAAAGTGCTAAAATAAGGTAGCATGAAACTGCACCCTCTGCTGATGATTAGGTATATATATTAGAATGCATTTTCCACTGCAAGCATTCTAAATTTCTAAGCCCAACGCAGGTTTTATAATAAAGATCAATAGTCACCACCATAACCTCTTGCAATGCTATGTTACCAGGTTTGCCTCCTACAGGGCCGGATCCGAGTTTGGTTCGCACCGGATCCAGGTTCTAGTTCGGTTCCTCTGTGGGTTTGCACTTTCCAACATGTGTGCAGGAGTTGTCATTAGATCAGAAGTCAGGCTATGATAATGTCACTGAGAATGAGGACCGCATGATAACGGATGATGATAATGTGGCTTTGATGGAGGAGGATCCAATCCAACCACCACAAGCGATCACGGCATGTAATAATGTAGTAAATGAAATCAACAGTGATGGATTGCAGTGGCAGCATTGTATGACTCCTCAGTCGCCACTCAACCCACAGGTGATGTGGTCATATTAACGACTCTTTGAACTTGAAGCCTCTTTCCATGATGAAAGGTATGGTACTTAAGACTAGTTCTGAATGGAGAGGTTGGGATTTTGCTATATAGAAAGTGGAGGAGGCAACAGTGATGGATTTGGGGGGTGAGTTCTTGTTTATACTATGATGGATTTGGGTTCATTCTGAGCTATATGCTCATCGCTGAAGCATCTTTTCTGTGATTACTGTTAAGAAATGTAGTTTTTTTTCTCTGCGTTTTTGCTTCAAGATATTCTATCTGTATCTTGGTCTCAAGACCCTCTCAAGGATTATCTAATATATCAAAGTAGATGCTTTCCTCTAATGGATATTTTAAATGAAATTCAAGTTTATGGTGGTTTTATTGTTTATATGATGCTATGTGATATTCTATTCCTAATTCATGCTTCTAGGCTGCATATATATATATATAAATTTTACATGCTTTTTCTACGAACGAACCCAAATCCCCAAAAAACATTTAGCTGAACCCACAAACTGAACCCCCGAACCTGAACCCGAACCAGTACCAGAACTAGCAACTTAGTTGCAATGTAAAGACTTTTATATAAATTGATGGTATGCCTGGATTTATATCAGATTGATCTTCTTAAATTTTCATTCTCCAAACATGAGGCTTGGAAATAACTTGGTTTCTCTTCTAAGCTCAAAACTGAATCAGATCATTTTTGAATTTTCCAATTGTCAAAGTTTTGCAAGCCAGTCATTAGTGAGGAATTGGAGCCTTGGGCTGCAGTCCACAACTATCAAGTGCAAGAACAACCACCAGTCTCCCTTCCAACTATGAGGAGGATAAATAGACCATTTTTAGTGTTTCTCATGCATGTTGAAAAAATATTTGATGCAAATATGTGGTAAGCATTATTACATGCATGACTGGTTTTCTGCACTAGAGAAAAGTGACTTAATCTTAGGGAGGCAGCTTTAGATTTCTTTGCAAAGTACTCTTAAGCTTTGATTGCTGTGACTTTGCAGGGCTTTTATGGTTCAATTAGATTCAGAAGCTCATGCATTGCTCAATCCGAATTAAAAGTATACTAAGTTGCCAGTACGGGCTTGAGTTCAGATATGGCAGTTTACCAATTTTTTTGTTTAACCAGGTTTGGTAAGGATTGGCTAGAGCCCGAAATATACTCTCTCAAAAAAAAATTATTTTTGATAACAAATACATTGTAACCAAGCACCCGTTAAGGTTAGTTTAACCCAAAACGTTGCATAAAAGAACTCTAACCAAGAATGCGCCCTAAAACCACTTAAGGAGGAGGGGCGGGCACATGGTCAGAGGATCCCTAGGATCTACTGAATCAAGTTACAAAGATTATACTTGAAAGAGAGAGTCTAAACTCAACACCAAGAATATGCACTCAAGATCCTTTGACAGGCGAGGTGCTAACATATGGTGGAGTGCTAATTGCTGAATTGAAAGGAAAGAGGCGGATAACCAACCATGAGAAAACTTTCCACGCTACCACCAAACAATGGGGGGAAAATATTACAATTTAAAACACTTCATCTGCTACGGCAGGCATCCACTTAAGAGTGGTAATTCACCACTTGATAGTGGGTATGAGAAGGCTTACAATTCAAATTATCCACATTGGCGGTATACCATCCAGGGGTGCTAAATGTGAAATTAGATAGATAATGCAGCAATGTTAAACTGAAACAGTACTACTGTTAACAGTTTTTTACAAATAAAAGAGAGCTGCAAATTACAAGGATTTCACAATATTTCAAGTACCAAGATATAAAATGTTTCCAAGTTAGATCATAACGAGAATTGATGAAGAAAGATAGAAATAGCAAATTGAAATAATTCTGATTTAGAAATCTGCAATTCTGGAAATGAGTTATCAACAACTGCAGAAACAATCAAATACTCATAACTTAAGCAATATACCTCCAAATTGCGTGAAATCAAAAGCAATGCACCTCTAGAGGATAGGCGCCTATGCCATGATGAAGAAACAATACAGAAAAGCATCCATTATTTAACTGGCACAACTCCCAATGCACTCTAAATGGTACGGCCCTTGAGAGGGGCGATTTTGCAACATAAAAACACACACTTCAAATTAAAATCTAAAACTCGCTGGAAATGGTCACCAAGACCTTAGGAATGATATTATCAAATGCCCAGAACAATATTAAATTCATACAATCAGCCATGAACAAAATCGACTTTCAGCTGTGTGAATATCAGCAACTGTAATTATGGAAAAACACACCAAAATTCAACTCTGAAGCTCTATCTGCTAGTCTGATTTGAGAAGCAGCATGAAATCAATTAGGTGTTATCTTGCAAACACGAAATTGAGAATGGTACTAGGAGGTCAGCATTCCTCAAAGTGCAAAATGAGTAGTCATTTCGACAGCATAAGTTTGGCATAAACATGAGATACCAAATGTTGGAGCAAAGCCTCATTTTTAAAGAAGATGGGATGACTTCCAATTCCTCAGATGGTACGCCAAAAGCCTTGACATAATTTAAATTCAAAAAAGAATTACTCTCCTCCAAAAGGTGTCCACTTTATGGCAATTAAAACAATTTAATAAAAGTTATTAAATTTCTCATGAAGGCGTCCCCCTTCAAGTCCCACTTTTAAAACACAACTTAAATTAACACCTTAGGCCAAAGGGGTCAACTTAAGATTAGAACATTTTGCCTTGAAACGAAGAATTCCATTAAAATAATGTTTTTAAAAGGCCAAAGCTCAACTTAGAACAACTGCTCCAACAGGACATGATGAGCTGAAGACTGACAACTGCCAACTGCCAAAAATAGTATTTACTATAAATAGTAAACACCAAGGAATACCACAAAACCTCCAAGCAAGGAACCCCTTGATTCACCTCAACGAGCCTACGGGACTTCGGAATAGGCTGATGAGCAATTGATAGGATCACTGATGAAAGGGAGACATTACAAAGCCATACAAAAAAATATAGAAAATATTAAAAATTAGCCATAATTTGCACGACATAAACAAAATTAACCACAAAACATAACTGATAATTGATTCTTCAATGCAAAATCGATATGGTTTATATTTAGGGCATATGTTCAAAATGGAGCAATAGTTAATGGTCAAACTACATCAACATGGTGCAATATGCATGGAAACTCGATACAAATCATCATATTGCTCTTCAAAAAGAGTATCAACATCATCAATTGCTTCGTTTGACCACAAGCAGCACTAGTGGCACTCTAGCTAGCCACTTTGTGCATATCCTATCTAGCAACCTCATGTCTTTCATCACCAATCAAGACTAAAGGAATTTATGCAACAAAAGCATCCAAATCAGGACAATCTAGTGCTACATCAGAATGCCCCATTGCCCTCTCCTTGTACTCAACTTGTTTGTGTGAGATGAAGCACAAGTTGGAATGCAAAGGCACCATCTACACTATCATTTTAGTTGCCAACTAGTTGCACTTAACTGACTGGATTAAGGAGTATGTACTCCAATTCTGCTCAGCTAAAGAAGAACTAGCTACCCACTGAGAGTTGAGACAAAGTAAATACAAAATTATAACTTTTTATGAATTTTAGAAATAATAAATTTATAAATTTTAAAAGTAAAAGTGGTTAAATAATTAAGAAAATTATAAAAAATTTAAAAAATGCATGTTTGTGATAAAACTTTGATGATAGGAAACTACAGGTAAATTGATCCTTAGTTATGGAGGTACCACCATGTATGAGCATCTCCATCTCAAAGATTGCTAAGGGTGTGACCAATTGAAGTTCTAAACTTCCCAAACTCACCCACAACTATGTTCTCTATATTTAGATCAAGGAATAGTAGTGAATATTGCCTTGTACCCATCACTAACTTCAACATCTCTAGGCAAAGATTGTATCCCTATGTTATAGTACTTAGAAAGAAGCAAAAAGCAAGGAGATGCAACACATTGGTCATTTTATTTCATTGTTCAATGAAAAAAATTCCACTTAAAGAAATGTTTTTGAAGGGGGTCTCGTTCCTTCATTACTTGTATGCCCTTTAATTTTTTTCAACTAGGGAGTTAATTTTATTATGTATTTTGCCAATTAAATCTGATACATATCAATAAATTCTATCATAACCATGATGGGCTAGGTGAAACTCAAAAAGTAGCCCATGCAATCCCACCAATCATCATGAAGGGCTAGTACTTTCACTTTTTGGACCCTTTTTATTTCACTGCCTTCATACACCTCAAAGGTTGTTATTACCATGGTACATAATGCCTTTCATACCTTCAGAAGTCATACAATTGTATGCAAGGAGAATATAGTTTTAGTAACCTAGTATGATACTAAAAACTCAAGTTAAAACATCAACTATTTTGTTTTTAAATTTTATATTTAAAAACAATAGAATAAAATAAAATATTATTTCAGTAAGTTACCTTCAATCTGGTCAACTTCAAGAGGGGCTTGAGGGTGGCTTGTGACATATGATAATTAGTTACCTTCCTAGGATATCCTTGCTCTAATTAAAAAATTTGGAGGGATGAATGCATAGAGTTTTAGAGAATTGGATGGCACACATTTCAATGAGTGTGGCTTCTATTTATTATTGAATGGAAAACTTACTTTATTAGTTGTAACTTACATTATAAGTTACCTTTTAGACATAGCTAAATGATGTTATTACATAATTAACATAAATAATCTAACATTATTGCCAACATTAAATTATATCTAATAACATCAGGACTTTATTAGTGACCTCAATTTGGCCCCTTGCTTGTGAGCAATATGGACTAGAAAGAGTGGACAATTTTGAATTTTGTTGTCATCAACTGAATAACATGGTTGACAAAATGTCCACCCCTATAACTTGCAATCTAAATTGGAATGTCGGATCTCATATTTACCTATTCATAAATAAAACCGAGCCATACTTTTTTTGATAATATAATAATTTTTTGATCTTGGCCCAAGTTGAGGTATTTTAATGATTTTGAATGGGCCAATAAAATTCAATCCACATCTTTCAAAATGTTTTTGGCACTAGGATGGCCAAAGGGGCATAAAGCTTCTCTTTAGAAGCTTCCTAGTCCTAAAGGCTAAAAGGGGTATTGCACCCCACTACCCATTCATTTGCATAATCTTGTAGAGTTGACCACCATTACCTTGCTAAAAGCAACTTCCTTTATGGTGTCAAGGCACATATGGCCTCTTGCCAAACCTTCATACTCCTCCTGTAGCATATGCCAAAAATATTTGCATATTAAACATTGCTTTAACACTTGATCAAGCCCCATCATATACATCAGCTTGTTCACCAACTAAAGTAGTATGGCCCTTAATGAAAGTATTCTACATTCGTCTTGTTGCATGTCCTTGTGAAACAATGTTGTAGACAAGTACCCTACAATGTTTTCATACTACGATGGTACTATGTGATGTCCCCTTCTCGCACATAAGCAAATTTGTGGCCATTAGCTTATTTCCCATATTTTCCTGTAAGCTAGTTGGCAATAGCCAGTAAAATTTTCTCATCATTATTCCTTGACACTGCCTGCTCCTAAAAGTCCTGGATTACCATGTGCTGCTCCATAAAAAATTATCTTTATTATTGAAGGAGAGGGAGCAGTCCATTTTGCTAATTGTCTGCCAATTTTACTGTTACTTCCACTAATTGAACCATTTAGAGGATGTGGTTTTAGGAGTGTCCATTTCTTGAGAATCTCATTATCCCAATTAGAAAATCTATTCCTTGTAGCAGCATTCTTGATGAAGAGCTTTCCTCCATTACCAGGATATGTACAGGGCAGCCATGAAAAAAACTTGAGCAACTAAAAACTTTCGTTCAACTGCCTCCTCTCTTGCCTCCAGCCTTGATACAAATGCACATATTCAACTACTCTAATCACATGCATACCAAGAATGTGCTTAACTGGGAATTCTTATATTATTGTATTTGAGCTCCCAATTACAAGTACTACATAGTACATATTATGTTCACCAAGTGACCACTTAGAAACTACATAAATAATCTACTGCGTAGAACAATATAAGAGATTTGAATACTAAGTGCAATATAGGGCTAATAATTCAATCAAAGATTCAGATTATTGTTCAATTTAACTTTGAAGTGTGTGCATCACAAGAAGTTTGCAGTTACAAATTCTACCTAGTCCAATGCAGTTATCTTTAGTTGCAATTTTCTTGCAAAAAAAATGTGAATATCAGATGTAAATCCATCTATTTTCCACAAAATTCAAAAATGCCTGGTAGTTGGTACAATGCTCAGTTATACATTTAAAATATTGTTGGTAATATTAATGTTGTCTTGCATTCCATAATGCCCCACTGGAATTGACAAATGGAATAACAAGTATATTGTATAGTGTATACACTACGGGTACAATTTTAGGAGATCGCATCCATATAACATTGTTCATAAGTTATACAACAACGTGCAGCTAATTAGTTTCCTGGCCTTTCTAAAAGTTTATAGACAAAAAAATTAAAAGTTAGAAGAATATGTACAAATAAATACTTGCTAGACGTCAGTCTGCACAAACAATAAGTTGACGAATGGACCATGAATCAGCAACTGATATTATCATGCTTAGGATCCAAACAATGTGCATACCTTGGCTTTAAACATGAAATTTGGGGGCACGTTTATAATTGCATATTTATCGCGATCCAAATATTTCTCAAATTCCTGAAATAGGTAAGTCAAAACATGTGAAGTGTATAAGATGTATAGATCATTTTCTGCAATGTGAAGTGGTCCTCTGGGTAATATCAAACTGAAAAAACAAAACAAGCTTTCTAATGATCGTTGCCATTCAAAAAAATCTTGTGGTTAAACATAATCACAGCAAACCATTTCACTTAAACAAAATTCCTTATTTCTCTTCATAAAATTAATGTTTCATTCGAACTTCATCTAACAACAAAGTCGTCAGAGCTAAGAACATGAGAATGGAAATGGAGAGAAACAACATTTAATGTTCAAACTTCAAAGAAATAGATAACAAAGAAATTATTGAAAACTTGCATGCTAATAGGTCACAGCAACATAAAACATAAGATAAGAGCAACCTTACTGTAGAGGTATCTAAGCATACAGTTGACTTCAAGCATTTACTCATACAGTAGAACTGCTAGTAGCATGAAAATGTAACTTTGTTGTAAGGTCAAAAATAGCATATGGGAGTTATCTTAAACGGTGATATTTTTATATATTTGTATTCTCTTGAAAAGTTATGCAATGTAAAAAATACATAACCTTATTTCAAGTCCATATGCAAAAAATTATCACCTCTTCAAGTGCACGACTAAGTATTACTGAAAAGCTCAAACACTATCAAATTTGTCTCTAATGAGACAAGGTGACAGGTACAGAACAATGACAGAGCTGACAGGTCATTCAAGAACTTGAAATTGTTCTCCTTCTTGGTCAAAACAAGGCATTACTTTCCTCGTTAGTCAAACCATGTACTCATCTTCTAGTATAAATACACCGATTTGGGTATGTACTAGTAAATTCTTTCTTTTTGGAACTTCTTCCCGTTTAGGAGATTCTTCCTTCTTTGGAAGGGAAGAAGAAAGTAGTAGAGGGAGAGTTCATAAGAGAGCTGTATTTAAGTCATGCTAAGTTTTAGAGTTGTTGGCAATTAAAGGAAGAAGTCCACTGCCATGTTTCTTGAGAGAGAGTGATTACATGTAAGCCATAAAGTTGTTCTTCCTATTTGGAGGTAATGAAGGAATGTGGGAGATGGGATTTCGAGAGAGAGTTGCTTTTCAGTCATGCTAAATGTTAAGGTCCTCAACAATTAAAGGTAGAAATATATTGCCATTTTTCTCGAGAGAGTATGATTGCCTGTAGTCATTGGAGTTTACCAAATTAGATGCAAAGTGATAATGCTACTGAAGATGTGTCTTTGGAAGACCCTTGAAAAGAATAATCTTGTACAAACTGATTTTTATAGTGAATTCTTGTTACCCTTATTAAGGTGGGGGATGCCAAGAAGTCCCTAGGATGATGCAGGGACTTCATTCAGTCCCTCAACACCTTGTAAAATCTAGGACCTTTCCACAGCCTAGAATGTCAAAAAGTCAGTTTTAAAAAGACTTTTTGGAACTCTAACTCAGTAACCCTGACCCTCAAATGCTAATGGGTCCCACCCACACCCTTAACCCTCAAAAAAACATATAAATAATATTAAATATACATTGCCTCCCCTCAATTTAAATCACTATCAACACTCTGTCATTGCATTGAGCAAGAGCAAGAGAAATACTTCAATTGTCTTCATAGATCAACCATTCAAAGCATTCATCAAGCCTTCAAGGTAAGACTCCACAAATTTTGAAATTCGCACTTAGTTCTTGGCATTTGCAATGCATTGCTAAATCTGAAATCAAAGATCATCTATTTTTCTTTGTTTTCAATTTAAATATTTAATATATTGTTTATATATATGTTGTCCTCAATTTTTGACTTGTTAAAAATTGGCATAACCCATTAAAAATTCGAAGATTTTTCTCCTTAAAGCACGTTTTACGAGGTGCAGAGGTTGTAAGACTTTGGTTTTTGATCAACGGTTCCCTTGGGCATCCTTTTTGATTCACTCATTTTCATTTTCATAGGTTTTTGAGTCATTTTTCTTGTGTTTTTTATCAATTTCGGGTTTTTTTAGCCAGCACTGCAAGTAGGAACTTTTGGCCTTCTCAGCAAGTCAGCAATAGGAACTTTTAACTCACTTTACATGTCAAGTCATAAAGTAAAATTGCAGAAGACCTTGAAAAGTCCAATTGGCTTTAGTCCGATTTGCCTTTCAAGTCATAAAGTGAGATTGTCAAATGATCTAAAAAGTCCGATTCTTCAAGGAAAGTTGTCAAATGATCTAAAAAGTCCGATTCTTCAAGGAAAGTTGTCAAATGATCTAAAAAGTCCGATTTTAGTCTTATTTCAAAAAGTGAAGTTGCTGAAGACTTTAAAAAACCCGATTTTGTTCATTTTGTGTTATTTTTACTTGTTTTTGAGTTGGAAAAACCCGCTTGAGCAGAACTTCGACCCATTTTTGAAGAGCAATTTGAATCTAAATTGGTTTGTCTTCCTTTTTTGTTGGAGATCTCTTAAATTCTTCAACAGCAATCTTAGTCTTTCAGCTTAAATATCAATGCCTTCATCTTTTGCTGGGATTTTACAAGATGTTTAGGGTTCTCTCTCCATTTTTGGTTTTCAGCCTCACATCTTCAGGTATGTGTTTTTTTTTTAATCTTGTTTAGTTTTTTTTTTTTCTGTCATTGTCAAAATCGCGTCTTATCTTTTGGTGAAAACGTTTTTTTATATTTTTATGATGAAAAGGTCTTTTTTTTTTTAAAACGTGTTTCCTCTTAACCAAATCGCGATTTTGTGTTAAGTCTTTCATGGGGAATAGTTTTGTGTCTTTTGACGCCTTTCAATTGATGTTTTTAATAGAAACGTTTTTGTAATGTCATTTGAAATGCATTTTTATCAAAAAAAGAAAACGCGTTTTTGTGGCCGGTTTCTTCATGCCTGAAATCGTCATTTATGAAAAAGTATCTTTCATTTGGGTAAAACACATTTTCTTAGAAACCCTTATGCTGAGAAGCGTTACTTTCATTTGCCTCTTGTCAAATGTATCAGGTCTGAAAATGTTATCTTGTTCATGCTAAATCACTTGTGTCTAAAAATGTCATTGTCTCAAATATCATAACATGATGAGTCATTTCAGCTGAACGTCTTTCCTTTGGGTGAAAACTCATTTTTCATTTCCATAAACCCATTTTTCATTTCCATACTCCTTTTTCCATTTCCATACATCTTCACCAAATTCATTTCACTCATCTCATTTACCTCCATTTTGATAAATCATCAAATCCTCATTACCATTTTTGCAAAAATAATGATTTGGCTTGATTTCGAGTTTTTATCATTCAACCGCAAGTAGGGATTTTTCACTGAGATTGCAAGTTGAGGTTGCAAGTTGAAATTTGTAATGACCTCTTATTTTTCCTACTTTGCATTTAAAAATTGCAATGTGTCCCAGAAATCCCGACTGCACTTAAAAATTGCAGCAGACATCCAAAAACCTGAAATGCTTCTAAAATGCCTAAAAGTCGGACTTTTTAGACTTGACTGCAAGTTCAAGTTAAAAGTTTTGACTTGCTGTTTTCAAAGATGTAATGTCGCTTTCACTCGCAATCAACCCATCAAGATCCGAATTGGTTTATAACCTTCATTCTCCACCTTCATTTAGAAAGCAATTTCACCAAACTAGCTTTGAGTTCTATTGTTAATGGATGCCATGTTTTCAAATGTTGATGCTGATGATGTTTTGACCTTATGGGGTTTTCATCGCAGCCTTGCAGATTCTTGCTCGATGACAAACGAACTAGCTTCTCTGACAAACAAGAAGATGAAGTATAAATTTGATAAATATCAGAATGAGATTTCTCCATCTCACGTGGTCTCAAACATTGATGAAATTAGGGATACGGAGATTGGGCATGTTGATATATCTAAATTTCTTAAGAGAGTTGAGAAGTCAACTTCACATGATATAAAGTTGCTACTGAGAAGTCATATTCACTTTGTTTCTACTTTTCCTGTTGCTGCCCTAGAGCCAGAATTTGTTCTTGCATGTGCATCTCACTTTGACAAAGAGTCAAGAACTATTAGGGATGATGATGGTAATGTGGTTATTAGACTTGATTCTGAAACCATTCATAGAATCTTCAGAGTTCCTGATGCTCCTATGTATTCAGATATTTCAATGAAGAGTGCTCATGATCATTATGAACAGAAGAAGAGTGGTTGTATTAAGCACATCAATAATTAGTGGCTTCTTAAATCACGACCTTGTGTAACCCGGATGCCCAAGCTATATCGGTTTGATTTTAAAAAAGAGATTAATGATATGATCACACTTTTGAGCAGAATAGTGGGATTGAAATTTTCCAATATTTTTGAGAAATGGATGTACAAATTTATAGTGGTTATAAGAAAAGCACAGTATCCAATTTTCTGGGGTGAGGTGATCAGCGATAGCTTATGTGAACAGCTTGCACAGGTTCCTACCACACTCACATTCTATATGAATTCCTATTTGGTTTACATAGCAGCTTCATTGAGACACTTTCCAAGCCTTTCTACCATAAGTGATAGATCATTGGTGGCAGTATGGGAGTATTATGATCAGCTGACTTTGAGGCAAAGCCGGGTGCATTATAGAAGAGTCCAAGATGCTTTCTTTGGTCATTTTATGTGTTTATTTGACAAAACATTGCAAAACAATAGGGTATCCGAGGTGGCCTGGAAGAAAGTGAATGAATATGGCTGTCTTTTTCTTCAGTTTCCTACTTTCACTTACATGAGGGTTGGCTGTTTTGAAGATCAGCCTTACATGCTTCCAAGATACCCAACAGATAAAATCATTTTGATGGAGTTAGCAAGGCAGTTAATGACAGTACATGCACGACAAGCTACACAACATAAACTGGGGTTAGCGTTTCATCACATAATCCATTACAGATTGGAAGGTATTCCTTGACAACTACCTCGAAAGCAAAGGCAATGGAGGCTGAACTTCAAGAGATTAAATTGAAGAAATTCCAGGCAAGAGTGGAGTTTGATTACAGAAGAGTGAAAGATAAAATTAAAAGAGTTTTCAAGCATGTGCATCGCATTGAAGACATTTGGGCAGATCTTCGGACAGAAAAGGACATCTATAAGATGGACTACTGCAAGCTTACAGTAGAACAAATTGTTGATCTTAATCTGACCTTGGTTCCAAAAGGAGTAATTGATGATGGGCAGATTCTAGATCCAGAGTATGAAGAACAAGAGGTTGTTGATGCACCTATTCCTGCAATACAGTGGTCTCAAAAGGAATCCACTTCAATTTTTGATAGGTTCCAATCAATCTTGGCAAATACTAATGCTTGGCTCAAGAGCATAGGTGTTAAGCTAAGTTATCGGGTACGCACCTACAGGCCTCGAACCTGGTCCGGGTACGCACCTGGTACGGGTTCGCATGTGGGTACGCCCTAGGTACGCACAGGGTGCGCACCCAGCCCTGTGGGTTCTCCCGGGTGCGTGCAAGCGTGCACTCGGGCGAACCCACAGGGCTAGGCACGCACCCTGTGCGTATCCAGGGCGAACCCAGCCAAATGGTTCTTGAACCCAGAAGTATCAGCCACGTACCCAGGTGTACCTGGAAGAACCCACAGCCCAGCACTTAAAAAGTGGGCCCAAACTTAAATAAAATACAATTTTTTACCTCTCTTATTTTTTGTGGTTTGTGTGGTTTTGAAGGTCTTAAATTGGGCTTTATCTGCATTAGGTTTTGCCACTCAAAAAATCATGAAAATGAGCTGCCTCGATCGGGGCATTGCCCCTCGGGGGGCCCCCACCCAGGGGTGCTGCCCCACGAAGGCACGACCCCATTGGAGACATTGCCCTCAAACTCCCATTGAATTTAATTGATTTTCATTTTGTTTAAGAATATCAACATCAGCGCATTCCACATGAGGATGCCATTTTGTACCCAATTTGCTTTCAAATCAATCAAATACAACTATCAATTGGCATTTAATATTTATCTTTGGCATTTGGCATTGATCAATGATTAAGTATCATTGTATCATACTATGAAATGATTTAGTTTTACAATTCTATATATTTCTCTTATTTTTTTGTATATATAATACATATATATATAATATATATTATATTCACACGTACCTATACATACCCAAACCCCTAAAAAAAAATTTCACGTACCCACATACCGGGTTCTCGTACCCGAACCCGAACCGGTAACTTAGGTGTTAAGACTATTAAAATCAGAGTTGGAGCCGAGGATGATTCAGCTGGACCTATTGGATTGAAGTCGGAAGTTAGAGACAAGTCTAAAGAAGGAGCTTCTTCTTCGGGAACCAGGATCAAGTTGAAGGTTAGCCGAGCTGTGGAAAAACCTTTGGAGAAAATAACACTAAAAGGAAAGGAGGTTAAGGAGATACAGATTCAAGTTATGGATCAACAAGAAGAAGATATTCTTGAATCTTCCACTATTCTAAGCGAAAGGTCTCCTCACATTGAGGCTCCAATACCGGTTTCTGTGATATCTCCTATGTCTCCAATTGATAGTGATGTTGATTCTTTCTCGACAGTGTTTGTTTCTTCCATTGCACCTACATAAGCTATTCATCATACCTCAACTACATCAGCATTGAATACACCTATGGGAAAATTGCATGACAGTTTGGGGAGTGCTTTTTATACAAATCCAATCTATCCTATGATATCAGAAATAACACTTCCAGAGATAGATACATCAACAGCAAGTTTTGATTGTTTTATGGCTGATCTTGGTCGTAATTTACCATCTGAGCAAACTCTTGTTGCTATCCAAACTAAGGCATCTCCTAGAATAACAGTCATGGCACAGAGTGAATCCATTTCTCCACAGACTACAGTTGTTGTTTCAGATGTAAGAACATTGGATCTTCCCCCGTGGTTGAGTTCAATTGCTCCAAAGAGGAAGAAACGGGGAATTTCTCCTAATGTGTTTGATTTCCAGCAACTGAAGAAGTCTAAGCCAAGGGTTGCAAAGAAGGCTAAAACAATCTCACGAGTGTTTGTAGACAGCAATAAAATGAAATATGCTGAAGTAGTAGAGCCTCTTACAGATAAGCCACATGAAGAGATGCAGGTATTTGATTACAAGTTCACCAGAGTGGAATTGGGAAAACAAACGCATACCAATATGATGCAAGATGCTCAAAGTTCTGTGACGGTGTTAGCACAGAGTTACAACAAACTTTTGGCCAAGAAAGAAAAGCTAAAAGAGAAGAATGCACAGCTGGTTTCAGTAATTCAAAAGATCACCAAATCTTCAGAAATAGTTGATTCATTATCCTCCTCTACCCCTGAAGAATCAGTTAGGCAGTTAGAAAAGATTGCACAAAAGGCTAAAGCGGTTGATTCTTGGGAAGCTCAGTTGATTGACCAAAGTACACCAGTGATTGAGAAGACACTACATATTTTGAGTACTATCAGGGCAGCAAGATTTAAGATGAATCAGACTTTCAAAGCTTTCAAGCAAAGTTTGGATTTCCTTGAGAAAGATTTGAAAATCTGGCATGAGATGGATCAAGTCAAGCTGGAAATTCTAAGCAGCAATTCAATAATTTCAGGTAGAGAAAAATATGTGGAGTTTGAAGAACTTGCGACAAACAAGTCATTAGTTGTTGAAGACCTCATCAAAGACGTTCAAGCTACGCTTGAAATGAGTGTTGAAGTTGAGCAGGACATGCTTTCTAATTTTGAGAAAATGTCTTGTGAGATTCTAAATCACAAAGGAGAGTTGCTTACAGTTAATGATGTTGTTACTAAAATAACTACAAATCTTCGTCAGGAGCTGGATTCAAAGCAGTTTACTATGGATTCAATTCATAAATTTGTTAATCATCAAATGATCCTTGATAAAATGCAAACTGTTCTTGAAGAACATAGAGAAGCAACATTGAGATATTATGATGTGATCTTAAAGATTGTTGCAGTTGCCAAGAACACGTTAGGCCCCGATCCTGATGAGTTGCAGGGAATTATCAGCAGATTTCAATCTTTCAAGGCTAGGAATGAGATGGAATGAAAAAGTGTTTATGTTATTTTATGTATTTTGCTTCCGACAAATTACATGTAAAAGCAAGTTTTGTAATTGCAAGTGTTCCTTTCACTTGCATTTTTGAATAATGTAATTACATGTAAAAATTTACAAGTCAAATCACAATTTGGCTTGTAATGTTGAATAAGTCATTTGCAGTTAGTTGGTGGTTGAGAGAATTTCTCAAGTTAGTTGGGATCCTCCCACCTTTTTCTCAAAGCTTCTCTCCTATAAATACTTGAGGGAGTCTATTATAATATCTTATCTTTTTGGCAATAGAGAAAACTCTACAGAAATTTAAAGGCAAAGAGACTTTGTGCTTTGTGTGTGTAAACTTGATTCCCAAGTGATATAAGGAAGGCATAAGAGATTTCAAACTTTGTGTTGAGTCTTGTTGCATGTTATTACTGTGTTCTTATGTCATAGTAGTGCATTTTTCTGAGTTCTTCTTGTGAAGTTGTGGAGCTATTGTGAAAAGACTTTAGTCTGATTTCTTGCAGTCTTTGTGCTACAAGTTTGAAGGATTGAATTAAATTGATTTACGGTTAGGAATTGTGACTTGCAGGTGCATTATATTTACAAACTTTGTGCTGTTATGTGTTGCGTTATGATATCATTCTAAAAGGGTAGATAGGATCACTGATTCTCAAGACTTTGTGCTTGGAGATTGTTTTCCTGTCCCGGAGGAGGTGACGGAAGTCTTTGAGCTTTCAGGAAACTTCATTTCCTCTTTCTTAATTCCATTTCAAGTTGTTGTAAAAGTTTTCTTAAAAGTCATAATCACTTTTCTGCGAAGAGAAAAGAGTGTAATCATCCTGAAATAAGAGGAAAGATTGTTGTTCCACCCATATTAGTTTAAATTAGTTAGAAAAGGGGGAGCCTTCCCTTAATTAGGAGAGTATCACACTCACACACTATGGCTGAAATCACAATTTTCCATATCCCCAAGATATACAAAATTTTCAACCAACAATATGCAGATTGGAAATTGTTTGTAGGATTTGGAAGTTATTAAATGTTGTTTTTAGGGTTGTTTAATTATTGTTTTTACCATTTAGGGGTTTTGTCACAAAAATTTTAGGGTTTTTTAAAATATTGTAGGATGTTAAATTTACTTATTAAATTATTTTCAACTGTTTATTTGCAAATTTTCATAATGGTATGGCTGATTTTCTTATTTTCTGATTTTCATTTAGCTTTTGTGTATCCTCTACTTCTACACCTCATGCAATCTAAAGTAAGAAAAACAAAAGTAAAATGAAAATCAGAATTCCTCTTTTAGTTTTAATTTTTTTTTAAGTCTAAACATTAAATTTCTTATTTTGAAATTTAATATTTTTACCAATAGTTAAATTAAGATTTCATCTTTTGTGTATCCTTTGCTTTTGCATGTTGTGCAACCTGAAGTAAGAAAAAAACAAAAGTGAAATCCTTGTTTGATGAAGGTTGAAGAACAAATATTCCAATTTTTGTGTATCCTCCACTTCTATGCCTCAAACAACCTAAAGTTAGAAAAACAAAAAGAAAATTCTTGTGACTTGAGCCCTTGCATTATGTATATGCACTAAATTTTAAAACTTTAGACCATAAATTTGTCATGTCCCCTTCACAAACAAGGCGTTGAGGGCATGCCTCATTGCATGCCAAGGAACCACCTGCGGTTACAGATCGAGGGTGTGGCTTGACATGTACCTAGCCAACAAAGACGGCAGGGAAATCTGCAAGGGTTGTGAGGCCGATGCGCCCGGGGACCAAAAAGAATGGTGAGAAAGAGGGCCGACGCATCCCAAGACAAGAGGAATGATGGGGAAAGTATAGTGTGTGGAATGGCAGGAAAATTTGTAGTGCGTGGAATGGTGGGAAAATCTGCAATGTGATGTGTGGGGTTTGATTCTAGGCCTTGGCCCCATTTTGGGTCTTGGCCGACTTGTTAATCTTCCGGGAGGGTACCATATAAAATTAGGGAACATTGCTATTGTAATTGTCCATGTTAAGTTATGTACTTGCTAGGAACTTATGCTCAAGAAATCTTCTATGGACGAAAACCCATAGGAGGTTGTGATCAATGGACGAAACCCTATTGGTCACTAGAATTAGAGGACAAAAACCCTTTTGGTTCTTTGGGAGCATTCTCACTCGAGGAGTGCAGTAGAGCTTCAAGGAGTTGTAGGAAAGTTCAGTTGTTTTATTGAGCATTGTTGTTGCAGAATTCTATTTGATGTTTGTTGTTGTTGTAATAACTATCATAATAGTCCCATTGACCGTGGAAATAATAACTATATCAATATATGAGCGGTAGGAATTTCTAATACATTTGTGCAAAATTGTCTATGTTATTGTGCTATTTGAGTATGATTAATTGTTGTTCATGATTCAAATCTGATTATGTTTCAAGTATGTTATCTTTATTAAATTTATTGCAAACGGACACGATGGTATCAGAGCCAAGATCTTGTCGACTTGTAGGGTGAAAGTTAACTTTTAATGCAGGCGAATGGGAAATCAAAGAGGAAGATCTACATATTCACTTGAAGATATCTTTAATCGCATTCTAGAGCAACTGGACAAAAGAATAGAACTATGTTGGGACAAATTTTGGGAAAAAATGAAGTCAAAAGAACCTGTACACCCACAACAAGAGGATGAAATGGAGAGGTATCTCACTAAATATAATGCTCTAGATCCAACCATCCATTGTGACTTGTCTTTTTTGAATAGTGCGATTTGGAAACAAGGAATGGGCATAGGAGGAGAAGGCATGAGGAGCAGCCCTACAAAGAGGGTTTCGAAATGGAACGATGGGATAGAGATGACAGGAGGAATTCTAATAAAGGAAGCCTTTATGACTACATAAGAAGAGGGAGAAAAGGAGATGGAGATTCAAAATTTTCTAAGGAGGTGATCAAGGAGTTGGAGCCAAACGAATCATTTTTGAAAGAGGGAGAGCCCAAGACGGTGGAACCGGTAATAGTGAAGAATACACCAGAGCCAAAACCACAAGAGAAGATCAAGAAAGAAGTTGTGATAGTTGAGCAGGAAGAAAAATCAAAGTCACAAGATGTTGTAGAGAAAGAACAAGAGGACACCTCAATGATAGAAGGTAGTGAGGTCCAAGATCAACACAACATCGTCCTTGATGAAGAGCCAGTATTGTGTGTTGGAGATGTGTCAATAATTGCAAATGATGTCAAAGAAGTATCCACCCAATTTTCAGGTACGAAAGTAATTGCACCATCTAATGTTGATTTGCAATGTATGAAAGTGTTTGAATTAAGTGATGATGATTTGCAAGATAAGATTAACCCAAAGAGGAAGAATTGCAAGTTTATCATGGAAACCCTAGCAATATTGGAGAGATGAAGGTTATAACCTATATGGTGGGGCATGAGGATCCCTTAATTCAAGAAAAAGGACATTTCCATGCAAAGGTATGGGATTCAAGAGACTACGTCTTTGATGGAGCTACTCTCACTGTCGACTATAGATTGCCCATCCCTTACTCATTGACAAAATAGTGGTTAAGTTGGATCATGAGCTAGCATGAGGTTGATTGGAGGCTTGATGGAGATCTGCAAAATGATAGAGAGTCGCCCAAAATGGGCCACACAACTTCTAGCCCTTTTTCCCTTTCAGCAATTGCTGACATGAGGGAAGGGAACTCCACGATGATACACATTGGCTGCATAGAAGTTGATCGGGAAACATTCAAACTCCTTTGCTCCAAGATCAATGAGCTTGTTGCTAGGTTAGTGTGTAGTCATGAAAAGGATACTTCTGGTTCGCACATGGCTGATACAAGAGAAGCCGACATGGAAATTGAGGGACAATGGATGCATTCATCAAGTTGTCAATTCACTACACCTGAAGACCAAATGGAGATAGTCACCCTGAGAAGTTTGATGCTAAATGAAGGTAAGCAAAATGGGTGTCATTTTCATGGTCAAGGTTTTGTGACTAAGCCTAGTATGGTGTTGTGGGTTTCAAGCTACAAGCAAATTGGAGTGTTCATAAAGAATGAGACACCCCAAATTCCAAGCATCATGAAAGTTGACCAATTGGTCGCCATTTTGGGTGAACACGTGATATGCAAAGACTTCTATGTAGAGTTTCAATGGCCCACAACTACAACCCTATTCAAAGGTGAGTCATCTATCGGTGGTTGTACTTGGTCTACCTTGGACCAGTAGTGTGTGAAGATTGATTTTTCAAGGCTACCATTGAGCAAAAAATATCATCACGAGTTGAGGAGGTAGGGTGTTTCCATTGAAGGAACCAGAGGAACCACAAGGATATTCGAAGGTGAAATTCTGATGCATGTTAGGGTAGCACAACAGGAGTGGGATGGGATGACTGATCTCCAACAAAGCATGAGGAGGTTGAGTTATGATAGGATGGTATCCTTATATCACAGTGGAGGCATACCCAAGACAGAGATGGGCCTAATCTCCAGTCCTAATATTGCTGTCATCATTGTTAACAGCCACCCCATTACCTCTTTGACATTCACACAAGTGATTTTTGCAGGGATTCCCAGCTATGGTGAAGAGAAATTTACAGTTAGTAGCTTCTAATAGAGCGTTCTCAGTTTGTTTATAGCTATTTACCACTCCTACAGTAAGCACATGGCTGAATTTTGCACAGGTCTATCATACTTGCAGCTGTTACATTACTTTGATGTTTCAAGTTATTGACAGTATTGGAGTGATACATTTCGAGAGGACTTCCTTGCATGTTAATTTTAGTGGAAAGGTTCTGTTATGAGGGGAAATCATTCCAGCCATCCTAGCACTGATGTGGATAAGGTGCAGAGTGAATTGTGATTTATTCCTAGCTCAAGGGTACAATCACAAAGCTTAGCTAGATGTTTGGTATCCTTTGTCACATAAGAAGAACAAGTGAGCACAACAACATACCAACATAGTAGATGGAAACATGGAATGCAACAACTTGTATGTCATGGGAGAGTACAGCATAATACGGAGCATGCCAAGGATACTTCCTATGGGAGAGTCCACTATGGAGTTGAAATCTAAGGAAGAGGAGGTAGAACTTCCATGGATTGAAGGAGGAGATCCCATAGTGGTCATGATGAAAGACCATTGGGAGACAAACATAACTTCTTCCAAAGATAAGGTGCTTAACCCTAATGATATTTGGCCTAGTTTGGCCATGCTCAATATCACACTTCTAAGTTGGCCATTAAGGGGATAAATATTGAATGGAATTTTTTGGTTGAGGAATATCAATTTGACATAGCTGGGATGAGTCGGAGTATGGTTTCAGATTTCAGATCTGCCACCCTCAACATCTCTAGCAATCCCCACACCTTCCTAGCAGCCAAAGAAGAACTTCCGGCCACATGGCAGAATCCCAGATCACGATCATTGTTGAGGTATTTGCAGCTAGTATAGGGTGGTTACTAACGATTACAATTCTGATTCTGAGTGAAGAAATGTAGTATTTCAGGGATAATTTTGGGAAGGCCCTTTGGCTTCATGTCGTGTGTAAAAAGTCTCATCCTTTGGAAATATTAAGTGCCAATATTCCAGCTTACGTATCACTGTTTGAAGGGAGATTTCAAGCCAAATATGACTGTAACAGCCACCTTCCAGCCCATATGCAATCTGATCTTAATTATCTTTTGAGTGGTAAAGTTTGGGACATCATGGTAAGAATCTTTGGAGTCTACGGTAAATCTTATAGCACCAGTTTGGAAGAGTTGAACATCATAATTGATATACATTGGTCACATTTCTTTGAATTTTGAAATGTACATTACAGAGATAAAGTTCAAGAGAAAGAAGTCCATACAGGTGTATTCAATTATAGATTTGAGTGATCTTCAGTTTGATGCTACTGTTGGAATATTTTCAGGCATTGTACGGTTGTTTCCAGCTTCTATGTTGTTGATTTTTGTAAGGGATCTTCAGTGTTGCAGGTATTGTACCATTTTAACACCGCTGCTTTTAGGCTTTTTGATTTTAGACTGCTGTTATCAAACATATTCAGTTGCCAGATTGTGGATTTTTGGAAAAGTTTCATGAACCATGTTGTCTATGAAGGGGGTCAGCCATTGGAGGTGCAGAAGACAATTGTTTCAGGGACGGCACTACTGTTTTGGATGAGGTTTAGGACAACCTTTGGTTGTTGCAACTTCATTTCACCTTGTATGCAAGCTGAGTGGTCCAAACTCATAAAGGTTCTAGCCTCTAGTACTACAAGAGGATCAATTAGAACTCAAGGGGTTATCATCTGGAGATTAAAGTGGCACAGCAAAAACATGGTGGCAAATGCATAAAGTTGCACTTCGTCTTATGAGAGTTTGTGGATCACCAGCATATGGATATTTGGTTGTCTTCACTGCTTGAACCAAGTTGAAGAAGAAAAGGTACAAGATCCAGATTACATGGGCATTATAGTGAGATTCATGATATTGGCATGGAGACACTTGAATGTTGGGGTTTTCATGGGACTCTTTGGCAAAAATTGTATCATCTAACATGTACACGATTTAGACTCTATGAACATCACATCATTAGCATAGAGGTACTTGAGCATCCTAATTTGCATTGCTTGAGGGCAAGCAATCTTGGGGCCAGAGGACTTGTCATGTCCCCTTTGCAAATCAGGCATTGAGGGTCAGGGGTATCGCTTGTCATGTGCAAAAGAACCATTGGGGGTCAAAGATCGAGGGTGCAGCCCAAGGCATAACCAACTAGCAAAGACAAGGAGAAATTTGCAAGGGTTGTGAGGCCGACCTGTTAGGACCAACGCATCCCAATACAAGAGGAATGATGGGGAAACTGTAATGGGTGGAATGGTGGGCAAATTTGTAGCGTGTGGAATGGTGGGAAAATTTGTAGCATGTGGAATGGCAGGAAAGTCTACAATGTGATGTGTGGGGTTTGATTCTAGGCCTTGGCCCCATTTTGGGTCTTGGCCAACCTGCTAATATTCTGGGAGAAAGTAGGAAACTTTTCTATTGTAGTCATCCATGTTATGTTATGTAATTACTGGGCACTTGTGCTCAAGAAATATTTTGTGGATGAAAACCCATGGGAGACTGTGATCAGTGGACAAAACCCCATTGGGTCACTAGAATCAGAGGACAAAAATCCTTTTGGTTCTTTGGGAGCATTCATACTCAGGGAGTGCGTTAGAACTTCAAGGAGTAGCAAGAAAGTTCACTTGTTTTATTGAGCATTGTTGTTGCAGAATTGTATTTGTTGTTTGCTGCTATTGTAATAACTATCATAAGTTCATAACAGTCCCATTGATTGTGGAAATCATAACTATATCAATATATGACTGATGGTAATTTTTGAGTCATTTGTGCAAAATTGTCTATGTTATTGTGCTATTTGAGTATGATTAATTGTTGTTGTTCATTATTCAAATCTGATTATGTTTCAAGACTATTATCTTTATTAAATTTACTAGAAAGAGACATGACAAAATTTCATTTCTTGTAGTTTCACTATGAGTTCTCATATAGCATGAATGATGATGAGGGTCAAGGGGTTGGGAATCGAAACAGTCCAATTGAATCTGAAAATCGAAGTATAGATGTGGGAGGCTCAAAGAAGTGGTGGAGATAAGTAGTTCTATTGGAAGTACTCATTTCAATTGCCCCTCCTAATTGTTAGGAAAAATTGCTAAGGGTCCCTCTAATAAGAAGGCCCCTTCAAAACAATTTTCTAACAAAATACAAACAAAAGCTAGGACATTAGGGGACAGCACTAGGCTATGGATATGACAATTTTTGTGGCCTTGAATTCCAAGGCACCATTACTAGAGTTAATGTCCATCTCTTTCACATCCCAAGAAAATGCACATCCCTACAAAAGGTGTTGGAGTATGTGACCAATTGTCACTCAAGCAAAGGACAAAGATAAATAAAATGTTTGGTACTAGTGAAGACAGACCCCTTGCTACCATGCCAATGAGGGGTAATAGCATATTCTGAGAGCCATGATTTTCTCTTTTTCCATCTAGTGCAACAGAGCCAAGGGGGAATGTAGGGTGACAATTCAACTCCCAACCTAGTGATAGAGTAGTTTCATGTTCAAATGAAATGTGAGGCAAATGATGTCATTAGCAAATTCTTCTTTGCCAATGGCATCCAATATATGTTGCTCAATGTCCTTATTATAAAGAGTTTTTGGCTAAGATTATAAGAGTGGAGAATTAATATGTGCTGCTAAGGAGAATTAATATGTGCTGCTAAGGGAGACCAAACTAAGGACCACAATCTTGGATAAGAACTATTCTAAATTTCTAATATTAACATTCTAATGGAGAAAATGAAGGCTACATGGATCACATGTGGATGCAACATTGTCATGGATGGGTGGCTAGATATTAGGTATCGTCTTCTCATTAATGTCATGGTGACACGTACAAAGGACCCTTACTTCCTTAGGGTTGTTGTTCAAGGCACCACAAGGATGAAATATCCCCAATGAGATCTGCCCCTTCTGATTTTTATTTCTGCTCAAACCCTAATTTCTGATTTCTGATTTTTTTATTTTCTGAAAACAAAATATCACAGCAAACATACAAGGGTCCAAACATGACAAATAAACATGCCAAATGATGCTGCCAATTGATATTCATATCAAACATGAAATCCATCATGAAAAACACAAGATAGGGCATCCAAATGCCACATACAAATCTGAATTTCTGTAGGTAACTTCTGCTGTTACAAAACAGGATATTCTGGACTGATTTTTCAATGAACTCATGGACTCAAACATGCCAAACATACACCCAGATTTCTGCTCTATAAATCAGATCTAAAACTAAGATTGTACATACCACAAATATGCAAATTAGTCTTCAAACATCAAACCCTAGATGGGTGAATCCTTCCCTAGCAAGCGCTTAGGGTTTGGTGCTCCAAAACTGCAAAATCGCCCTCCAAAGATGGGCACTCAAGTCTGCTCCAAAGTGACGCTCCAAATTAGGGCAAAACCCTAATGCAATATGGACACAAATTGCCACAACAATGCTGCTCCAAATCTGATCTGCAAATCTGATTATGCAATGATGCTCCAAACCTCCAAATGTCTCCAATGAAGTGCAATTAGAACTCCGTTATGAGTTCCCCACAAGATGAGCTAGGTTTTCGTCCAACTCACCGTATTCACAAGGGTTTTCATCCTGGGAATAAAGCCCAGCCAAAGTTGCAGTGACAGAGAAGAACCTCCAAATGAAAAATGTAATATGAATCGATGCCCAAATGACCTCAAATGTTCTTATATTTATAGCCACCTTTCTCCTCCTAATTTGGCCGACCTCCTCAAGGCAAAATATTTCTTTTTTTTTCTCCTCCAATCTTGGCCGACCTCAATAAAGTATTCTTATTTTATTTTATTTATTATTTTTTAAAATTTTTTTTAAATTATATTATTTATAGTTTAATATTATATAAGATATATACTACTGTTTAAAAACACTATTAAAATAGGGTGGATTTAGGGCAGGAAAAAGGGGACATTACAAAGGATCCCAATTATCAATTTCAAATCCGTAGAGATGTTATTGAGGAGATTGAGCCTAAGAATGTGGTGCAAATCATGACAAATGTAGCTTATGTGTGCAAAGCAACAAAGAAGTTGGTTGAGGTAGCAAATGAACATATATGGTGGACTCCTTGTTGTGTACATACCATGAACAATGCACTCAAGGAAATGAGGAAAATAAAGTAGATCAAACAAGTGGTTCTTGATGTTGGAGGTGTGCAAATATTTAACTACGACCACAACACATCATGTACATTATTTGGGACCTTCTCCAAGAAGGAATTTCTAAAACCTGTAGAAACCAAATAAGCATCATACTTCATTCTTTTGGAGAGGATGCTTGAGTTACAAGAGGCATTGTAATTAATGGTCATGACATAGTTCGCAAACTTGGACTCAACAAATCAAAAGTTTCTAGCTCAACAAAAACTTGACAACTTTAAAAATGCTTAAATTGTTTGAAAAACATAAATCTTATGCAAAGTACAGCTACAAAATGTATTAAATGAGTTTGGCGGGGATCTAGGGACAACGCCCCTTACAAGGTCTGAGGGCATCTCAAATGAAGCCCTTCAAAACCACACAAACCTTCATGGTGCACTCCATATTCATAACTTTGTAAAAGACAAAAAGATGCTTATAAAGCCAAAAAAATAGTGTTTAATCTACATTTTTGACACACAGCGCGAGTCATAGGCTCATGTTTGGCGAGTACCCAAAAATTACTTGTTGGTTTTAGACAAAAACTCTGCGAGTTAAACTCACAAAAACTCGTCATTGTCTTTTTGACAAGTACGTGGCAATTCGCCAAGTCTACTAACTATGGATAATGACACATGGAATTTGTGGCCCAATCCTAAGTCGAAGTAGGGGAAAAAGATGAAGGAAGTGGTGAAGAGCGACATTTTTTGGGTTGATGCCAAATACATTGTCTCAATCATATCCCTAGTTTTCACCATCATCAAATACAAAGATGGTAATGCTCCAAGCCTTGGGGAGGTGTATGAGTGCATTGACAACATGTTTGACCAAATGAAGGTTGTTATACAAGCAAAAGATCCCACCATGCAATGCTATGATGAAAAAATTAAGTCTATCATTCAACAAAGGTGGGAGAAGCTCAACACTACATTGCACATGGTTGCCTATGCAATGAATTTGAAGTGGTATGTGCAAAGGCCTAACAGAGTTTCCCCTATGGCAAATGCTGAAGTGAAGGTAAGGTTCATGAATGCAATTCAAAAGATGTATGGTGCTAAGGATGTCACTACCATTCATACTAAATGGACCAAGTTTTCCACACTTAAGGGATATCTATAAGAGGCAATCGGATAGAGAGATAGCATAAGAGGATTCAATGCTATGGTGGATTTTGTATTCACCTTATTCATTATCAACCACACTAGCCATTCACCTCTTGTCCCATGTTTCTAGTTCTTTTGTTGTTGAGAGGAAATGGTCTACATATAGCTTCATCCACTCTATTAAGAGAAACAATCTTACCTCTAGAAGGCCAAGGAAGCTTGTAGTTGTACATAGCACCTTGCATTTGATTGACCACAACACACTTACATACAAGGAGAGTCCAACAACAGAATCAGATGTAGAGCAAACAAAGCCAAAACAAATTAATGATAACTTGACACAAATAGGGTTGGTTGATGCTCGTTTGGAGTAACTTGAGCTAGATGGGTCTAGCAATTCAAAGGTCAAGAGTTTGCCACGACCTTTGGCAATGGATATTAGAGGCATTGGCCAAATGTATTTCAATTTTGAATGTAATCATCATATTGACATTTTGAATATAATAATATATTGATATTGACATTTTGAATATAATAATATATTGATATTCAACATTTTCATTGTTCAATGCATTGTGTTTACTATTAGGAAGTTTATAATTTCAATTGTTATTTATTTTACATTTTTAATCACTAATTTTTCATGAACTATATTATATTTGTAGTGTCATCCCCCATCATCCCTAAATTTAGGCCCATGGTCTCCCCATCCCTAAAACCCCCTTGTCCCCCTATTCCAACCTCCACGGCATATGGTTGTAGCACATAATACAATGAAAAAACAAGCAAATCAACATAGAAGAGAGCATAACTTTGAGGAAGAAAATATGGCATTCTTTATTACCAAACAAATAGATGTTTTTGCAACAATAAAAGGAAACAAGTTGACTCCTAAGTTATATGGCCCAACAAGTTACTTTCCAAGTTTGCTATATTGCATACAAGTGGAGCTACCATCATTCTCAAGCATCCATAACTTGGATCCATCTTGCTTGAAGTTGGTGATTGGTCACAAAGTCTCTATACATAGTTACAAGAATTAGACAATAAGGGCCAAATCATATTGGAACCAAAAGAAAGGATTGACAAGTGATTCAAGTGGCTATGCAACAAAGCTATTACACAACATCTTATCAAGTGGAAAAATTTCAACGCGGGATGAGACAAGGGTAGAGGAATATTCATGCAAAAGCACCCATAATTGGCAAGCATTGTGGCCAACATTTCTTTAAAGGGGAAGGGCATGTAACACTTCTTAGATGTAAACAAACCAAATTTATGGATGGGCTATGGAAAAGTCTACTTAGCATGCATAACCCTTCGTCTTAGTCATGTAGAAGTTTCTAGATTGTATTAGTTGACCTCATTAAAGCTATTAGGTTCCAACCTAACTAACTAGTAAATAGAGATTAGAAACACATTGGACATCACTCTTTGGGTGAAATCATTCTTGGCTTAAACTCTTGCAAGATTGCCCCATTGAAGTGGCCTTGCTTCTTTATTATGCTATATAGTAATTTTGGGCTTCAAAATGTGACAAATCTCTACTTCATTTGCATCTATGATGAATGTTAGTACTGTATTAAATTATTCCTGTGGATTTGTTAAATTTCTTACACAAATAACTTAAGTTGTTTTTTGTCTTTTCTTGATGTTTAAAACAAAGTTGATTAAAATCAAACTAATTCTCCTTTAACTTCAATAAAATTAACTTGAGATATAAGATTATAAGCATATAGAGTAAAGAGAGGGGGAAGTAACTTTCAATTCATTCTCACATGCACAAGAAAATGTTGGCCTAGGTTTTTATTCATTTTTTATAATTTTATTAAGTATTTTCCTACACCTAGTTAGCTTGCTTAGGTCGGCTTATTTAGGATTAACAATGGCGAGTAGAAGTGATAAGTGCCTTTCTCCCTGTTTGGATATTGAAGTGCATTCATATCCCTGAAATTACATTTCCTAGCAGATGAGTGGTTCACCTTCCTCCTCTTTTGCATTTCTTATACATGCACTCATGTAACTTTGTTTTACCTCATTCTCTTGCATTGTATGTCTCTTTCAATTGATCTCATTCTATGTATTTTGTTCTCTTGATTAATGAGAATGGCATTGTTTAGCCTATCTTTTGGTCTTGAATAGTGTTGTGGCAATCACTATGGCATTAGATCTTGGTTGATCTCTTGCTTATTGCAAAATCCAACAAGACAAAATTAGGAGGAAAAATAAAACCTCTGGATAGAGGGAATCTACAAGTTTATGTATGGACTCTGTGAAAACTTAGTTCTAGTGCAGTATCAAAACTACTCTTGGAGGTCCTTAGGCCTTGTAGAATATCCATGAATTTTCAAGAAAGGCACCCCTTACTTTTAAATATACTCTAAATTATTCCTTTAATGATGCTTAAGTTATGTAAAATGGTTTTAATAGTTTACTGTTGTCCTACAATGTTGTTGAGCATGATGAAATATATTCAACTAAATTCCATATTGAATTAAAAAGAAAAAGGAACAAGCAAATTCCAGTTTTTAATGAAAATTTTCAGCTGTTGCAGATCTAGCTCGTGTCAAGTATTGTTCTTGAGTTTCGCACTGTGTAGACCTATTCAAGATTTCAGAATCGCATCTTTACAAAAGAACAGTTTTCTTCAAGTTTCAACAGCAGGTTTCCGAGGAGTATTTACTATTAACAGATCTGCGTTGGACCTCGGTTTGCCAGAAGTATCAATTGATTTATACTGGACCTCAGATATTCAGAATATTCCAGAAGCTTCCTGCATTGGACCTCGGCTTTTCAGAACATTCTAGCAGTTTCCTACATTGGACCTCAGCTTTTTAGATATTCTAGCAGTTTCCTACATTGGACCTCAGCTTTTCAGAACATTCCAAAAGTTTACTAAGCTTTTAAGACTATTCCTCAAGTTTCCAATATCATGTTTAGGAGTGTCTGAAACTTGTGATGCTGTTTATAAGAATACCCCAAAACTCCTGCATTTACAAGTTTGTCAAGAGATCCACACCAAAATGAAACCAGAAGTAAAAGCCAACATGTTGTTTGAGATTTGAGGCTTTAATGCCCAAATGGCAAACAACATGTCAGCTGTTCCGCCTTTTCCTAATCTAGTCTGTACTTGCTTTTTGATCTTCAAGACTCTAGGAGCAACGGTAGAAATATTGTACTGAATTGAGAAGCTGTTAGAAAGGTGAGCAGATTGCACAAATCATACCATTGTTGAACACCAATAACAGATTGCACAAATTACACCATTCCTGAACAGCAGTAATAATAAATATTATATTTCTTGGGGACATTTACAATATGAATTGCAAGTGCTTAAAAAACATTGCATTCCCGGAATACATTCCCGTGAACAACCACCCAAATTTCCTTAGGTAATAACTTCCCAGAAACTAACTGTTAGTTTATTTATTACTAAAAACTAATCTAAAAACTAATTTATTAAATGTAAACTTTACTTTGCTAACACAACCAACAAATATTAAAATATATGATTTGAGTAAATTTGTTACCTGAGGCATGCCATGCTTTGTGGTGACACTCCATGGCACTGGTTTAAAAAGCTCTCCGGTGAACTCAAAAGACGAACCCTCCCATTCCGATTGTTGGGCTACCTGTCAATCCAGCGGCAACCGATCAAAAGGGAATGCTCACCCACAACCAGAAGCAGAGGTAATTAGTAATTGGCATACCTGATTGCAGAAGACCTCAGACGACAGCATCACTCGCAACGCCTCCTCAGACTGCACATGGAAATAAACACAAAGTCAAGTGGTTGACGAGTGAGATATGAGATAGAGATAGAGATAGTTAATATAGTTTGCACTTGTGGCTCCAGTTGAAAAGATCCATCATAGCTTTCAACCAGCTTAATCGCCTGAGTGACATGTAAGGGATGCGGACGCCCACTCCGCCAAATAGATTTTCTTCTTTGGTTGTGCAGGTGAAGAAGAGGAGAGGGATGAGACAAGAGAGGAAGACCCTGCGGGGGTGTAACGGAGGATGGGAGTCTAAAACTAAACCTTGTCAAGGAAACGGCCATGGCTCAGGTTTTTAATTTTGCGGATAAGTCATATATGGATTTGCAGAACAATAGAATTTCCCCGTCTCATTCGTCTGCTCAGACAGACATTTTGCTTTGGCCGGTAGCAGGACTACCGAGGATTATCTAACAGTGTATATGAAACTAACACCCCCGGTACAAGTAAGCTAGGATAATGATATAGCTATTTCTTGGATATATGAGTTGGGACTCATCACTTAATTAAATGTACGTAATTTAAATGAATAAAATAAAGGTATTTAGTTCTAGGTTTGAAGCGATTTGTTAAATGAGAAGTTTTGAGCTTGAGAAAATGATTCTTTTTGTTCTAGTTTATTTTACAAGCGTAGAATTGATCTTCACAAGTGTAGAATTGAACTATAGTTCTAAAATTAGAGTTTGCTATTTATTTATAGAGTTTTTAAAGAGATTTTATTTGAAAATTGGTAGAACAATTTTAATTATTTATGCAATAGTGTTGCAGTTTGGTATGGGAGTTTGTCCTAATCAATTGATGTTATGTTTTCGACTTCAAATCATTTGGAGAAGAATTACAACATCAATGTAGGTATATCACTATAAATGTATATGACAATACATATGCATAAATACAATAATGTTGGAATACATGCGGTGATAGTTAAGAGCACGGTTATGTTATAATAGATGTTTAGAGATACTACAAGCAATTATGTTTGATTATAAGTTTGTTTCTACTACTGCAAGTCATGGGTAGTGTTTGACAATAATGTAAAAGACAAAGACGTAGTTCAAGGAATGTAGATCAACAATCTTTGACCAAGTGTGAGTGGCAGTGGTTTATGATTTGTAGTGATAATTCATATGGAGAAGTCATATAACATGTAATGTATAGCATCCTAATGCCATCATGTGGTTATGAAATAGTTGTGTGATTGTTGATATTCTACATGGCAATTAAACTTCTCTTGAAAGTGAAATTATAATCTTTAAATAGAGAGATTCAATAAATGATCATCTTAATACCTTTTCACTTATTTAATAGTCAACATATACTAATAGGAATCAAACTAGATGAAGAGGATAAATGCATTTTGTTACTTTGTTCTTTACCTAATTTATGAGAAAACTCGATCATGATAATCAGTAGTAATACTTCACCTAAACTAGAAAATCTCTTAGGCATTTTGTTAAGTGAAGAAATTATATGCAAATTCATGGATGAAACTCCTCACGATGCTTCAATTGTAAGGGGAAAGTCTAAATGTAGAAGGGATAAGAAATATAACAAAGATAAGAAAACCAAAGGAAAAGGCAATTCAAAGTCTCCTAGGAAATCAAAAGTAAAATGTTGAAATTGTATCAAAAGATGTCATGTTAAGAAGGGTTGTAAATCCAAGAAGAGTGATGATTCCTTTGATGGATACTTAGATAATGTGAATATAGTAGTGATGATTTTATTTCTACTATTATCATTGGTGAGGACTCTTGGTCAATTGAATCGTGTGCATATTATCACATGACACCTCATAGAGAATGGTATTCCAAGTACAAGCAATGTAATGGAAGACATTTTTCTAGGTAATAACAACTCTTTAAAGATA
Source organism: Sequoiadendron giganteum (assembly GCA_007115665.2). Taxonomy (NCBI): domain Eukaryota; kingdom Viridiplantae; phylum Streptophyta; class Pinopsida; order Cupressales; family Cupressaceae; genus Sequoiadendron; species Sequoiadendron giganteum. Next base: position 337,717,222 of record CM021105.1, on the reverse strand, counting down.
GTTCATTGAGGGAAGGTAAATATTTCTTTCATGGATGGGAGGGTGAGAATACTCTCAAATTTATTGCATATTCTAGGTTTGACTAAGAATTTTTTATTTGTTTATAAGATGTCTGACTCTAAAATGCATGTTACCATTGTTGATAAGGATTGATGATTAGCCAGATGCAACTTGGTAGTTCCTAAGAGAATGACACATGGAACTCTATTTAGGGTGGATTCATCAACATTGTATAGATTTTGTCAATCTAGTTGCACCTAGTTTAGGGTTGTTGTGGCATCATAGAGCCACAAAGGTAAACCTTGTGAGTAAACATATGGCCAAAGGAATTTCAAATTGTTTTATTGGGTTTGAGTTTTGTGAATATTATGTGTTTAAAGTGAGAAAATAGGGTGTGGTTTGCTTCAAAGAGTACAAGGGAAAAAATGAGATTTTGGAGGTGATTCCTAGTGATTAATTTATTTGGATGTCAATTTGATTGGTAAGGCTCAATATTTTCTCTTTTATTGATTATTATTTAAGATATACTTGGGTGCATTTTCTAAAGACAAATTCTAGAGTGTTTAACAAGTTTAAAGAAGTTATTATAATTGTAAAAATATAAAATAATAAGAAAATTAAAATATTAAGGTCTAATAATGGTAGAGAGTACAACTCCAAATATTTTGAAGTGTTTTTCAAACACATTAGATTGTGAAATAAACGAAAACACCCTATACACCACAATAAAATTGTAATGTCCCAATTTGGGATTGTCCTAAATCTTGCTCTATAATCACAAGTTTAATGTACTTAGGGTTATAACTTACCAATTAAAAAATTTAAGCAAGATAAATCTTGGTTTGGGTTTTGCAATCATGTTAGATAATATTGGAAATATAATTCATATGATCAAACACATATACAATAAATTCCTTGTCTATTTAAACCATGTGAAATACATAACTATTTCAAAATTATCTACACAATATCTATAATGCATAGTGGAAGTCTAATCATAATAGGATTTCGATGAGGAACATAATAAGTCTGCCCGAAGCTATCCCAACTAAGCCCAAGAGTGGATATACCATCCCTCTTGGCCCCAAGTGGCAGACCCCCAATCATCCACATGGAGTGGTCTACTTAGTGGGTAAACTTGTATCTACATCCCCTATCCATTCTTCCTTGTCCATCCTTCTTATGATTGAGTCTCCTTGAATCATTCCCAACAACCCATCCATGTAGAGATTAGGGAAAGCTACAATAGGAGGCTCGTAGATTCCTCTTTCTAAGCCCAAGAGTGGTCACTCACCCCCTTGGCCCCAAGTGGCAGACCCTTGGTCATCCAAATGGGGTGGTCTACTGTAATGTCCCCGATTTAGCCCTACGCTCTACAATTGGTTTTAGCCTAATTCTGGAAACTTGTAGGCTAAGCAGAATGGGAAATTAGGGTTTCCTATTTTATAGGAGGTTTTAGATGCAGTTTTGAGGGCTTGCATGTGTATTTTTTTTACGCATGTCTAGTGGAGCTTTTTGGGTTTTTGAAGAGCTTCAGGATGAGGTAACATGCATCTAAATCTGACATATTTTCCGGGCACTTACTATTTATAGTAAGTCATGATGGTTGCCCAGTTTGTGCTTAAAAGATATTTGGAAACACTTACTATTTATAGTAAGTCATGATACTGCTCAATTGGAATACAGATGTGGTTTTGGCAAACTTACTATTTATAGCAATATGCTATTTTTCGTAAGTATATTTATAGCAATATCACTCTAGCAGCAACTCAATCTTTTGCAGTTCAGTTTGGCTTCCTGTTGAGTTGAAGTGAACTTACTATTTTTGGCAGTGGCTATTTTTAGTAAGTCTAATCTTGGTAGTATCATCATCTACAATTCAGCTCAGGTCATCATGCTATTTGTGGTAATCCTTCAATTTCAGTATTGGCATTGGTTTTGGTTATGTCCTTGGACTAAGTGATATACTTAGTTAATTTCATGTTTTTAAGTTGTACCCCCACGCCTAGAAGAGATAACTTCATGTTGTTTTAAAGAGGGGACATTAAGGGGTCATGTTGAGCATTTAATGATTTATAAAATGCTTTATTGTTGCAAATAGAAATGGATGCCTAAAGGAAAGGGAAATAATGTTTTGTTATTTCACGATAAAGTGAATGGTTGAAGGTGGCGTCCCTTGGAAAGTTGAAGTGATTCAACTTCTTGGAATTCAAAGTGTTTCATTTGCCCATTGAAACAAATATTGTTGTATTGTGGAGAGTTGATTATGTTATGTTTTGGAAAGAAAAGTTATGTTGTTGGTTTGAAATCCAGAATCCGGCTAAGGGAGAGCTTAGCAATTCTATTCCACTCTTTGGACCTAAAACTATGGTTCCCCAGATGATGGATTGAGAGTGTGCTTCATTTAGAAGTGCACATTGAGCCTCAATGTTGAAGATTCAGATGTTATTTCCAGATTTTATTGTTGCTAGTTTAGTCATGGTTGTAGGTGAAAATCATTAACAGCTTTAAGGGTAACTTCTATTTTGTTATGGGTATTTTCTCTTTCCATTCCTAGACCGGGGGTGACCTTTCTTGGAGAGTTGCAGATTTAAATTTGAAGTTTATGATTTTATTTACTAAAATCGCCCTTGCAAGGAGGCCGTACATTTTAGTTTGCATTGGAAGTTGTGCCATAAATAAATAGTGGTGTTTTGAGGTTGTTTCTTCATCTCAATAGGGGCGCCTATCTTCTAGTTGATCATTGCACTTGGAATCATGCAATTCAGAGGTAATTCGATTGAGTTATGAGCATTTGATAAATTTCTGTAGTTGCTGATTTGACATTTCCAGAATTACAATTTGTTGAAACATAATTAAATCATCAGCTATTTCCATCTTTCTTCTTCTTTTCTCATTATGTTCTGACATGGAAACAATGTATAGCTTGGTGCTTGAAAATTGGTGAAAGACATTGTAATTTGCAGCCTTCTTATTTGTACAAACTGTTAACAGTAGTATTGTTTCAGTTTTAACATTGTTGCAATATTTAATTAGTTTCACACTAAGCACCCCTAGATGGTATACCTCCAATGAGGATAAATTGAATTGTAATCTCTTTTCATACCCACTTTCAAGTGGCGAATCTCCACTCTTCAGTGGATGCCTGCCATAGCAAAAGAAGTATTTTAAATTGTAATCTTTTTCCCCCCACTGTTTGGTGGTAGCGTGGAAAGTTTCTCATGGCTGGTTATTCGCCTATTTCATTTCAATTTCAGCATTAGTACTCCACCTTATGTTAGCACCTCGCCTGTCAAAGGATCTTGAGTGCATATTCTTGGTGTCAAGTTTATTCTCTCTTTCAGTGTAATCTTAATAATATTTGATTCAGTAGATCCTAGGGATCCTCTGACCATATGCCTGCCCCTCCTCCTTAAGTGGTTTTAGGACGCATTCTTGGTTAGATTTCTTTCATGCACGTTTTGGGTTATGCTAACCTTAACGAGTGCTTGGTTACATTGTAAATATTTGGTTTAAAAATAAAAAAAATTGAGAGAGTATATTTCATCTACTTAGAAAGTAATCTAGTTTTTGCTCACCCTACTCATACTTCCCTTAATTCTCCCATCGTTGCTTGGTGGGAATTACAAACACAATAATATATCTAGTTTCATAGACATTAATAAACATATCATTATACACAAAAATCATAATAAAGGATACCACAATGCAATATTAAACTATTATATTCTAAGATGTAATATATATTAACTATTGATTCCTCCCTTGTCTGCCAAGTGTAGATAATTAATTCTGATTTGCTCTTATTGCCTTGATGTTTTTGTTTTAATATACAAAAGACATTGCTTAAAGAGAAACAAAATAGATTAAGTCAAAGGAATAATTAATAATAAGGATTAATAATTTCTACAAACATCATTATTGCATAATCATATAATATATATGTAATTATATTCAACTTACTTTCCTTATTGATTTATCATTTATCTTCATTTATCTCTCATTGAACTATCTTCTTCTTCACACATACTTCTTGATATAAATATCTTATTATATTTAATGGTTGATGTCTTTCTGAGTGCATATTATTATTTATTTCTGATTGCTTCTATATCAAAATTTTATTCCTTTTCTTCCTTCCTTGAAATGTAGATATGATTCACTTCAATTCCTCATTCCTCAAATGTCATTTATATCTTCACATTTAGATGAGGAGTCACATCCCTTTTGCAAGGTGGTATCCTTTTAAAGGGACACAACCCCAAACTAATTGTTTCCTAATCTAAATGCTTATTTTTAATTTTATCATTTATAGGATCGTTGCCCTTTCATAATGAAAATTGCTACTTTATCAATAATAATCATTGGGTTTGTTTATATTAAATGGTGTCTTAAAAAATGATGATTGATGCCTTTAATTATTATTCAAGACTTGTTCTTTATTGATGTCTTTTAATTTATACTAATCGTGGACTTTGCATTGTTACAATTTTTGTCTTGTGTGCTATTTTATCTTTTGTATTATTTTGTCTTATTCTCATACCCAAAACTGCCTTTATTTATTTTCCCCTTTTATTGACTTTTGATTAATTTATGACCTTAGATCATCACCACTCTTCATATTATCTAATAATATATTAGTAGTTGTCTTTCGGTGTTAAAAACATGAAGATCAACCTATGTTTAGGGTTACAATTTGTGGGGGCATGAAATTCCACCCTACCAAAGATTGCTTGTCCTCAAGCAATCATAAACTATGATTTGTAAATTTAAAATATTGTTCCTTTTCATGACAATATAAGCTTCAGTTGTGATACTTTGATAGGAATTGGAAATTATAAACCAAGTGATGATTATTTTGGGTATGTTTGGCTCTATGTCCTTGGAGAGTAGTTGTTAGTATACTTTCTTTGACTACCAATAAGGTTAATGCCATCCTCTAAAGTATGAGGATAATTTATTGTCCAATAGTCTTTTTACTATTTCCCAATAACTCTCAACAACAAAGCCAAGAGCTGGAAATTGGTAAGACTTGTTATTTAAGACAAGTTTTCTCTCATTTCATCACCTTGAGAATCCTAGGCTATTATACAACTTCCTCATTATCCTAGTTGGAAGTCCAGAATGATAGAAAAATGTTGTATCCTTCATCATGATGGAGAATGGGAGTGTTGTGAATATCAAGATCTTACTCCTTGGTGCAAGGTCAATTTTCATTTGGGTAAGGGATCTACATGTCTCCACTATAGGTTGTATCCCCTATAAACAATCAAATTACAATTTCCCTTAGATAGATTATACTTCATTTCACATAAACATTCAAACCAAATTTTGAGGTTTGTTTGTTTGAGGATGTAATGCAAAATAGCCTAAAACATTTTTCAATCGTATATTCTCTCATCATTGACTCATATGTTATAACCTTATAAGTACATATTTTTTAGATCATGCTTAAGTACAACATTATTGGATTGATCGAGTCCAATAGAATGAATGATGTACAAAAGTTTAGCATTCACAACAAACAATAGGACTCAATTTTATAGGTTTACACTAATATCAATTCTTGTCCAATATTCCAAACCAATTGGGGGTTATTACTCCTCTTTGACATATCCCTATGTTTGGTACTAGATTTATTTTCATATCTTGGGAGAGTATTGTTTTATTTTACCTGATTCATTTAAACAATATCAATTCATCCCGAAGTTTGAAAGGTGAGAATGATCCTGGTATTTGTGGGTTATGGACCCATAATGTAACTTGGCATAGGCTTATGTAATAATTTTATTGTGGCTTGATTTGTATTAAATTTACCTTAGATACCTAATATTGATGTCTATGACCTTAAATCTTGGATATAGAGCAAGAAAAATGACTTAGGAGAAGAAGAACCTAGGATGCAATTATCTAAAATATTTTATATATCAATAGTGCCTAATGAGTTGAGCTATCCTCATTGCCTTTGCTCAAAATTATTGTGTTTGGCATGGATGATTGTTCAGATGTTTATTTATTTTTAGTATATAAATTTTGTTAATGAAGAGGCTGAGTGTTTTCTGTAATTTAAGAGATCTCAAGGAATATGATTGTTGGGGAATATGCATGATTAAGGTAATAGGTGAATTTCTAGAGACCTTAGATCTTTCAAGCAACTCTTCGCAGTTTTCTACATATTAAGATGAGGATTAGAAGCATGAAACACATATATAATCTTAATGGTGATGTTTAATGTTGGTATTATTTCCCCTTTACCCAAGATGCAAAGCAAGGACATTATGGTGATACACTATAAGTAAAATAATTCCCTTTTCCCTAGTTGCAATAGAAACCCTACATGGAATAGCTATGTTATGTATAGAAGGTAAGAGTATGCCCTATGATAATGTTTATCAAAATAAAAATACCTTATGATGTTAGGAATACTTTTATTGAATCCTAGTTGTTTGCTTGAAATTTGTATCTTGACATATTCAATATTCATAAAAAAAAACATGTCATAGTGACAAATCATGTATAGTCATGTTTTTAGGCTTTAAGGTTTACTTACCTCTCTTTGGCATATGTTGATGATGGGGTGAATCCCTTGGATAGATTTATTCCCTTATATCCATTTCTTGAAGGAGTCACCACCCTTCATAGTGAATGAATCACCACCCTTCATTATAAAGGAGTCATAGTATTTCACATTTGAAGGGTCACAACTTTTCACCTTTCAAGAATCCCAACCTTTCATTTGAAGAGTCACATCCTTCCTCGGATCATCACTATTCATGAGGACCTAAATTAATTCATTTGAAAAATTGCTTAAGGTTTTATTCTCAAATGAATTCTTCAACGATGTTATGGATGTCTTTCTTAAATGATATGCTCTCCCTTTTATATCACAAGCTTGAGGGAGTCCCACCTTTCACTTGTATAGTTACAACTCTTCATTATTGCATTTAGATACTAATAATAATTTAATTTTGGATAAGTTGATTTGTTAGTGCTTCTCAACCTAAGAAGTATTTTGGCATACAATGTTTTTAACACTTTCATAATTCTTAAGCATAAAGTAATCATAAACACACATAGAGTAATATTTTTGAAGACACATCTGGCATGAAGAAAACACATAGATACACATAATACACAAAGTATAAATACACATAAGGTACGAAGCATGCACATATTAATATATGTAAGTCATGAAGTATATGTATGAATACACAAAGTCACAAGGTATACACATGAATACACGTAAGTCACATGAATACATGTAAATCATGAAGTATACACATGAATACACAAAGTCACAAAGTATACATCTGAATACATGTAACTCACAAAGTATACTCATGAATACACGTAAGTTGCAAGGTATACACATGAATACATGCAAGTCACAGAGTATATCATAATTCACAAAGTGTACATGTGAATACACATAAGTCGCAAAGTATACACATAAGTCACAAAGTATACTCATGAATACACGTAAGTCATGAGGTATGCACATGAATACATGTAAGTCATAAAATATATCGTAAGTCACAAAGTATACATATGAATACATGTAAGTCGCAAAGTATACACATGAATACATGTAAGTCATAAAGTATACTCATGAATACATGTAAGTCATAAAGTATACTCATGAATACATGTAAGTTGAAAGGTATACACATGAAAGGAACATGCATATAAAAATGCATTATTGGCCTACTTAAGAAGAAGGTTGAATAGATAATTCTAATTGAATGGTGGTTAAGTTCAATTTTTTCACAGGCTGGTAAGATTAAGGCTCTAATACCAATTGTAATGTCCCCATTTAGGATTCCCCTAAATCTCACCCTAGAATCACAAGTTTAATGCAGTTAGGGTTATAACTTACCAATTAAATTCTTTAAGCAAGATATATCCTATTTTGGGTTCTGCAATCATGTTAGATAATATTGGAAATATAATTCATATGATCAAACACATATATAATAAATGCCTTATCTATTTAAACATGTGAGATAGATAACTATTTCAAAACTATCTACACAATATCCATAATTCATAGTGGAAGTTTAATCATAGTAGGATTTGGATGAGGAACATGATAAGTTCGCCCAAAACTATCCCAGCTAAGCCTAAGAGAAGATATACCATCCCTCTTGGCCCTAAGTGGCAGACCCACAGTCATCCACATGGATTGGTCTACTTAGTGGGTAGAATTGTATCTGCATTCCCTATCCATGTTGCCTTACCCATCCTTCTTATGATAAAGGCTCCTTTAATCCTTCCCAATAACCCATCCATGTAGAGATTGGGGAAAGCTACAATAGGAGGCCCATAGATTCCTCTTTATAAGCCCAAGAGAGGTCACTCACCCCCTTGGCCCCAAGTGGAAGACCCCCGATCATCCACATAGGGTGGTCTACTTAGAAAGTAATCTAGTATCTACTCACCCTAATAATATTTCCCCTTACTTCTCCCATTGTTTCTTGTTGGGAATTACAAACACAATAATATATCCAGTTTCAGAGAGATTAGTAAACATATCATTATACACAACAATCATAATAGAGCATACCACAATGCAATACTAAACTGCTATATCCTAAGATGCAATATATATTAACTATTGATTCCTCCCTTGTTTGTTAAGTGTAGATAATTAATTCTGATCTTCTCCTATTGCCTTGATGTTTCTATTTTAATATATAGAATATATTGCTTAAAGAGAAAAAAAATAGATTAAGTTAGATGAATAATTAATAATAAGGATTAACAATTGTTGCAAGCATCATTATTGTGTAATCATATAATATATATATATATATATATATATATATGTATGTATGCATATTTCATCATATATGTATATGTAATTATATTCAACTTACTTCCATTATTGATTTATCATTTATCTTAATTTATCTCTCATTGAACTATCTTCTTCTTCACACATACTTCTTGATATCAATACCTTATTATATTTAATGGTTGTTTCCTTTCTGAGTGAAGATTATTATTTATTTCTAATTGCTTATGTATCAAAGTTTTATTCCTTTTATTCCTTCTCTGAAATAAAAATATGATGTTGAATGCACAAGACAATTGAGAGGGGGGCTTGAATTTTTTGTACCTTAAAACTTCAAAACCCTCAGTAATATTCAGATCCACATTCATTCATTAAACCCTAAAATCTATTATGATGAATTAGCATGAAAAGCAAATAAAAAAAACTGAAACAACTTAATACCATACACAAGAGAACACCAAATTTACATGAAAAACCTAAGAAGGGAGAAACCATGGTGAGGATTAGCTCACAATATAAGTAATATCAACACTAAATACCATAGGGATCACTGTTGGAGGGCTCACTGCCCAAAGAAGAAAGGCTCACTACCAGAATATAAAAGAAGATAGAGAGGAAATGTTACACAAAGAAAAGCATCTCAATGCAATAGGGAATCCACCATAATGACATCAACACCTTCGCGGTCTAATTAAATAATTTTAGCCACCTTCTACTCATTGCATCCAATAAACTAACACATGAAATCTCGCATTGCATTACTCAATTTTGCACTATAAGACACTGCACTTTGTATCATTCACATATATCTCAACATCCCTCAACAACTCAACTCATACTTATACCATCTTTGACCTTGAAACCTTCTCCAAGGTTGGCTATGCACATCAAATGTGCAAATTCAAATTAGATCGGTGCCAAAACACTTTTATGACAGAAGAAGTGAAAGCATACCACATCAAACCTTAATTGGGACCCAAATCAACAACACCACTCAATCACACACTTCTATAAACAATTATTATCCATCGCATGTAGTGTAAACACCAAGTTAGCCGATACCCGTGCAAACACCATTAAACACCATCAAACTCCTTTGCAACAACTTCCACTTGAAGAATGTACATACCCAGTACACTTAGACAGCTCTACCATACACTGTTACTTGGGAAACCATCTTTCAAAGAACCAAACCTTTATTGACTAAAAAAAGATATCAACACCATCAACACTCCTTTAGGACCACAAGACCTGAAACATAACTGCAGAGAAATGTGGAGTAGAAACATTTCTCCTAAACACCTCTACAATGAACAGTTCACACACTAGTGAACATAACTTCTTCAAAACGACAATCCAACACACCAACTATTGAATATAACACCTCTGAACTACTCTCACCAACATATTTGAATCGCATAGGCGAATCTTCAACCTAGAATAAATGCGGAGCAACACAAGAACACACCTTTATAACCCATAACACCACTACAACACACTATTTCCTCTTTCTATCAAATTTTCTCAAAAATCACTTGGAAACCAAGCACAAGAGACACATCCTTATCATCTTCATCACTTCATCGACTATAGTCAGATGCTTATCAAAGCAACACTATATTTTGACACCAGTAGCTTTACTAATCTCAACATAATGCAACTAATCAAAGCATGGATAACATCAACTGCTCACACTCTTGCAAAAATCTTATTCACCAATAGAAATTAATGACAACACAGGCTTTGTAACATGCTCAACTAGATTTCTACCATTAAACCAAAAATTGACATTATGAATATTAATATTTATGACACAAATTCCATAGCTAAATTTATTTAGCACTTTTATGTTCATAAATCACCAATAAATCCTAAATAAAAGAATATTCATTTCCAAATGTCAATAGTTACATACAAGTTTGACTTGGAATTCAACGCCTCAAAGTGAATTATCAATTACATAGTTTTCTTTCTATTACATCAATTTATTCTTTTTCATCAATGATAGAATTATATTTAGAATTCTGATATGATTTCTTATGATAGCTCGCCTCCATTGGTTGACATGAACATGATTGACGTTCTTTTCCACCCAACCACAAAGTATTGCTTCCCCAAAATTCTTCAATCAGTTAAAGAATACCCGACCCTACACAAAACACTTAGCAAGAGATACAGTTTGCAAGGTGGAATCTATGTGTTCCTAACTACATGGATTTCTATCTACTTTGTTAGAATATGCAAGTTCCATGTTAGGTAAACAAATACATCAAATAGAGGATAAATACCACAGTCTATTCCATATACATACATACATACATACATACATACATACATATATATATATATATATATATAAGTGACTGCAAATCTTGGCCAAGCTCATGCTACATAAAATGCAACTCTGGTTAGATTTGGAAAAGCAAATCTACACTCTCTAGCACCCATTCCTAGAAGAAAAGCTTATCATATCAAAGGGGTATCCCTCCCTTTTAGACCATCTATTAGCAAAATATTCTAGTGTGCTACAGTCTACCATTGAATTCATGTATCATTCCATTTCATTAATTTTCCACAAACAAGTCATTTTAATTAGATAAAACCATTCATTCATCCATCATGGTCAATCATTTACATGTTGCAAATCCATACTATTCTATCACTACATTTCATTTCTTTGCAATCAATTCTAACAATCTTACTCAAAGATTAATCAAGATGAATCAAAAGGTATACCACATGTATGTGCATGTGCATAAATGATGCATTTATGCATGTGCACATATATGCCTAAAGTGAACAGAGTTAGAGAATGTGTATACATTCTAAATAGAAAAAGACAAATCATCCTTACATACAGGAAATCCATATTCAGAAAAATTCAACATCAACTTGTTCAAATGCTTCATTTAATAATTCAGAGACATTTAACCAACATGATTTATTTATAATTTTCCTAGTAATCTTTACCAGAGAAATATCAGTTCATTCAGAAAGGAAGAATACATTCAATCAATTCCAATTCTATTTTTTTGGGTTGACTGTTTCAGGTTAATCATGTATGTTTGTTGTTCAATTTGAGATTTTTCATTGTAAAAATTCATAAAAGAACATCAATAAATCATATCAACATAACTATTATGAGCTATCAAATAAGTTTCCACTTTCAAAGGAAAAGCAATTGATATGCATTTCATCACAAAGATGATAACATGTTATCGATTCCACAACAGGGTCTTCATCATAGATTGATAGAATTTTAAGCTATGGTGGGGTCCTCGTTTGTATGGAAGCACTCAATACATTTCTCATATAACAATTAGCACAGTGGGTCATTCTTCGACCCTAGATAAAACATTGGAGTAAATCAATAGTGATAACACAAGAAAGTATGCGTATATATATGTATAATCCCAAATGGATTCTATATCTTGCAGCCATAGGAAGGCCGAATAATAATTCACAGTATCAATTAACATCTAAACTTATACAAACGTTGACTGATTCATTTGAGAAGTATCATCGAATGATGAAATCATTCAGCCAAAGTTTCCACAAAATGATACTTTGTTCTTCACAGTTTAACCTTCACATAGCATGGTGAGTGTTATAAACAAATGACAATAATAGCCTTAGCTCGACCATGCATGGTCTTTGCCATGGTTAATCACCGAAAAGGTGGAACGAAAAACATATACATACATTTGAATGATGCATATCATTCTCTATTGGCAACCATTGGCGATATGTATCACTCTGCCATAAGACATGGCACCCACATGGCAGTGATAAAATAATACAATTCAATCACCAAACAGTGTCGAGCATGAACATACATTGCTTCACAGAGATTAATAAGACAATACATTATTATGGGTCGGCCGAATGGCCTTGATCTTGTGAAAAATGAACACATGGGTATGATTTTGTTGTGGGGATCTATTCGATACCCTCACATGCAAGATATAACAAGGAAAAGGATCACTGTGAAGTATTTGGCCCCAGCTAAGCCAACATAGTTTGACACAAATTGACCAACAGATAAGATATATGAGTGCTAGCTCGCACAAAGCTTAACAAATTTGCAAATGAAGAAAATTCATTCGATTTCAAGCAACATCAATAAATGGTTTTGCATTACCTCCTTTCACTACAAAATTGATGATGAGAATGGCAACAATGCTTCAATTCCCATGCTTTTTCCCCTCTCAATGGGTCCTCCTTGATTTTTCTTACTTTTCTCTTCTTTTTGTTCGTTGCTTAATTTTCCCCTCCTTCATTCAAATATCCTCTTGCTAATTTGAGGAGATAGTGGTCTTGAATTCCTATCTCCATAACCTTACCTGGCCACCCACTTCTCCTCTTTCTAAAGGTTGAATGAATATTTTTATTTGTCATGGAAGGGGTTGGCCCCTATCCCATTAATGATGGGAGTTGCAGATTTTATTCCTCGATTCCATTATTTTCCATGAAAAGGAAAAATTTAAACCCGAGGAAAAACATTCATATTTATTCATTTATATATTCATATACTTGTATATATGTATGTATATATATATATTAATATACTTGTATATATGTATGTATATATATATATATATATTCATATGTACAATTCACCTCCATAAGACTATATACTTATGCACATAGATTCAATTTAAGGTATACATTTTTTTCAACTTACATATCTATCTTATCCATTCCTTTTCCTTATTCGAAATATAATTCAAATTTTTCTAAAAGAACAAACAATGAAATCATTTTTCATACGAAAATTGTATTTGATAAAAATGAGTTTCTTTTCCAATTTTATTGAATATCAATTTGGATTAGAAAAGGTAAGGCAAGAATGCACTAATTCATTCTTTTCATCAATCAAAATTATTGCACCGAATATAAATGAAATTCATCATCTTTTCAAACATATGCAGATGTCATGATCTATTACAGTGTGTGAGATTCTAGATTCCATTCTTGCTTACCATGGTCATTCGACTAAGTGTGCCTACCTCAATCAAGTTCTCATCCTTCAACCTGCTTCTTGCACACACATTCTTACACTTGTCCACTTATCAGTAACCTTTAACCAATAATCTCATGAAATAATTTCTTTAATCACAAAATTACATAATATTCCTTTTCAATTTCGTCATAGCATTTTATCAAATCCATAAATAAAAATGATAAATTCTATTTTCCATATTTCAAATTTCTCAATATTTTTAATGCAAGAAATTAAATCGAGATATGACAAGCTTGTTGACATCAATGACAACACTAACTGCTCATACTTGCAACAATCTCCCCCTTTGTCATTGACGACATCACATGATGTGAAAAAACATCAAAGGCACAACACACTGCAACTCTTCATATTACTTCTCTTTTATACATTGTTCTCTCCCTCATTGTATCTTGCTTTCTCTACTTGTTTCTCTCTCCCCGAATGACTTGTTCTTTTTCACATGAATCTCTCTCCCCTTATTACTTATTCTTTTTCACATGTGTCTCTCTCCCCCTTTGACATCAATGGTAAAAGACACAATATTTGTATTGTTTATTCTCTTCCTTTGACATCAACTAGTTTCCTTTACCACTCTAAATACTCCCCCTTAGGAGCACACATTAAAATGTACCAAATCAGCTACCACAACATAATGACAATACATACTCTTCTGACTACAACAATTAGCAGTGCTAATACCTGCTCCCCTGAGAGGTAGCCACCAACATTAGTCCAGAACAAAGAATGAATCTTGAGATCCACTGGACTAATGCATCTAATTCAAGGAAGAAGGGGCAATAACCCCCAACTTCCAAAGATACTCAAAAGTATCCTTAGGAAGAGCCTCAATGAATATATCAACACTGATCCTTTATAGGTACATATTCAAGCTTCACTTCATTCTCCACAACCTTCTCTCTTAGAAAGTGATATCTGATTGAAATGTGTTTTGTCCTTGAATGCATCATTGGATTCTTTGAAATATTTATTGCACTTATATTACCACAAAAGATAGAAATAGGCTCATCATACACCACTCTGATATCATTCAATGTTTTCCTCATCCATAACACCTATGTGCAACAAGATGTTGCTACAATGTACTCAACCTCTGTAGTAGAAAAAGATACCGAATCTTGTTTCTTACTTGGCTATGATACCAATCTACATCCAAGAAAGAATGCACCACCACTTGTACTTTTCTTTTCATCAACATAATCAACCTAATCTACATCAATGCATGCACTCAAGGTGAAATTAGTATCCTTTGGATACCATGAGCTATGATCCAGAGTGCCCTTTAAGTATTTGAATATCCTCTTCACTACTGCAACATTTGAATCTCTAGGATCTTCTTGAAATCTAGCCACAAAACATAATACATTCATGATATTTGGTCTAGTAATAGTTAGATATAGTAGTCCACCAATCATTGATATGTACTTCCTCTGATCAGCCTTAGGAGATTCATCATTCTTTCTTAGCTTGCAACCAGTAACCATAGGAGTACATACCAGTTTGGAGTCTTCCATTCTAAATTTCTTCAACATTTCTTTGACATACTTTGATTGTGAAATGAATATGCCTTTGTTTGTTTGATCGATTTGTATCCCAAGGAATAAATTCATCTCCCCAAACATAGACATCTCAAACTCTTTCTGCATCTCTTCTGCAAACTTCTTACACGTATCTTCATTGCCTCCAAAAATTATGTCATTAACATACACAACTACATTCAAGATTTGATCTTCTTCAACTTTGAAGTAGATATTACTATTTGTGGTACCTTTATTGAATCCTTGTTGTATCAAATACTTATCCAACCTTGCATACCAAGCTCTAGGATGTTGATTCAATCCATATAATGCCTTCTTCAATCTACAGATCATATTGAGTTTATCTGATAACTAAAATCCTTTTGGTTGTTCCATGTAGATTTCTTCCAATTATCCATTCAAGAAAGCAAAATTCACATCCATTTGATAAATTGTAAAGTCTTATGCACCACAAAATCCAAGAACATTCTAATAGCTTCCATTCTTGCCACTAGAGAAAATGTCTCCTCAAAACATATTCCTTCAATTGGTGAATAGCCCTTACACACAAGTCTTGCCTTATTTCTTACCACTTCTCCATTCTCATTCAATTTGTTTCTGAACACCCACTTAGTTCCAATTATGTTTTTGTTTGTAGGTCTCGGGACAAGTTCCCAACTTTGATTTTTCTCAGTCTGCAATAGTTCTTCTTCCATAGCCTTCATCCAATGTTCATCTTTGTATGCTTCAATTACAGTTTTAGGTTCAAATTTAGAAAGTAAACACAAATTTACCTCTTTTTCAACAACTTTCCTTCTTGTTAATACACCTTTTCTTTTGTCTCCAATGATCTATTCTTAAAAATGATTCCTCTGCACATACTTAGGGGCTCTAGGTGTCTTTTTTAGAGCTTCTTCTTCAAATTGTACTTATTTTTCCTTATCTTTTTATTTTTCTCTACAATCGGCTCATTTGATTCATATTCATCTATCACCACTGGGTTCTAAAAATTTTCATCAACCTTGACACTTGCACTCTCAACAATCTTTCTTAGTATTTTATTGTAGCACTAGTAGGCTTTGATTTTAGTAGAGTATCCAAGGAAGATTCCTTCATCATACCTTGCATCAAAATTTCCAAAGTTTTCTTCATCTCTTCTAATAACACTTGCTTCCAAACACTCTAAAGTACTTGACAATAGGTACTATTCCATACCACAACTCATAGGGAGTATTTGTGTTGTTTTCTTTTGCTTAAACTTTGTTGATTATATAAACAATAGTATGAATTACTTCTCTCCAGTAGACTTTTGGTAGGTTAGACTTTTTCATCATAGTCCTTGCAACTTCTTGAACAGTTCTATTTTTTCTTTCAACCACTTCATTTTTCTGAGGAGTCTTAGGGGCAGACAAGTGCCTCTTTATGCCATGATTCTCACAAAATATATTAAATTAATTGGAGGTGAACTCTCCACCTCTATCAAACCTCAAACACTTGATCTTAATATCCATCTCATTCTCAACCATAACTTTAAATGCTTTGAACCTATCCAAGGCTTGATATTTTTCTTCAATAAAAGTAACCCATGTCATCCTAGAATAATCATCAATAAAAAGAATGAAATATATAGGTCACCTTGAAGTATTCTTGTTCTTGTACGACCAAAAATATTTGTGCACACCAATTCTAGTAATCCCGTAAAAGATTATCCTTTCCCTTTGAAACTTCTTCTTGTTTGCTTTCCAATTTGACAATCATTGCAGACAACTTTGATAGGATTTGTAATCTTTAGTAGATCTCTCACTACTTGAATTGAATCGATTCTTACTAGATTATCAAAATTAATGTGAAACGTCCTCCTCTGCCATAACCAACTTTCATTGATCTAAGTCATAAAACAATGACCATCAGCACCCTTGAGTTGATAAACATTTCCATCTATCCTTTTTCCAGCAAAAATCATAGTTCTAGACCCTTTTTTGATCTCACATCCATCATCCTCAAATATAAAATAGTATCCTTTGCTACACATTTTTCCAAAACTCAAGAGGTTATGCCTTAAGCCTTTAACATAGTAAACATTTTCAATGTTATGCTTGCCATCAAAACTGATTAAACCTATTCTACATATCTTAGCACCTTAATCATCACCAAATCTAACAAGTCCTCCATCATACTTTTCAAGTTTAACAAACTTACTCTTGTCTCTATTCATATGATTAGAGCATCCACTTGTAGACACATAAAAATGAGTTAGGCTTGCAAGCTCTATTTCTAATCTCTTTCTTCCTAGCATAATTAAGACATTTTAATTATGTCCTTGGTCCACATTCGACTATTAATTAAATAATTCATGATTATTTAATTAATTCATATCTTTTTTATTCTTCATGATTATTAAATAAATAAATTTTATTTTATTTATTTAATTACGTCACTAATTGTCTAATGTCTTTCTATAATTAAATAAATTTCCTAATTTATTTAATTATCCTTGTCCATTATGTCTTCTTGATTATTAAATAAATAACTTTATTTATTTAATATGTCTCTAATTTAAAGTCCTCTTGTAATTAAATAAATTCTTTTATTTATTTAATTATGGCCATCTTCACATTCTCCTCATTTTAAATAAAATCTTATTTATTTAAAATAAGTCCCACCACCTAAATTAAATAATTTTATTATTTAATTTCTCCTCTTTTATTGTGCTCATTTTAAATAAATCTTATTTATTTAAAATAAGTCCCTCTTTAAAAATCCCTTCTTTTGTAAATAATTTAATTTAAATTATTTATTGTCACATGACCCCACCCTTTTTGAATTAAAATAGTTTTTAATTTAAAAAGTCAACAACCCCTCTTGAATTAAATAATTTTAAATTATTATTTGATTCCCCAACAATTTCGGTTTGTGTGCCTTGTCACATGCATTGTCAACCCTTGATTTGATTTTTCTTAAAATCAATCTTGTCCATTCATTTTGAATTTGACCTAATGTTGCCCTAACCCTAATTGTGGGTTGTCATATTGAATCTTGTCCATAGATTCTAGGTCATTTATCAGTCTTTAATCTCACCCGTCCATACAAAATTGCATTTTCTATAAAATGTCAATTTTGTCTCATATCTATCACTGGCTATCCATTATTATCTCTTGTCATTTTCACATATTTCATCTCTTACATCTCTTGTCCTTTGCATTTTTAGATAATCTTGCATTTTCATATTTTATCATCTAACATTGTCTTTTGCAGACTTATTTACTTTGCATGTAGATTTATTCTCTTGCATTTTAGATTAAATCTTTCAACACTTTCTAGGTCATGTCATAAACTTATTTTGCTCACACAAAGGCTGAGGGCATCCATCATATTGCAGCAAGTAGAGGAGGTTCAATAGAAGTGAGCCATGGAGGAGAGAAATGGGTGAGACTGTTCTAGTCTCATTCCTTTTCTCTTCATTCCTCCTTTGCATTTTATTGACTATGATTTGATATCATTTTAGATCATTACACCACTATCAATGATCCAATAGTTCTTATCTTGTCTACCATGAAAAGCAGACACTTAAGTACCTTCAATCTTATCCTTTCTCTTTGGAGGGAATTCCTTCACACATCTTTCAAATTTAGCAAAAACAAATTCATCTTTTAAAGCCATAAACAAGAATTCATCATCATCATCATCATCATCTCCATAATTAGATTCATCAATAGAAATACTTGCATCTTCTCTAACATAATATATTTTCTTAATCATCTCACCTTTATTCTCCATGTTTTTGTCATTCACAAGTTTGTTTGGACATATTGAAGCATAGTGACCTATATTTACACAACTGAAACATTTGAAAGGTAACTTACCTTTGTACTTACCAGTACCCCTTCTCATTCTTCTCACAAAGTTAGCTTCCGCAGCATCAAGATCTTCCTGATCTAGTTCTTCAGTCTTCTATGTTCTGGCAGTCTTTATTTTTGCACCATTGTTAGAACCAAATTATCTCATTTCAAATGTAGTTAAAGAGCCACACAATTGATCTCTACAATATTGATCTATATTCTGAGATTCCTCAATAGCAACAACTTTATGACTGTAAGCTTTAGGAAGGGTTCTAAGAATTTTCTTTACGACTTTTGGTTCTTTGAATTTTCCACCAAGACCTCTGATGGAATTGACCACTTCATCTACCCTCCGCATATAGCTTGTAATGTTTTCTTCTTCATACATCCACAAGTTCTCAAATGTGATCTTTAAATTCTACATCTTAGCTTGTTTGACCATATCATCTCCTTCATAAATATTTTCCAACTTTTCCAAAATTGCTTTACTAGTTTTCAAATTCATAAATTTCACTAATTTAGAATTTATAAGACTACTCAAGAGAGCATACCTTGCTTTACTATTTATTTTATAGGCCTTGAGTTTAGCTTCATTGATCGAGCCATTTATAGGCATAGTATATCCATTCTGAACTGATTTCCAGACATCATATCCTAGATTCTCCAAAAAGCCTTCCATCCTTGTTTTCCAGAATGCATAGTTTGTTCCATCAAATATAGGGATCTCCTTCTTGTGTGCCATCCCAGATCTACCTTAATCAATTAATCTTTATTCCAAGTAACCTCACTTTGATACCAATTGTCGAATGCACAAGACAATTGAGAGGGGGTGAATCATTTGTACCTTAAAAATTCAAAACCCTCATTAACATTCAAATCCACATTCATTCAATAAACCCTTAAATTTGTTATGATGAATTAGCATGAAAAGCAAATAACAAAAACTGAAACAACTTAACACCATACACAAGAGAACACCAAATTTGTGTGGAAAACCCAAGAAGGGAAAAACCATAATGAGGATTAGCTCACAATATAAGTAATATCAATACCAAATACAATAGGGCTCACTGCCCAAAGAAGAAAGGCTCACTGCCAAAATAGAAAAGAAGATAGAGAAGAAATTTTACATAGAGAAAAGTGTCTCAATGCAACAAGGAATCCACTATAATGACATCAACACCTTCGTAGTCTAATTGAATAATTGTATCCACCCTCTACTCACTACATCCAGTAAACTAACACATGAAAGCTTGCACTGAATTACTCAATTTCACACTCTAACACACTACACTTCACATCATTCAAATCTATCACAACATCCCTCAACAACTCAACACATACTTATATCATCTTCAACCTTGAAACCTTCTTTGAGGTCGGTTATGCACATCAAACATGCAAATTCAAATTAGGTTGGCACCAAAACACTTTTGTGAAAGATAGAAGTAAAAACAGACGATATCAAAACTTAATCGAGACCTAGATCAATAACACCACTCAATCACATGCTTCTATAAACAATTATTATCCATCGCATCTAGTGTAAACACTAAGTCGGTCGATACCCGTGCAAACACCATTAAAATTTTAAGTACATGTTTCTACAAACCCAAAGATGACTTGTGAACCACACACCACACTTCACCATGATATAGAATATTCCTTAAACAACCTAAAATCCATCAAAATCCTTCACAACAACTTCCACCTAAAGAATATACAAACCCAGTACACTTAGACAACTTTGTTATACACTGTTACTTATGAAACCATCTTCTAAAGCACCAAACCTCAAACCATTTTGACTGAACAAATATATCAACACCATCAACACTCCTTGAGGACTGCAAAACCTGAAACTCAATTGCGGAGAAACGCGAAGCAAAAACATTTCTCCCAAACACCTCTACAATGCATAGTTCACACGCCAGTGAACACAACTTATTTTGTATGATAATCCAACACACCAACTCTTGAATATAACACCTCTGAACTACTCTCACCGACATATCTGAATCACATAGGCAGATCTTTAACCTAGAAGAAATGTGGAGCAACACAAGAACACACCTTTGTAACCCAGAACACCATTGCAACACACTATTTCCTCTTTCTATCAAATTTTCTCAAAAGCACTTAGAAAACAAGCACAAGAGACACATCCTTATCATCTTTATTACTTCCTCAACCATAGTCAAAAGCTTATAGAAAAAACACTAGATTTTGACAGTAGTAGCTTTACTAATGGAAACATAATGCAGCTAATCAAAGCATAGATAATTGCTCACACTCTTGCAACAATATTATTCACCAATAGAAATTAATGACAACACAGGCTTGTTGACATCAATGACAACATCAGCTGCTCATACTTGCAACATATGATTCCACTCGATTCCTCATTCCTCAAATTTCGTTTATGTCTTCAAATTTAGATGAGGTTTCACATCCCTTTTGCAAGGTGGTATCCTCTAAAAGGGACACATTCCCAAACTAATCGTTGCCTAATCTGAGCACTTATTTTTTCTTTTATCATCTATAGGATCACTACCCCTTCACAATGGAAATTGCTTCTTTACCAATAATAATCATTGGGTTTGTTTATATTAAATGGTGTCTTAAAAAATGATGACCGATGCCTTGAATTATTATTCAAGACTTGTTCTTTATCAATGTCTTTTAATTTATACTAATGTGGCATTTTCATTGTTACAACTTTTTTCTTGTGTGTTATTTTGTCTTATTCTCATACCCAGTGTTGCCTTTATTTATTTTTTCCTTTTATTGACTTTTGATTAATTGTTGACCTTGGATCAGCACCACTCTTCATATTATATCTTATAATATATTAGTAGCTACCTTTGGACCTGTTAAAAACATGAAGGTTGGCCTATGTTTAGGGTTGCAATTTGTGGGGGCATGATAAAAATGGAATAAATATTTTTATATTGTGAGAAATTTAGAGACTTAGGAATAAATATTTTCTAATGATAGGAAAATCATAGAAGTCTTAAAAAAAATTCAAACCATAAAAAGTTAAGATTAATTTTTCTTATCCTTGGAAATTAAATGATGCATATTTTGATAGTTTATAGAGAATTAAGACAACAATACAGGTAGAAAAACTAAAGTTTTTTTGGGAAAAAAATTATTATATTAAACTAAAAGCACATGTTCATATGTAAGCACCAACAAGATTTCTAGATGAGCATAGCCATGATAATATACATCAACATGAGAACCCACCAAGACCTCCTATAGAACCAACTAATAGAGGATAGAGAATCCTTCCAAGATTGAACACCAATTTTAATCCTCCAACCCATCTAGCTAGATCTAATTCCCTTGATCCTCATGAAGAATTTGTAGAAGTACTTGAGGTTTAACATGATCTAATTCACCCCATCCCTTGATTTTCTAGCCAAATCCTCCCGTAGAGGCCCACTTGGCCAAGCATTAAGAATCCTTATTCCACTCCCTTAGAATGCGAACAAAGGAAACCACTTCAAACTTCTTGACCATGTAGAGAATTTTCTTGGCTACCCTGGCTAAATTCCATAAGAAATTTCAAAAATTCTTGTTATTCAGAAGGGAAACCAACACCAGAGAATTAGTCTCACAAACAACTTTCCCCCATCCTTTTGTATGATGTATTTCGAGGGATGAAAGAACAACCCCGAATTCCATATGATTATTAGAATGGAATCCCATAAAATTGGAGAAGAAATGAACGAAACCTTCATTTTCTCAACTGATTCCAACAATTCCCACAATGCATGGATTTCCTCTAGAAGACCCATCTTTGTTGACTTTAAGAATAGATGTAGGAGGTGGAGACCACTTACCCATTCGGTTCACCTTCCTAGATCGTTGACTGCAAGGGCTAATTTTGGATTTAGGAGGAAAGTGAAGAGAAATATCTAACAAATTGACAAAGTGTTGATCTGAGGAAGAGAGAGGCCCTCATCTACAAATTTTTCCTTTATGGTCTCCTTAATCATACTTTTAGTTTTGATCCAAACTTGAAAAATTGAAAGCCTTGTGTCATAGAATATACAACGATTTTTTCTAACCAGATTTGCCAAATAACAAAAGATGGACCAATGTCCCAAGTGATCAATAGAAAAGAAGTTGAAGTAGGAGCTTGACTAAGATTGTCCCACAACTCATTCAAAGAGGAAACCATAACAAAAGGCCTATTCTAGAGCTACCACAAGAGCCTCCATAATTCCTATGAGAAGGGACATTCAAAAAATAGGTGCTTTGAAGTTTCTTCATTTAAATTGAATAAGAAGCAAAAGGAGGGCCCCTAAAACCCATGCTTGTGAATATTCTCCCAAGTCAAACACCTATTATGACTCAAAATCCACATAAAAAGTTATATTTGGGTCATCCCAATTTGTTCCAAATTATTTTCCACCCATCCCACTCCATATATTCATTTTCATGCACATCCAGTGTTAGGGTTAGAAGGCAGATATACAATAGCTAAATGCAGATTTGATCAATAAAACAGAGAAATAAAACACATAGAAAGTTATAGCAGCAACAAGACAACAGATAATTTAATGTGGCTCACCCAATATGGGCTACATCCACAAAACCATAGCCATCCAATGATTTTATTATCTAGTGCAAAATATATTACAATCTCATGAATAATGCCATACTACAACTCGCATCTTGACCGCTTATAACGAGCTTTTTAGAAGCTTCTAGAATTAGGGTTTTACAAAGTCATTTTTTATCTTGTCGGTGATGAAGCAAAAATACATGAAGAGTGTACAATATAGCATGATCAGTCACCATATACCAATAATCTCCCACTTGGATACTGATCAGGATCCACACCAACAATCTCCCACTTGGAGACTAATCTTGGACGACACTGTTGCACTTACAGCTCCCACTAGAAGTAAGCACCTTAGACCGTGTTGCTCTATTATACTTTTAACCATGAAGACCAACTCAAGATGAAGAGGATCTCAGCTTCTCCCTTGTCACTTATTTTGTAAACATATCCATTGGATTGGTATTTGTATGTATCTTTTCCAACTTTACCTGTCCATCCTTCTACACTGACCAAATGAAATGATATCTTAGTTGTATGTGTTTGGTTTTAGAGTGCAAGGAAGAATTATTTGCAAGATGTATAGCACTCTGGTTGTTTGTAAAAAAGTGATTTTCAACCTATTGTTTTCCCAACTCTTCCATGAAAATTTGCAGCCATATCATCTCCTTTGTTGCCTTTGTTGTAGTAACATACTTTGCCTCTATGGTGGATAAAGCAACCACCTTTTGCAATCGATAAATCCTACTCACTATTGTCCCACCAACTATAAATACATAACTTGTGGTACTCTTCCTGGTATCTATATCCTCTACCAAATCTAAGTCAACATAGCCTTTTAAATCAGTATTAGAGGCCCCAAAACATAATATTTATTGGATGTACCTCTCAAGTACCTAAGAATCCATTTTACTGCATTCCAATGCTCAACTTTCAAGATGACTCATATACCTGCTAACAACTCCTGTGACATGTGCAATATTTGGTCTTGTTCATACCATAGCATACATTAAACTACCTACAACTGAAGCATATGGTACCTTGGACATTTTTTCTTCCTCGTCTTGTGTCTTCGGATGCATATCCTTTGTCAATTTAACATGACTAGGAAAAGGTGTGCAGACAACTTTGATATTCTCCATATGAAATCTCTGCAAAACCTTATCAATATAATCAGCCTGAGATAAAAATAATTTTCTATTTTCCTATCTCTTGTAATCTTCATACCAAGGATTTGTTTCGCTGCCCCTAAATAGTTCATAGCAAAATAATTTGCTAACTGATATTTTAACTCCTTAATGTGAACCATGTTAGACCCCACTACAAGCATATCATCAACATATAAACATAAAATAATGTAGCTATCATCATCTAACCTCTTAAAATAAACACAATGGTCTGAATTACACTAATTGTAGCCATACTAAGCCATAAAGCTATCAAATTTAATATACCATTACCGAGGTGCTTGCTTCAAGCCATATAAACTTTTCTTCAATTTGCACACCAATTTCTCTTGACCTTTGATCTCAAATCCTTATGGTTGTTCCATATATATTTCCTCTTCCAAATCACCATGGAGAAAGGTTGTTTTAATATCTAGTTGTTCCAAATGCAAATCTTCAATTGCCACAATACTTAAAACAGTGCATATAAAACTCATTTTCATAACCAGAGAAAAAATCTCATCAAAATCAATACCCTTTTTCTATGAAAATCCCTTTACAACTAACCTGGCTTTAAATCTTTTCTTACCTCCATCCTCCTCTTTTAGCCTATAAAGACATTTGCTTGGTAAAGCCTTTTTACCTACAGACAACTTGCATAATTCCCAAGTTTGATTTTTCAACAAGGAATCCATTTCTTCTTCCATTCCATGCTCCCACTGAACCTTGGTATCTACCTGCATAGCTTCATCATAAAATTTCGGTTCACCAACATCAGTTAATAAAATGGAATACAAGGAGGGAGAATACTTTTTTGGAGGTCTACTTATCCTTGAAGATCATTTAACATTCACTAGAGTTTGCGGTATTTGTTATTGTTTTTGTTGCAGAGCATGAGGAACCATTGGAACATCGTTGTTTGGAGTATCATCCAGCATTGCATAATCATATTCTTTCTCCTCATGTTGCTGAAACTGATCTTTGTACAACACTTTCTCATTGAATATGACATTTGTGCTTCTCACAATTTTCTGATTTTCAAAATCCCAAAGCCTATAACCAAATTCATCAATTCCATATCCAACAAATATACATTTCCTTGATTTAGCTTCCAACTTGGTTCTATTTTCACAATCTACATGTGTGAATGCTTCACAATTGAAGGTTCGGAGAAAAGAATAACTCACCTTCTTACCTGTCCATGATTCTTCTGGAATACCACAACCCAAAGGAGTAGAAGGGCCTCTATTAATTAAATAAACAATAGTGTTTACAGCCTTTCCCCACATGTGTAAGGGCAACCCAACATGCAACCTCATACTCCTTGCACACCCCATTATTGTCCTATTCATGCATTCAACCACTCCATTTTCTTGTGGAGTCCTTGGGACCGTTTTCTACCTACGAATACCATTAGAGGAACAATAATCTTCAAACTATTTGCTGCAATACTCACCACCATTATCAGATTTGAGACATTTCAATCTTTTACCTGTCTCATTCTCAACCAAGCTTCTCCATTTTTTAAAAGTTTCAAATACATCAGATTTTTGCCTAAGAAAATAAATCCACACCTTCGTAGTTGCATCATCAATGAATGTAACATAATACTGAGAGCTACCAAGAGAAGATACCTGAGTTGTTTCCCATACATCCATATGCACAATCTTTAGTTTCCCATTTTTCATTTGCTTCCCATCCTTGAGAAAATTAACTCTCTTTTGTTTTTTATACACACGACTTTCACAAAAATCCATATTAACACATTTTAGACTTGGTAAAAATTTCTTTGAATGAAGTAATTTCATACCTTTTTCACTCATGTTCCCAAGTCTATTGTGTCATAGTGTTGTTTCAGAACCCACAACCATTGTTTGATCTTCTACCTATCGAACTGCAGCAACTGTTCTTGAATATTGAATTTTCTCTGTAACAATTAAAGTAGAAGGAACCGTATGACATGTACAAAGATATAAGGTGCCTACTTTCATACCTTTTGCTACCACTAAGGCACCTTTTGTAACCTTCCAATTTTTATCACTAAATGTAACAACACAACCTTCATCATCTAGTTTCCTTGCAGAAATTAAATTTTTGCCTAACCTTGGAACGTTCCTTACCTCATGTAGTAGCCAATGATTCCCATTCTGCAACTTAATCTTGATTCTTCCCTTTTCAACAATCTGACAAGGTTCGTTATCACCCAAATAAACTAGCCCAAAATCCCCTTGGACATAGTCAAGAAAATAACTTCTATGGGGGCCAACATGAAATGAAGCTCTTGAATCTAACACCCAAGAATCATCAACATTATCAAGGGAAAGAATCAAATCATCCTCATCATATTTATTACTTACCACATTTTCCTCTTTACTTCTCGAGCCTTTTTGTCTCCTTTATTTTTCCAAGACCAACAATCTTTCTTTAAATCACCTGGCTTACCATAGTACCAACAATTCCTCTTGTCTCTAGATTGGGACCTTTTTTCCTTTGATTTTCCTCATGACTTCCCATGAATTCTAGAATTGTTTCCTCTCTCCTTTGTTCTGCCCGGGCTTTCTGCATTCAAAACACTGCCTGATGTGGATGTTCCACCTGAGCTTTTCATATGAATTTCCTCGCTCAAAATAACACCAACAACATCATCAAATTTTAATGTATTCAAACCAGAAATAGAATTGTTAACAACCATTACCAAGCTATTCTAGCTTTCAGGCAAAAACCATAGAATCTAAAGAGCCCTAACTTCTTCATCAAAGATTACATTTACAAAATTTAATTGACTGGTAACCATATTAAACTCATTTAAATGATCAACAACTAACCCACCTTCTACCATTTTCATATTAAATAAACGCTTCATAAGAAATACCTTATTCGAAGTGGAAGGCTTTTCATATAACTTCGCTAGGATTTTCATCAACTCTTGAGTTGTCTTTGTTGTTGTAATATTGAATGCCACTGATTGTGCCAAGCGTAAATGAATACTGCCAAGTGTCTTTCTATCAAAAATATCTTAGTCCTCATCAAACATTATTGAGGGTTTCTTAGTTTTCACTTCTAATGGCTGCCATAAATCCTTCTGATAGAGGTAGTCTTCCATCTACATCTTCCATAACTGATAGTTTTTCCCATTGAGCTTCTCAACCTTCAACTTACCCTCGTTTGCCATTACTCCCACTCAACTGTGAGACCTTCCTACAGAGGATAACCAAACACAACCTTGCTCTAATACCACTTTTTAGGGTTAGAAGGCATATATCTAATAGTTAAATGCATATTTGATCAATAAACTAGAGAAATAAAACACACAAAAAATTATAGCAGCAACAAGACAACAAAAATAATTTAATGTGGTTCACCCAATATGGGCTACATCCACAAAACTGCAGCCATCCAATGATTTTATTATCCAATCCAAAACATATTACAATCTCGCGAATAATGTTGTACTACAACTCGCATCCCGACCACTTATAACAAGCTTTTTAGAAGCTTCTAGAATTAAGGTTTTACAAAGTCATTTTTTATCTTGTCGATGACGAAGTGAAAATACATGAAGAGTGTATAGTATAACATGATCAGTCGCCACATACCAACATCCAAAACATGATACCGAAGATCCACTGTGTACTCTCCTTTAGGGTTATGCCCCCATGCAAGATCATCAGACTCCTCCAAAGAGATACAAAATCTATTAGCTACAATAGAAGCCAGGGAAGTCCCTATCCACTGAAAAACCTCCTTTAGGCTAGTTTCTCGG
Organism: Sequoiadendron giganteum; assembly: GCA_007115665.2. Lineage (NCBI taxonomy): Eukaryota > Viridiplantae > Streptophyta > Pinopsida > Cupressales > Cupressaceae > Sequoiadendron > Sequoiadendron giganteum. Next base: position 337,688,547 of record CM021105.1, on the reverse strand, counting down.
GTCCTTCCAAATTTGAAAGAAGGGCCTTCACAATTGAGAATGAATCATAAATTTAGCCCCTTTGTACCAACCTGCATTGAGAAAGGTCCCCCAAAGAGGAAGAAGGTGGGAAGGAGGAGGATATGGGTGGGTTATTCTCCCATGATCAATCCCAAAATAATGAATTATTGTTTATTCATAATAAACCTTTCTTGATTAACGAAGCTCTCATTTTTATAGTGTCTTAAATCATAGAGCCTTTTCCCTTGAGCTCCATACAAGGAATATCAACATCCATTACCCCTCCCAAGTACTTGAAGTTTAGGATCTTAGCCCAAGGGCTAGAAGGATGTTTGCACCACCTCTAGAAATTTTTTGCAACCAAGGCTTGACAATTGACTTCATCTTGGTAGAGACAAAGTCCCCTAGCTCTCTTAGGTCTATAGATTTGGCTCCAACTCACAAGACACCATTTTTAGAATCAAAATTAACTAACCACAAAAATCTCCTAAATAACACATCAAAGTCCCTAAGAAAACTTTAAGGAGTTGCTAAAAAAATTAATCTATAGATAGGTAAATCCTAAATGACAAATTTTAAGAGGGTCACTCTACTCACAAAAGATAGCCATTTGAAAGCCCAATGACTAACCTTCACATGTAATTTATCAATAATCTTCTTCTAATTCTCCCTACCAAGGTTACTAGTCGAAAGAGGAATCCCAAGATACTCAATGGGCAAGATACTAATCCTAAAGTGGGGAATATTAGTAACTATGCTAGATAATCTGAGAAGTATTGAAAAATAAAATACTAGACTTTCTTTCATTAATCTATTGACTTGAGCAAACAAGTAAATATCAAGGGCTCTCCTAAAATTAATAGCTCCATGATTTTAGCTTTCCCCAATAAAGTTGTATTATCCACAAATTGTAGATGGGTGTGCAAATCAAGATGATGAGATCAAGACCAATCTTGGATAAGCATGTTCCTATTATGAAGTCTCAACAACCTGCCTAAAACCTTAGCCATTAAGATAAACAAGAAAGGGGGTAAAGGACACCCTACCAAAATCCTTTGGAGGTAGGAAAAAGAGAGGAAGGAATGTCATTTATGAGAACAAACAAGAAGGATTAAGAAATACAACTCATAACCCACTCTATCCAATTAGAGCTAAAACCAAAAGAAGATAGGATTTTTGTAGGAATAACCAGTTGACCCTATTAGAAGCCTTGGACATATCAAGCTTTATAAACATAGCCTTGTCTTTAGAGCATGACATAGAATGTACAGATTCAACAACTACAACAATCCCATCCATAATTTGGTGACCTTTTACAAATCCCCATTGCTCATATGAAATGAGGTCCACAAGATAATTCTTAAGCCTTTCCACAATAATTTTGGTGATTATCTTATTGGTAACATTATAGAGAGAGATAGGGAGAAAAAATATAAAGAAGAAGCTCCTTCCTTATTGGGGATAAGAGCAATAAAATTAGAGTTAATATATTTTAGCATTTGTTTGTTTTCTTGAGATTCTCTAACCACCTCCAATGGATAATTATTCAAAATTTCCCCAAAAAACTTGAAATAACTCTATACCCCATCAGGTCCAGGAGCCTTTCCTTTCTTCATATGGAATACAACTTCTTCCAACTCAGCCATAGATATATGTATCATGAGAGCATGGTTCATGTCTTATGTCACTAATGAGGGGATGCTATTAAGCACCAATCTCTTGGATTCATTAACTTGAGCATCATGTCTTTCAAATAAAGAAGAAAAGTGTCTAACAACCTCCTTGGAAATATCTTGGAATGAAGATAATTAATCCCCATTTTTATAAGTAAGAGAGGAAAGAAGGTTGCTCCTTCTTCTTTCTTCATAGAATTGTGAAAGAAATATGTGTTTTTGTCGCCCTCCTAAAGCCACTCAATCCTATACTTTTATTTCCAAAATACTTCCTCTTGAATCTCCCATTCAACAAGAAGCTTAGAGTAGATAAACTCTGATTATAAAAGATGCTTCGTCAAACCTTCCTCCCTAATTCGATAAGTGATATCATTTAACTTCCTTTAGAAAGAATATTTAGCATGAAAAATATTTCCAAAGGAAGATTTGTTCCACTTCTTGAGCTTGTATTTAATGAATTGGAGCCTCTTGAAAGAGGAATACATAGAAGTCCCAAAATTAGGCTTACCTTCTAGCCACTAGGTCTCCATGAACCTGAACAAACCCGGATCATGAAGCCACATAAGTTGAAACTTGAAAGGAGAATGTTTTGGAAGATAAAAAGCAAAGGAAGAGAATTTGATGGGCCAGTGATCCAAGCTCCAACCTGGAATCTCCAAAAAAGAGGCCCATCTATCACCAACCCAATGATCAAAAACCATAAATCTATCAAGCCTTTTAGAGATTGAATTATCTCCAAGTCTTCTATTGATCCAAGTAAAATTTCTATTTCTTGGTAACACATCCACAAGATCTAGGATTGAAATTTTTTCCCTTAATAAGTGAGAAGATGGGCCTAGACAATCCACGCCACCTTTTTTCTCCTCCAATCTAACTATTGCATTAAAATCCCCTATTGCGATCCAAGGAAAAGATGGAGCTCAAGTCCTCACGAATCTTAAATGGGTCCAAAGTAAAGCTTTACCTGAGAGATCTTAGGGAGCATACACATTTGTAAGTAAAATAGTTTCTACAATTTCAAAGCAAGAAGCGATCAATGAGATTGAGTTCTTGCTTCCCAAACTCCAAACAAGGCTGATATTTTGAGGATCCCATAAGTAGGCCAAACCTCCAATATTGCCTAGAGCCCCAATATTGGTACACTGACTGCCATTCCAAATTCTAGAAGAGATATTTTCCATTTCTACAACCTGTAATTTAGTTTCCTGAATGAAGACAATATTCGGTCTATGCTCATGGATAAGGTCCCGAGTAGCCTTTTGTTGAGGGATTCTACTCAAACCCTTAGCATTCCAAGAAATAACAATAACTTTAGAGTGTTGAAAAAGTGAGATTTGATTGTCTTGATGGCACCCAATTCTACCAAGGATTCCCCTATTAGCTTGATTTTCTCATGATCCTTTTTCCTTCCTCATTTGGACCCCTTATCCAAACTTCCTTTTTTAATTTGATTTTTGATGACCTAGTAGAATGATTGCTTTCCTCTTTCCATCATATTTAACCTTTGCCCCTTGCATGTTAACTAATGTGGTCATTGTAGCACTTGATTCTACCTAAATTAGGTTTAAAGGAGTAGGGTCTCCCACCACTATTTGTGGCTCCAAAACATCCCAAATTCCTTCCACATTTCCAATCTAACTAGGATCAGGAATTGATCCCTCTAAAATACGCATTTGTAATTCAATAGAGGGAATTGATAAGGAGGGTGTAGAGTGTTTACTTGGCACTGAGATAGAGGGAGGGATATCTTGTTTGGCCATGACATTATCCCCAATAAATCCCTCATCAAAGCTATCAATAACATCAAATTTGTTACTAAAAGATCCTTTGAGAAAATATTTGGTTTGGCAGATGAACAACTTTGACTTTGATCAGGATTTGATTAGCACGAAACCCTCAAAATCAAGCATATTAGATTGAATCAAGGCTTTCCCTTTAGCCTTTAGATTATTTTCATGCACTTCAAGATTGGTATTAGAATATTTTGTGCCCATTTTTGTGCATTCCCTTTATAAATGACCATACTCATGGCACACTTGAAATCTAAAAAGAAGTGCCTTGTAGTCGATTTGCTGGATATAGTTCATGTTGCCAAGCGTGATCTCCAAGGATTCAGGAAGAGGATTATTTAGGTTGATTTCCACACAAATACAAGTAAAATTAGTGATCTTCCTATAAAGGGTTTGATAAGAAGGGCCTAATGGCTTCCCAATGATTTCCCCAATAGATTACAAGATATCTGAACACCAAAACTCCATTGGAAGCCTTGGAAGATGAATCTAAATGGAAATTCTTAATGGTAACTCTTCCACAGGATCAAAAGCTACATGCCAAGGTTTAAAAAATAATCCTTGCTTGATTGTGGAAGTACGAGCCACCTTCAAAAATCATATTTCAGTCAGATATGTGAGAAAAATGACAAAAAACAACCATTCATCGCTAGAATAATCTCCATGTCCCTTTTCGGATTCCAATTATTCCTAGACCATTTTTTCTAAAAATGGCATGAGACTCTAAGACCCACAAACTTGAAAATAATTGCATGCTCTAATATCACATAAATCATCAACAATAGTCTCTGGATTTATGACTAACATAGGTAAATCCATACACTTCTCCAAACAACCATTGGATTTTGGTCAGAGACTTGAAGACTGGATAAATTTGTACTCTTGTGTTGCATGCATTAAAAAACTCATGGCATTGGCATGATCTAAAGAGCGAGTTTCCAAACCATTTTATGCTTCTTTAAAGGACATATTTGAGGGATCCTTCAAACCCTCAGAAGGCTCGATGTTGGCCACCTCTAATGAATCACAGGAAAAAGGAGGAGTGAATAGAAAAACCATGCCACACCCCTCGATCCAAAAGATAGGCTCGCCAAAAGAAAACTGAAATGAAGAAACTCCCAAAAGAGGTCACAGGAGAGAATATGTTCAAAATTGGAAAAAGAAACAAGGAACGCCAAGGCTCAATCTCCCATATGCAAAGGCATGCAAGAGCCCAACAAATTACATAGGAATAACCTCTACACCCGCATGTAGCCTCTACTGTAGACACCCAAAATTGTCCATGTCATAATATTACCTAGTCGATACATGACCTTGTAAGACATTTTGTAATATTTCACCCTAGGTCATTACATTATCCCACTTATCCCATTTATTCCACTTAATCACCTTCCCAATTAATTAAATAAATCTCATTTATTTAATTAATTCCCCTTCACATGTCTCAAAATTATTCAAATTAAATATTTGAATTAATCCGTCACTTATTGTCACATTGCAACATGTGTCACATGACTACAACTCTTCACATGTACAAATAATTTAAATAATTTTATTATTTAAATTATGAATTCCCATTCACATCCTATTTTTAACCCCATTCATTGTGTGTCATAGGCATCTTTTCCTCCAAAATAAATAATAGAATCCCACTATTCCCCCACATCCTAATTTTAGCCTCATGTCATAACCCACTTAATGTGTGTCATAGGAACTAAAATCAACTTTTAATCGTAGCCATACATATCAAAAATTTGAATTTTAATCTTAACCATCAAATCGAATCAACCTTCTCCTATAAATCAAGCCTTTCACAAGCCATTTGGGATAAAATCTTCTTCTAGCATCCTTACTCCACCAAAATTCTTTCAATCTTCTCATCTATTTATTTTCTTCTATCATCTTTCATCTCAACGTTATGCTGCAAAATTGAGCAATCAACAATCAAACCTTTAAAATCTTGCATTCTCATGCAGGTGGAGAAGAGCAATGGAGATAAATCAAATCTATCTTGGAGATCGGTTTGCTTTGCTTTCTTATTTTCATTTCATGCTAATTTGTGCTCTATTGTGCTTGTTAGGGTTTTATTATAATTTTTTTATGCATTTTCCCTAAGATTTTTACCCTAACTACATTGGTGAACCTGACGTGACGAACCCTTGGTCTTTGCAGATCTACTAGCTTATTTTTTGCAAGTTTCATTTACTTTTTGTTGCAGATCTGTCATTTTTTGGACAAAACCCCAAGTTTTACAAATTTCATCATATCTTCCAAATGGATGCAAATTTTTCTGTAATATTTTCATAAAAGCTTGTGCATCATCTCAAAATGCTAAAGTAAACAAATTGATGGTTTATCACCATTTTCGTAGGAGTTATCACGATTTTATATTTTTTCATTAAATTGACCTTCTGGACGCAAATCAGTGAATTTTCTAGAAATTTTTACATTTCTAGAAAGCTACTAAAATTCTAATGGGAGTCTCTTTTTTAAATATTTTATTTTGAGGTCATATAAGGTGCTACATGATTTGATCTTTGTTTTATGTAGGTTTTTCATAAATCCACATTTATGGGCGCAAAATAATAAATTTTTCTAACTTCTTTAAATTTTTGGAAAGATTTTTAAAAATTAGTAGGGGTTTCTTCTTTGATTTTTTATTTTTCAGATCAATAACATCTTCAAATAATCGAATCTAATTCGGCTATGTTAAAAACATGTATTTGAAATTGCAATTTTCTGATGAGCTTATTTTTTATGGTTTCATTATAATATCATTTTTTTATTTTGTAGGTGATCATAAAGAGTTGTAGTAGCAGCAATATCATTCATATAGAACAGATTAAAAAACAAAAAATTCCAGGTGCACTCTTTCTATTAGCTTTATCTCTCATTTGATCCATCAATCTTGTTTACAAAACACTTGAATTTGGGGTTTTAAAACGAACATTTTGTTTGCAATCACACTTTGAAATTAGGCTTAAAAAAAGAACCATTGTATTTCCATCACACATTTTGGCTTTGGGTTAAAAAGAACAAGTGTTTGAATTGTTTTACACACATTTCAATTTTATAAAGGGAAATTAACAATTGTGAATGTGAATCAAGTGCATGTGTAATCAAAAACACCTCACTTGGTTTTCTTTTATCAAACCCTTCATAAGAGGCTTGCTAGGGGATTTAATCACCCTTAGTGACGACCTCAATCAAGGTGTGAATCAAAAGACACACTTCTTTGGGAGTTGAAATCTTCACTCTTGGCTAAGCCCCAAAGAACTTTATACCTTTGGGAAGTGAAGGTGAAGGGTGGGTTATCCCTTTCTCCCAGCTGTGTGGCAGGATTTTGCTTTCAAATCATCCCTAATCAACCTCGTGCATCCTAGCTTAAAACCTAATTGGCCATACCCACTTGACTAACATTAGGCTTTTTGTTGTGTACTCAAGTGTTTACTTAATCATAACATTTAATCTTGAAAGACAAATTTATCATTGTGTTTGGTGTGTGTGTTCATGCATTTACATGTGAGATCTTGTGTTTGATATTTCCCAAGTCAAACTTTTAATAAATATTTTCCACATCATCCAATCTTTCCAAGTCCAATCATTCTAGTCATTCAAGCAATCACATCATTTTAAATCATTATTGTAATCTTCACCGAATATTTTCCAAAAGTGACACCATGCCAACATTATAAGACCTAGTACCCCAATTCCAAAACCTCATCCACTTACTTTATCAAGCACCGCAACCCTTAGACCAACGAATTATACACGGGCTCTAAGGCCTCATCCAACAATCTCAACTTCAAACAAACCAATCACCTCAAACACAACAACTCATAGCACAAGCCCAATAACTCATAGCCATTTATCAAACCCAACAAGCACATCATCCTCTATTCATTCAACACCAATCAATTCCACCTCATTCATATGTGGCATCTCTCTCCATTCCATATCAATCTAATCCATCCACCTATAAAAAACAATTCCATTTCACCTTATCCCACATCCTTCCATAAAAATTCCACATCACCTTATCCCACCTCTTCCAATGTCAACCCTTAACCATATCAATCCACCTCTCAACAACCATTATCCTATACAACTCCTCCATCATTATCACAACAACAAATCATACCTCAACACATTCAACCACAATCCTATGTGTCACCTTCATCATCATGCCAACCTAACCCATCTACCTATCATTTCAATGCCACATCAACATATCCACCCATATCACAACAAGAACATAGTAGCCTAAGTCCACCTTGGCAACAAAATCAAGAGAGTTTCAATTCTCACTCTCCATTTGACAAGCGAAACACCAATCTAGGTCATGCACCCTATAAGTTTATCCTAGCACCATCCAATCAAATGCCTATCCCTAAGCTACCATGTCCTAGTCCTAATCCATTGGCCTCTCCACCTTCTAACCCATCAAAATATTCATTACCCCCGCCATCATCTAATCCTCCATCAAATCCATGCCTTAAGTTCAAACATTTCAAAAGTAAACCTATGGCATTACCCAAATCCACCCATCCACCTACAAAGGATGTGACCCAAGGGCTACTAGCAAGGAATCAAACATTTCCATGTCATCCAACTCATATTTTTGAACTTACCAAAGAGTCTTCAAACACCATGCCCATTCTTACAACCTCATCATGTAGTCTTCCCCTTGAGCCTATTCAAGAGTCTCCCCCATTGAGCCCAAGTAAACCTCCATCATGTCCCCATGTTGTTGACCATCTAGAACATGTCGATCCTATTCAAGATTCATCCCCTTCCACTTGCATTCAAGCAACCCAAGAGTTATATCAAGAGTCTACTCCCAAACATGTGGAGACATCAATCCCTAGTCCTAATCATGATCAAATCACTTTCATCTAACCTATCCATAACCTATATATTTTCTATGATCAAGATATTAAATATGAAGAATCTATCTATGAGCAACTTGATCCTATACCTATCCATGAGCAAGATATCCTATATGCACCTTCATCTAGTCCTATACATGAACCACCAACATCCACTTCCCTTGATGAGACATATGCCTCCCAAGCAAGCATAGAAGATCAAATAAATACCTTGGATCTAAGTGAACACAATGCTAATCAAAATTCCATTGATCCTTCCACATCCACCATCAACTCCATTTCGAATCCATCATATCCACTTGGTCTTTCCACCCACATTCATGAATGTTCCTCAAAACCATAACCACCATTATCCACTTCGCCTTCTCCATCCAATAACAAACTCGTGTCTAGTTTTCCACCTACACCTAGTCCTATTGTCCATCGCATGCTTCAAAACATGAACTACTAAGGTAAAGGTTTAGGCCTTTATGAACAAGGTATTTTGGAGCCCATCCATGTCAAAGTCCCTCTGCACTCATTTGGCCTTGGATACTCACCCCAAGGCAAGCAAGCTAAATATGTTGGTACTTCCTCCATCCATCCTAAGTCCTCTTTCCACCATAAATCCTATCATATGCCTAAAACATATATTACCATCCCTGCATCATCTGAAAAATGTCAAAAGCATGTGACCGTACACCTTCCACCATCAACTTTGCCACAATTTCTTCCAATTCCTAATATCCCTCCATCTAATCTACCTCTGTTACTCCCAACACCTAATATCCCTCCATCTAATCTACCTCTGTTACTCCCAACACCTAATATCCCTATCCTCTAAAAATCCACTTTTAATCCATCCATCCATAAATCCTCTAAAAATCCTAATAATGACCAATCAATGCACACATTGTCTACACATGAAGCTTTCACTCATTCCACCATACCCATGGGATTCAAAATCAAAAATTTCAATGCCTCTACCTATAAAGTAAAAAATCCTAAGGGTCCTCATGTCTTAGGGCACAAAAGCAAAGAATCAAAGAAAAATCCATCTAAAAAGTTATATAAGCCCATACCTCCAAAAGCAAAGGCCAAAACTAAAATGGTTTGGGTCCCTAAGAAAAAGGAAGCAAGTCAAATGAGGCATCTACATCACAAAAAACCCAACCATCCACTTCTGCCTCACATTCCCACTCTATTCAAGAATCTCATATTTCATCCCGCAAGCAAAATAAAAGTCATAAAAATACTAAGTCTATGTGGGTACCTAAAGCACTTCATCACCCATCTCCTAAGAAAACACCTCCATTGCTTCCTACACCCCCTCCACATCAAAAGCTTCAACGTTTATCACAGTGTGTGCAACCATTGGTCATGGTTCCCTTCCATTTCAAAACAATTCCACCTACCTCCACCTCCTCATCCTTCAACTACAATCCTACATATCTTCCCAATCACCTTCCTATGGTCCATGCTTTTGCATAAACCTTTCATCCATCATTTTTCATAAGTCCTATACAATCCACATCACAACTCCACTATTTCCCTTCATAATCTGCATCATAATCCATCATCTACCTACTCCATCTCCCTTTCATGTCATCCCTTACCAACATCTATGAGCATAATGACATTTGTCATGGTCCATGCGATGATATCCATCTCTAGTGGGACTATCACCTTTCATGGAACTAGACACTCGAGTCCCTCCTATCCATATTCCCCTTCTCTTATCCAACAATAAAAAATGTCAAAAAAATTTATAAAAAAAAAAAAGTAAAGAGAAATCCCTTCATCCAACGGTGAAAACCTAGTAAACAAGCACCCTGGATAAGTACCATGATGAAAACCTGGCAAATAGGCGTCATGTGTAGGTTGATCTTCTATGCCACTTACACTCTGGGGCACTTTGTCTCATCTGCACTATCTATCTTATCATGTCACTTCTTATCATATAATTTCCATCCTACCTATCATCTTTAGCCATCATACATACCTATCATATTGAGTCCATTCATCCTCTCTTCCTCCTTTTGATCTTGATAAAAATAGGGGGAAAAATGTTGAAACATGCTCTGGATATCTTTTGATATACCTCATCCTTCCAAACAAGCCTATCATTATCCTATTGTCATAAGCTTTGTCATGAAAAATTCTAAGTATTGTACCTAGAATGGGGCATGTTATTCCTATGTGACATAGTCTTTGGATATCACATCCTTGCTCTCTTATGATGCATACATCCATTCTATTCACTATGACCTATCCTTTTTATCCATACATCTATCATGAGCCTTGTATCCCTTATCCTATCACCCACCCTTTCATTCATCAATCCCATCTATCTTCTTGCACCTAGACTTGGTTTTCCTTTGTCATTGGTATCTAGCACAAAGGCTACCCAAATTTTCATCCATTGGCATTTCAAAACATTTCAAATAAAGTCCTAAAAAAATACAAAAAAAAAAGAAAAAAAGGTCATGAAAAAATCCAAAAAAATTCAAAACATTTCCAAAATCCAAAAATTCAAAACATTTCCAAAATCCAAAAATCAAACATTCCAAAATCCAAAATAATCAAAACATTCCAAAGACAAAAAAAAATCAAAACATTTCCAAAATCGAAAATAAAAACATTTCAAAATCCAAAAAAAATCAAATATTGCCAAAATCCAAAAAATCAAAACATTTCAAAAATAAATAAAAAAACACATATTTCAAAAATCCAAAAATAAATCAAAACATTTAAAAAATAAAATAAAATATAATATCCATAAAAAATTCAAGCAATAAAATCAAACCAAATCACTTCTTCCAATCAATTCTTCAAATTAATTCAACTTCTTCAAATCAATCTTCAAATTATCAATCAATCAATCCTCTAATCAAATCGCTCCAATTTAAATCATTCCAAGAAAATCAATTCCTCAATTCAATTCATCAATCATCATCCAAATCTTCAAATAAATCATCTTCAATCATTCCAAGCAATAATCCAAATGCAAGTCAATCCTTAATCCATACCAACCAAGTCAATCAATCGTGTCAAACTATCCAATCACATCCTTTGGTCTTGATGCTAGCTTTGTTGTAAACTTAATCAATCAATCAATCATCCTTGTGTTGATCTAGGGATATATCATTCCTCACAATGACAACACTATCATCATTAACCAATCAATCAATCATTGGTTTACAGCTTGACAGGGGCAATACCTTGTTTTTTTTTGTATCATTTGTGCATGCTTTCTTGCTTGCTAGTGTGTGTTATCATTTTTATCTTGCATTTGCATCAAATCCGAATCACTCCCAACTAATATTCATATCTTGTATCTAGAAAAGGTTGTATTACGCTAGGGCACGAGACACATCGTCATCTTGGTCTTTATACCTTGGTGCATAACGTCTAGTGCTATATCAAACATATGATTGCTCACTTTATTGCAGCATAGTGTGTCATTCTTCTTTTTTCATCTACTTCTTATCTTGTATCATTCATCTTATCCCTCCTTTATCGTCTCATTCATTTTGAGAGCATACCCGTATTTGTCCAACCCCGCCTATCCTCTCGAGGGGGCATCATCATCATTATCATATCCTATATCACCATCCTATTTCTTCATATCTTTTGCATCATCATATTCTTCTATCATCTCATTTCTTCCTTCATCTTACTCCTCACTTCCTCAAGTGGTTGAGGCATCATTTTTTTTCCTCTATCCATACCTTAGTTTCTTTGAAATGATGTTACTCGACATAAATCTCATCATCTCAAAGAGGGACAAAATGTAGACACCCAAAATTGTCCATGTCATAATATTACCTAGTCGATACATGACCTTGTAAGACATTTTGTAATATTTTACCCTAGGTCATTACATTATCCCATTTATTCCACTTAATCACCTTCCCAATTAATTAAATAAATATCAAAATAATTAATCCATCACTTATTGTCACATTGCAATATTAATTAATTCCCCCTTCACATGTCTCAAAATAATTCAAATTAAATATTTGAATTAATCCATCACTTATTGTCACATTGCAATATGTGTCACATGACTACAACTCTTCACATGCACAAATAATTTAAATAATTTTATTATTTAAATTATAAGATTCCCATTCACATCCTATTTTTAGCCCCATTCATTGTGTGTCATAGGCATCTCTTCCTCCAAAATAAATAATAGAATCTCACTATTCCCTCACATATAAAAATGGGGAAAATCAAATAAAGTGATATGATAACTTTATAGAATATCGAAATTTCAAACCATTTGAAGTTTCGGAAAACTAAAAACGAGGCCTACAAAACCTAGATAAACATATTTTTAAGATTTCATGCACCCATTTTTTTGTGCTCAAAATAAGATGATGGGATTTTGTGTGAATTTTTGGCTGTAACCTGCAAAATAGCAAAAATAAACAAGAAAACAAACAAATTTCTTTGCAAAATTGTAAGATTCATGTCAGGTTTACCAATGTAAAATGAGAAAAATCAAATAGCATAGATAAAAGTGACAGCCAACACTTCTAAGCTAAAATCCCAATCTTAAACAAGAGAAAACAAACAAATGAGGGATAAATGAAATCATTCAAATGAAAACACTTCCCATATTAAAGTTGAATCACTTCCTTTGTCTCTCCTATTTCTTCTTATGCCAATATTGCCCTCAAATTTGTTGACGAAGTTGTGCAAATACCTGCAAATAGTAAGCAAGAAAGTTGGAGATAATGGCTATTAAATTGAAAATGGAGGAGAAAGGTTGCTTTTATAGACAACCTTTCGAATGGACGATTGAGATTAATCTTCTAAAAAGATTCTAAGATCAATGAATGAGGATTCATGAGAGGGAGGTTACAAAATGGATAGCCAAGATCGAGTTTCTAGAAAGATGCCAAGATCAACGGTTGAAAATTGATGCAGCTAGAATATGCCATGCATGGAAAAGATATGGCACCAACGACTATGACAAACATGTAGGTAATGATAGACATGCAAGCTATGACATTAAATAATGACAGGGGATCTTTGACCAAAATGGAGGGATAAATTTTAAATTATTTATTCGAAAATGGAGGAGAAGGACAAGTGGAAATAAATTATTTATTTGGAAGAAATGAAAAAAGAGATTTAATTAAATTCATAAATTTAATTAAAGGAGATAGAAATTAAACATGGATAATTGATTTGGATCAATTTTTCAAAAGAGAAGAATGACACATAATTAAATAATTTTGTCAATTATTTAATTATAGAAGAATAAAAGGTCAAATAATTATTATTTGATTATGGGTGCAAGACAAATAATTAAATAAATAATTTATTTAATTATTGGAGAAAGGGATATATTAGCGACACAATTAAATAATTTTAATTGATTAGGATATAAATGAGAAGGTGAATCAATTAAATAATTAAAAATAATTTAATTAATAGAGGAATATGATTGAACATAATTGAATAGTTAAAATTATTCAATTATTGAAAGATGATGACCAAGAAAAATGACGCTCACAGACTTAAGACATTTTTCAGTGTCTACAATAAGGATATGAGGATGCAAAATGATCATACAAGGATAATTTTGACTTTGAGACCAAAGGATGAAGCTAAATGAAGCTAATGGATGCAAAGGATATCAAAGGTGGACTAATTAATGATGAAGGATAATGACAAGTAGACTAAATGATGCCAAATTAATGATCAAGGGTAGTGATGCAACTAAGGCTAAGGTGAAATGAAACCATGTTTTTTGTGTTTTTGAGATATAATGATGAAAAGTGAAAGTGAAACTTAAGTCCAAGACTAAGGATTGATAGAATGATAATGAAGCTATCGTCAAAGAGTATGATATGAATGATAATACTAAGGATATGAATTCTAAAATTTGAGACAAGGATAGCAACCAAGTTAATGTAGGTCCAAGATAACAAATCCAAATGTCATTGACCTTTGTGATGACCAAGATGATGGATTTGACAAGGTGAGTCTAAACTAGGACACAAGTTTGAGACCCAAATTTTTGACCAAGATGATAAATACAAAGGTTGATAAATTAAAATGAAGGTCAGTGACAAAATGGATAAGCAACCAAGGACTCTCCAAAGGCTTGATAATTTTCCTATGTCTGAAATCTAGAAGGTATGTGCAACCTTAAGACCTAAGATTAATTATGCAAGGAAAAGGTGACCTAAGGTGCAATCTAAAATGTAATGCAATCCTAAATGAGGATGATGGAATGCACTGGTAAAAATTTGCAAGTCTAAGGTTTAGATAACAAGATCTCTGTCAAGATGAATTGGTTCAATTTTGGACAATGATTTTTGAAATTTTGGTGATTAGTCTATTATGGTTTTGTTTCAAGAAGTTGTGTTTCACAAAGAGTTATTTTGCAAATTTGATGTTTTGGACTGGTTTTGAGTGGATTTTTGGACTGATTTTGATGAAATTTGTCTTGGTTGTCATGGCAAACACATAATACAATCACAAACACTTACTTGTTTTTGGTCTGATTTTGGATGTGAAAAAGTTTGATTTCAAGATAAAAAGCATGAATCTAATGGTTGGAAAGGGCAATATTTGCTAAATTCTTACTTAGATTAACCAACCGTGCTTATTCCTAGCAGATGACTTAGAAGCTTGGCCACACTAGATCCCCCAACACGACACTCACTTCTCAGGTCAACCAAGCTTCAAGTTCTCATGAATCTCCCATGACAAACTCTTCATCTCTACTAAGAACCACGAGTATGTGGGATGGATTTGGAGGTTCGACCTCCTACACCAACAAATAGAAGGATTTTAGCTGCTACAAACAAGAGGTGTCTAGTAAGGGCATCTGATTCAGGGGGTACTATGATAAAATACCTCAAGAGGTCTCCCTACCCTTAGAAAAATGAGTTACGTATCATAAAGATATTGGGGGAGAGCTATCACTTACCACATCTCGTTGATTGCAAACTTTCCTTGTAATCACAAATTTCTATAGTGATTCGGAAGGACTTGGCTTTAGCCCGTTACCACTTAGGGTCATCCCTTGGGGTGAGTACTTTTTCCCACCAAGGTAGGCTCTTCTAAATGGGTAAACACAAAAATGGATGGGTCTAGCTTTCTGATCACCAAGCTTGCACAAGGTGAGATCATAATACCTACCACCCTCAAACACTAAGACATGGTGTTCATTTACCCTCTAATTTAATCTATGTGAGAGAGATAATTGTTCATTTGAGAGCACCAAACAAAGTGTTATCTAATCTAAAAAAAACAAAGTGGTTTCAAAATATAATCCTTGGACATTCGAACCTACAAAACCACTTGTTAGTAGTTTCACAAAATGATCTTGGACCAACGAGAAAGCTGCAAAAACTAAGTTAGCGCAAAATATTTAAAACCAAAGTAAATCTGAAAAGTCAACAACTAACTAAAATAGAAAATGAAGAGACTAAACTGAACTAAGAAAAGAACTTAAAAGAAAATTAAAAACTAAGAGCTCAATTTTTTTTTGGAGCCCCACTCCAAAGCCACACGCTGCAAACAGAAAATCAGTAAACCAAAAAAAACTTGCATAAAAACAACAAACTAAAATAGTGATAACTCAAAAAAAAAATTGTAAAAATCTATGGAAAGCTAAGACATAGACCTTCAAAACTCAGAATTTTTTTGGCAAAACCCTACACAACAAAAGTGTTATTAACAAAAGAAAATTCGGATCTTAATAACTAAATCTTAAAAAGCTACGAGCACTAAAATGGCCATAACTTTCTCAAAACATATCTAAATTTAAAACCATTTAAAGTTCTGAAAATCTAAAAATGAGACCTACAAAACCCAAATAAGATTTTTTTAAGATTTCATGCCCCCATATTTATGTGCTCAAAATAAGATGACGGGATTTTGTGTGAATTCTTGGCTGTAACCTGCAAAACAACAAAAACAAATAAATTTATCTGTAAAATTATAAGATTCGCGTTGGGTTCACCAATGTAAGATGGGGTTAAAAATCAAATGAATCTTAAAACAGTTATCATATCAGGCCTACAAAACTGTTATGCTGCAATAACCCTTATGTTGGGCATGATGGCTAAAGATGGTAGGTAGGATGAAAATGATATGGGTATGATGGCTAAAGATGGTAGGTAGGATGGAAATGATATGATAAGAAGTGACATGATAGGATAGATAGTGTGGATGAGACAAAGTGCCCCCAAGTGTAAGTGACATAGAAGATCAAACTACACATGACGCCTGTTTGCCAAGTTTTCATCATGGTACTTATCTAGGGCACCTTTTTACCAAGTTTTCATCGTTGGACGAAGGGATTTCTCTTTACTTTTTTTTACTATAGAAAAAAACAAATTTGACTTTTTTTTGACTTTTTTGCTTCTTTAAAGGACATATTTGGGGGATCCCTCAGACCCCCAAAAGGCTCCATGTTGGCCATCGCTAATGAATCATAGGAAAAAGGAGGAGTGAATAGAAAAACCACACCACACCCCCCGATCCAAAAGATAGGCTCGCTAAAAGAAAATTGAAATGAAGAAACTCTCAAAAGAGGTCGTAGGAGAGAATAGGTTCAAAAATGGTAAAAGAAACAAGGAACGCCAAGGCTCAATCTCCCATATGCAAAGGCATGCAAGAGCCCAACGACTCACACAGGAATAACCTCTACAACCGCATGTAGCCTCTACAAATCATAACATAGGTCCCCTACAAGTCGTCCCGACTCCTCAATAGAAAAACTAAAGAATTAATTACTAATGAATCCAATAATTATTTTGATTGTATTTTGGAATATTTTTATCATTATAAGATGTGGATAATTAGACTAGTGTTATTTTGATATATATTTTCATAAATAATATGTATCTCATATGTGTGAATCTATATGATTCCATTAATTGAAATCATAATTCTTTTATATTATAAATTTAAAAAAAAAATGCAAATATTACAAAATATACAACTTCAATATTTGAATTTGTATTTATTCATGAAAATAAATTATGCTTAAGTTGTATTATGGACGAGGATTTGAGAGCCTAGATTGATTGGGTAGGTGTTATGAATAGCTATTCATTCAAGGATCGTTAATTACTTACATGTAATTTAATTTTCAAGAGAATGAAGTAAAGTGCATAATGATAGGGATAGTGTAATGAATCTCAATAATTAAGGATAAGGCATAAAGCTTAGGATTGGGATAACACATGAATCTCAAGAGTACAAATAGTGTGTAAAGCTCAATATTATGATACCTTATAAAGCTCAAGAGTTATGATAGTTTAAAGCTCACAATTAAGATAGCACAAGAAGCTTAGGACTTGGGGATAATGCACATGAATCTTGAGATTATGGATCCATCTTGGGAACTAACCTAGCAATAATTTTAATAGCAAAAACCTTTTCTAAGGCGAGATGTAGTCACCTGCCCCCATCATAAAATAATGTAATATATAGGATGCAAATAACATGAATGGTCTAGAGAGTATCACAAGGAGGGAGTATTGATAGAGAAATTTAGTCAGATGGCTTCTTAAGGATTATATTTTCTAAATATTATACATAACTTATAAGGTTTTAGCGACAAGAGAGGGTTGCCAAGTTGCTTCAGGGAGTTGCAGATATACTAAAATCATTATTATACTCATGGATGGTGTTGGAGGGAGTAATAGAAGGCCTGAAGGATAAAATAGTTTGTTTATTATGCATGGAATGTGAAAGAATAATTCACCATGATACTTTTCTAAGACACCACAAGGTGTGCTTTCACTAGAGGATGATTTTCTCTTTACTTTTTCTTATTTTTTGGTAAATTTTCATTTTTAATTTTTTTAATGATTGAATTGTTTTGTATATAAGGAATGGAAGCACTTGAGGTGAATTTTAATTTCTTGACCATCTTGAGTGTCCAACTAATAGGAACCTAGTCATTATTTGGAAATGATCACATAGGGGCCCAACAAGTCATATTCAAATTTAATTTTTTTGTATCAATCCAAAAGGTTCCCTTGATTCTCTTTAATCACAAGTTCACCAACTTCAAACTCATAAGCTCTAATTTTCTTGTTATAGATATCATAGAGAAAATTATAATAATCTTGCAAATGGTTTAGGGCAGTGAGAAACTAGTCATTAATTAGCTCTAGCTCATATAATCATGCAATTACATACTCCTCATCATCAATAAGGTTACATAAAGAGATACATAACAATGGAAGTTTGATCTTGATTATAAATATGGATTTGAAGTTGATAGGTATGGAATAGGGAGTCACATTAGTGGGTGTGTGAATAATAGTACAATAGGCCCATAAGGAGGGATTGAATTCGAATTTCCAATCATGACCAACATCACTAATAGTATTTTTTAGTATTTT
This sequence comes from Sequoiadendron giganteum, assembly GCA_007115665.2. Classification (NCBI taxonomy): domain Eukaryota; kingdom Viridiplantae; phylum Streptophyta; class Pinopsida; order Cupressales; family Cupressaceae; genus Sequoiadendron; species Sequoiadendron giganteum. The sequence goes on along the minus strand of CM021105.1, from coordinate 337,669,825 downwards.
AAGTTTTTATCATATATCTCTTCTTTGAAATTACTTTGGGGGTAATACGAAGTAGACTGGTGATATTGGATATGAAAACATTCATATGGAGTATAGGAATCATGGGTTTTGAAGGGATCTACCATTATCAGAGATAATGGTAGTGGGGATGCCATAGTGGGAAATGGTGTAATGGAGGACAAGTTTGAATTTTTTGGCTTGTGGTATAGGTGAGAGGAATAGCTTCAAGCCACTCGGTAAAGCACTTAATGGTAGCTATGATGAACAAGATCAAATCCCCATTATGAAAAGGGCAAAGGAATATTAATCAGATGCAATAATTGTGATGGTGCATGAGTCAAGTCTCTATATTATTTATAGGCCAAACATCACCTAACATACTGACATGCATCATGTTCCATGGTGGGTCAATAATAACTTTTTTCTCAAGAGCTTATTAGTTAGGACCATACCATTGGTTTGGGCATCATAGATACTATTTTGAAGCTCTTTGAGTGAAATACTAACCTCTTCTTAGTTTAGGTATCATCATAAGGTTCTATAAAAATCCTTCAATATATGGTGTCAATAACGACGGTGAATCAAGATGATCATTAAATGAAGGTTTTGTATTGGTTGGGTGAAAGGTTTGGTAAGGGTATTTTATTGAGGTAGGAGAAAATTTCATGGTACCAAGGGGAGTTGGGACCAATTACTTGACATACAAGCTCAGGGTAAGGGGCATCATATGTGAGAGCTAACAGTTTTTTGACCAAGAACTCATAGTATTAGTTATTTTGTGACATATCCATAAGTAACCTAATGGTGACCATGGTGCCTATTGTGATATTGTTAATGGGTCACCCATTCAAAATAGATATCTGTGAAGTACTCCTTGAAGCTATCAACTGCTTATTTTTATGGGACTATTTTGTCATCCTTAGTTTGATACTTATTGTTTACTTATTTAATTATGGGGTGAGAATATCCGTAGATTAGAAGATGATGGGTGTTCCACTAAATTATTGTCTTAAGAGCCACAAGAAAGGTACAATTATTTTTAATGTTGTTTGTATATGAAAAACATAATATGAGAGTTTTTGGTATGTGATATTTTTGTGGAGTGAAAATTAATATTCTTGTACTTGGTCCATGACTAGTTTAGGAGCCATCAAAGTATAATTTATAAATTTGTGAATCATTAAGCATGAAAATGGACTCATCAAGAAAGTATATAATTAGCAATTGACTATTTATGATAGGTACTTCTACCAGTTGATCTACCATTGCCTATCCCTTAACTAATTTTGTGTCTACATACTTGATATCAAACTCACTCAAAAATACAACCCACTCAACTATACAAATTGTGAGGGAAGTCCCTTATAAGAGGTAAAGTGCAATTTCTAAGTTTTATAATCATTAAGAGTGAAAATGGAGTCATTAGGAAAGTCTACAATTAATGGGTGATTATCTATGAGAGGTGATTTTACTAATTTATCTAACATTATCTATCCCTTGACTATTTTTATGTCTACATAATCAATATCAAACTCGGTCAACAACGTGACCCACTTAGCAATATGGGTTGTGAGGGAAGTCCTCAATAAGAGATATTTGAGTGGGTTGATTTAGAAAGGAGCTTGGTTTTATGGAAAAGCTATGGCATTGAAGCTTTTGTGAGCTAAAGACAAAAACTAAGAATTCTTATTCCACGGTGGTGTAATTAATCTCATAGCTCACCAAGGTTTGATTGATGTAATATATTTCACTCTCAAAAACCTTCATTATCATCTTGTGCTAAGATTCACCCCATGATAGTTGATGTAGCTTATACATAGAGGAGTAATGGTTTGCCTAAGATAGGTACCATAAGGATTGGTGGCAATGAAAGATGAAAGATGATTGTTGATTTTTTTGAAGGCTTGTTGGCATGATTCATCCCATTAGAATTTATTTTTATCCTTGAGGAGATGGGATAATTTTCGGCAATTGTTTGTTAGTTGATCTATAAACATTTTGATGGAATGAATCTTTCCTTAGAGATTACAAAGTTGCTTGAGATCCTTTGGAGGTAATTTATATGATATATGTATTTAGTGGGGTTCACTTCTATGCCTTGGTGAACACAATAAAGCCAAATAATTTTCTTGATGTGACACCAAAGACATACATATTTGAATTAAGACGTGCCTTATATTATCTCAAGTTGTCAAATGTGCACTTAAGAACTTTTGGATGGCCTTCCTCTATTTTTTATTTTCCTATTAGATCACCCACATAATCATCCATGATGTCGTGGAGTATTTCTTGAAAGGTTATTTTCATAGCTTGTTGATAAGTGTCCCTTATGTTTTTCAACCCAAATGGTATAACCTAATATAAAAATATGCCCCAAGGAGTAGTGAAAGATATTTTGTGTTGATCTTCTAAAGTGGTCCTATTCTAGTTATACCTAGCTAATTTATCAATGAGTGAGAATATTTTTCCTATTATGAGGTAAACAATAATTTTAATATTGGGGAGTGAAAAGTTGTCCTTCAAACATGTTTTATTGAGATCTCTAAAATACATGCAAATCCATATTCCTTAATTTTTTCTCACTAATAAGGATACTGTTGGATATTCATTCAGGACTGTTGATAATATGTAAGAATTTAACATCTAATAGTTTATATAGTTCTTTAACCAAGAGGGTGATTTGCATCTGCATATTGTAGAGTTTTTATTTGATTGGTTTTGCATATAGATGTACCACAATATGGTGGATGACAAGGGATGGATCTGAGTGTAGCATGTCTACATATGATTAAGTAAATATTTCTATAATAATCTCTAGGCTTGTGTGATTAAGGTTTCCTATTTAGTAGGTGCTAGGCTAGTTGTGATGTGTGTGATCTTTAGATAGGCTTCTATAACTAGATTTACCTCCTATGTATCCTCAGCTAGGACTAATGATACATCTCACCATTATAATGTTGTCAAGTGAAGGTCAATTTTATTTGTATATTGATGCCTCAAAGAGGTTTTCATTGATAGGAACATATTTTTTCTTTATTTTCTATATTTGATAGTACCTTAGAGAGGTTTTCACTAGGGGATTTTTTTTAGGAATAAGGAACTCAACTTGTTCCTCCAAGTATGTTGTATCAAGGTTGATGCCAAAAATTCTCTTGTGATGATTAATAAGTATATTGTCATGAAGCCTCATGAACTCAACAATACCTTCATAGTTCTAAAACATGTTGGGAGATTTTGGGGATTGTTAGTATAAACTAATGAGATTAGGATGGGTGAAGGGTAGGTCAATGGTGCAAATGAATATTTTGAGGAAAAAATTAGCAATGTTATGAAAGGAGTCCTTGATGGTCCTTTCCTTGATATGTTCAATGTTAGTTGAGGGATCTTCCATGATCACATAAGTATAATTAGGTTTATTGGTTTCTTTACTAGGCAACACATATCCTAGTTTGTGAGTTTTATGATTAGTTTTGGTGATTGGATTATGGACACCTTGCTCATGAAGACCCAAACCTTTTCCTTTGTATTTAATGTTTTTATCGATGAAAAGTGTTGTTGGATATGTTTCTTTGAGAAAACAAGGTGCATATTCTTTATCTTTATAGATCTAAGAACTAATTTTGCCTTCAATATATTCATCGGCCATGAAACCATTCCATAAAAATAATGTGGTGCTAAATTATATAATATTGGAAGGATTTTTGGCCCATGGATGAGGTCATTCTTGAGAGTGTAGGAAGAGAGGGAGATTGCCAAGATGAAAGCCATTATGTATCTCATTTTACCCATAGTCTATATTAACAATCTTAACTTAAAATTTAGGAGGGGGTGAAGGATGGGGATGTCAAATCCATGAGATTGATAAATGAGGAACATTGTAAGACATGGAAGGAGTGACAACCTCAATTCTATGATAGTGATGGGATTTATGGTAAGGAAATTTCAACATTTTTCAGAAGGGATGGGGATTGAAAAGAATAGTGGTTTTCATGCCTTCACATATAAATTTGAGGCATTGATGGTAGGTGGATGGGATGACCTGCATTGCATGGATCTATGGGTGATCAAACAAGATTTTATAAGGCAATTCAAGGATGACAACATGGCACACTATTTGTTGTAATATGGGACCTACTTATATGAGGAACCATAATATGCCTCATGATTCTTGTTATACATTATTGTATGCCTTGATAATGATATTATGTGGTTCTAGGTTATCTTTATAATATCCTAATTGTTTAACTAGCTCAAGGTACATAAATTTAGGCAAGCCCTGTTATCCAACATGACACTTTTGACCTTGTGTTTTTTATGACAACCTCAATGTGGCAGGATTTATTATGAGAGGGGTTGATAGGTGGAATACCATTTTAGCTAAAGGAGAGTTGATAAGAATTCAACAGTTGGACCAATATTACTTGGAATTGATTGGGGTCTATGTTGGGGACTTGTGACTCTTGTAAAGCACCTTCCAATAACCCCCTATGAATATTTGATGTTTTGAGAATCTTTGAGATGGATATTTGCATTGAAGTTTTCCCGAGATATTCTAGGAGGTTGTATTGGGTGGCATGTGTGGAGGATGAGGAGGCCCCTTGAACAATGAACCTACCATGCCTGATGGTGTTGGATCAATTGGATGACTTGATTCTCATAATAGAAACTTGTGAGGAAGCTTCTTTGATATGACCAATGATGGAGTTATAGGAGGTTAAGGTTCTCTTGGAATTGAGGTTATGGTGTAGTTATTAAGGGAAGGACTTTGGTTAGATACAAAAGGTTGGATTTGATCATTCTTAGGAAGAGGATTTTTATAGATGCTTAGTTTCTCATTTTGCAAGGAGGACGAGTCTCCTACTTTGATCTCACTACAATAAATAAGTTCTTGTATGTATTTCTTGAGATCCATATGTTTGGTGGTTGCATGGCCTTTTAGTGGTGGTATTCATAATATTCATTTTCCTTATATCATGTAGATTTATCTTGATTCTCATCAAAGGGTTTTAATGTTGGGTAATTTGACCATGCTTTCTTAGATGATTTTTTGGAAAATAACCTCGGGTTCCCCCAAGGAGGTGTAATTTAATTTTAGACTTATGGGAGGTTTCACTTATCCTTGTTTAATGGAGATATTGTTAGGATTTTATAAAGTTTTCATATTTCGAGTTGCTTATTAGTGTGACAATTTTGTATTTGAATGTTCTTTGAGTCATTGACCCCCTTACTAACTATTTTTTTTGTTTTTGGCATTGAATCTTAGTTTTTTGTTTGTGATATTATCTTTGTGTTTTTTATGAGGTTTAATCAAATTGTTAGTTATTAAGGCATTTTCAATGGTAACCCATTTCTTAATGATTTCATCAAATGTTACATAATGGACTTATAGATGGAAGGACATTTTCTAATCAAGGTTTGTAATGAAAATATTGATGTTATTTTTAAAGATAGCTAAGGAAAGTGACTTGTGGGGATCCTCCATCATTGTAGGAAGGAAATAAATCTCTCCCCATTTTTTTTAGCATTATAGGGATCAAGCATGATGAGCTTGTGATTGATGTTGTAGGGAAATCGAGTTACAAATTTATTTGGCAAGTCATTGAAGGTAGTAATGGATCTTAAAACTAAATACATAAACCAATCTAGTGCTTATCCTCCCAGGCTCTAGTGGAAGATTCTCATAAAGTAGATACCGCTATAAGCATCTTCTTGGAAATCTATGAGAAATAATTTTATATGGTCTCGAGGGTCTCCCTATCCCTTTTATTTTTTAAATTTGAGTATTTCGAAGTGTGGGGGAAAGGACCTACCATTTTTATTAATCTATAAAAGGGACAAGGGCAAAGGTATTAATATTTATATTGTTTTGTTTGATTGATTTCCTTGCTTTGCAACCCTTTGAGAGTGTCTTTCATATCTTTCCACTCTTAAGTTAGGTGGGTCCCAAGAGGTGGGTTAGGAGGTTTGTATAGAATGGAAAAATAAGGGGTGGTTATTGATATATTGAATGAAGGGGGTTTGATTATATAATGTGTCATTAAAAGGTTGTTAAATGTGAGGTGACTAGTGACATTGTTGGTTAGGTTGAAATGGGTGGATATAAATTAGAGTGACATGGAATGAGTGGTGGAATTGTGGATTATGTTAGAAATGTTTTTTGAGGGATGGGAAGTGGGGGAAGTGATTAAATGAGGCTTGAAATTGGTGGAAATGATGATTGAGATGGATTAGAAGGAGGAATATGTTGATCAAATTGTGTGGATGGAGTTTTAATCCTTTGAGGGTTTGAAGGGGGTTGTGTTTGATGTGAGACTTGGTGTGAAGGTATGGTAGATTATTATTAATAACAAGGAATGTGTGTCATTGATCCTACAACAAATGGGTGAGATAAATCTTGTTGATGATGATTGGAGGATGAAGCATGAGGATTTGATGGCACACCATCTCCTACTTTTTTTTATGGGAAAATCATGAGATGGTTAAGAGGGAAGATGACCTTGAATATTTTTGAAGATGGATGATGTGGTTGGTTCTTAATGGATGATGTTACTAAGTTTTGGAATCCTATAATATTGAGGGATTTTGGATCTCACATTGATGAGTTGTTCAAGAAAATGATCCTTGTGAATGTTGACAAAGTGATCCATCATGATTTAAGTGTTTTTATTATGAAGGAATTCTTTGAGCTAAGGTGAGTACTTGTGTTGATTGACAAGAATTATTGGATAATTTTTTTAATCATGATGAGTTTGATGGGATGATCTCACACCTTATGTATTATGTCTAAGACTAGATCCAAATGGGTTTTCATTGTGTTGACCCATTTTTTTTCTTTTCTTGCTCAATCTAGTTATGGGTGGTATAAAGTGATGGTTTGGTTCTAAGGTGATGATTTGATTTTTATTTGGATGGGGTTCATAATGGTTTAGCTTTGATGTGATGAATTGGTTGAAAGTTATAATTTGATGGAACTTGAGGTGAGTTCTTGATGTGTAGTTTGTATTTGAATGTGCAAACGTGTGACTTTAAGTGATTTTTATTTGCTTGGTAAGGTTTATTTGTGGGTGAAGATGGGTTGATTTACTTTTGAAATAAATATTGGATTGATATGATTTGAAAACGGATTTAAATCCAATACCTTAGGTTTATTTTAGTTTCATGTGGATAGTTATTCCCCTACTTAAGATTAGGAAAATTATTAAGACTTGATTTTGATTGGATGTTTGAATGGCTAGACTTAAGATGGAAAATTTCTTAAGTAATCTTGATCAAGGTTGGGTTTGATGGTTTTATTTAGGATTTTATTATTTCTATTTAGTTTATTTTACATTTAAGATAGGGAAATTCCTTAAGTGAGCAAAGATTAAGGATGATGGTTGGGTTTCATTAAGGTCTTGATTTTAAAACATGTTTGGTTTGGTTTGGTTTTAATGAGAGATGATTTGATTTGAATCAGACTATGAATTTTTTACTAAGCTAAGTGGATTTTTTCAAAGTGATAGTTTAAACTTGTATGGGGTTGATCTTGGTTTATAATTTATTTTGATTTGAGATTAGGATTAGAATGGAGGATTTTTTTATTTGAGTTTAGCATTGGGAGATGTGACTAGGATGTGGGTTTGGTTTTTGTTTAAGGTTTGATTTAGGGCAATATATTCTATATTATGGTTATGATGGTAGATCAAAATTGGATTTGAAAAGTGGGTTATGGTTTATTTTGAATGTTATTCAATTTGGGTATTTTTATTTTTATTTTTATTTAAATTTGTGGATTTTGGTGTTGGGTTTCAACCATAACAAGAGGATTTTATGATTTTTAAATTCAAGGTTTGATTTTGGATTTGGAGTGGATGTGGAATAATTTAGGGATTTAAAGGGATGATTGTAGGTTTCACAAAATAAGATAGGCCATGCACATGAACAAAATATTTTATTCAAGTAAGAGTGTGAATAATTGTGATCCCACCAATATGCCTTGTCTAGGCATAGAATGTAGGGACCATAGAGAGATACTATCCAATTTTTATCACTAATATGACTCAAAGGTACAAGGGGGATCTCTAGCCTACAAACCCATTTTTAGGGGCACAAATAAATTATCTTTTTGGGGCTAATTGCTTATTGACGCATCATAACCATGCATGACTAGCAATTCCTATCTAGGACGTGAAAGTGACTAGGGATGATATTTATATACTATAAGAATGAGAGGTATATATAAAATCATGTGGTTAGGTTCAACCCCTTCCACTTCACTTTATCCCCTTAAACTGGGTAACAAGGTTGTGTTAAACACTATATCCCTCCTTTGAGGTGAGTCTTTTGATTCTCCCCTCAATTTATATACATTTTCAAAACATGTGGGTTCAATTCATCCCCTTGGTGATGAAATACAAGGTAGGTCTACTAGATGAAAGAAGATCAAGCACTTTTGATCTCCAAGATTTTCTTGCAATATAAGGGGAGAGTATACACAACTTTATCCTATTGGGATTTAAATTAAACAAAATAGGATAAGTTGATTTTTTTTTTATCTCCAAGATAACCTTTCAATGTGAGGAGATACCATACATACCAAAAAACCCTCACAATAAAAGTAAGAAAATGTTCATTCCCTTAGAAAATAAATGTCCAACACAACTAGTGGATAAAAAATGAGTCCTTTGACAAGCGAACCTACAAAAAATATATTATTAATTTCTTAAAAGTGTTGAAAAAATAATTATCTACAAGATAAGATTAGTAGCAATAAGTTACAAGAAGGGTCACATAAAAGCCAAGAAAATGAGACAATTATATACTATAAGACAAATATGTTGATAGAAGCACAAAAACACCAATAATAGAACATGAATGTTAAAATAGACATGGTTTTGTGTTTACCAGTAATTACATATGGAGGTGTTAATTAGTGTAGGTGGAAACGTTAATTTACAAACCTAGTCACTAAAACAAAATTGAGATGCCAAAGTACAACCTTACACATAAAAATGATAAGTGTTAAAAAAATTCCCCCAAAATATAAAAATATTGCAAATGAAGAGTTAGTAATGATGAAATAAAAATTTAGTGAGTTAGGGAAATACAATTATTAAGAAAATAGACAATGAAAAGGCCTAACATGATGGAAAATGTAATTTTAAGGTTAGAATATATAATTGTTGAGAATTAAAATACATAAGCCACATGGTAACAAAAATGTCAAGGTAGGAATGAGTTTGCTAGAATATCGTTAGGGTTGACATAATACAAACGAACTTACGAAAATCAAAGTTAGGATTTATAGGTACTACAAATAAGATGAGAATGTAGGAAAGTAAAACCCCTAAAATTATAGTTGTTACATCCCACCTTTGTGGCATGATTCTATTTATTTAACAAAGTTTAATTTAACAACTCTTGTGGTGTGTTTCTATTTAGGATGTTACTATCATTTTAGGATAATAAGATTTGAGATTTAAAATATAAGAGTATAAAAATCAAAGAAAATGAATAAAAAACACAACACAAAAGTTGCTAAATTAAAATTTGACGGTATCTCGAAGGGTAATCTAGGTTTAGAAAGTGCTAGTTTTGTGATTAGAGATTTACGAGGTCATTTCATGCTAGGTGGTTCTCAATTTTGTAGTGCCACTAATAATATAGTAAAATGGTCAACCCTTTAGTTTTGTTGGTGCTCAAAATTGTAAATTCACAGATCCCTAAGGTAGGATATTTTCCCATGTTTCAAGGGCATCAAACCTAGGAAGAATACCACAAAACCTATATTTAGGTTGGGAAACTAAATAAAAATTATTGACATGGGTAGGAATTCCTTCACTTTTGGCTTTGTTGAACCAAGGGGGTTTCCCTAAGGTGCTGCAAAAAATATCACCATAACAACTAAACACCAACCTTGATACAAACCGTACCCACTACACAATGCACCCCTATTTTATTTGTCACTTTGTGCCTTTATGATGGTTTTTAATAATCAAGGTTATGCACCTTATTAGAGTAGATAATTTTCCACATAAGTGTTAATGAATATGTTGATAACCCTTTATGATGTTGTATACATTCAAACATTACAATTGGAACACACTAAAACAAATAAAATTGAAAAGATGTTTATATTAATTTATATTGATTGTGTTTGATGATGAGGAGAAATAGCTAGTAGTAGATCAGTTCCTTTATCTAATTGGGAAACAAAGTCTCTAAGTTCATACAAAACATGCAATAATTGAAACCAAAGGTAATACCTTAATCAAGATACCAAACTATATTGTTGTTCAAAATGCACATATAAGCTAATCTCTACACATATACTTTAAAAACTGGATATTTTCATAATAATAAATGAGTTCTCTTAATATTCCATGAGCATACCCATCAATTTCCTTTGTATTTCTAAGAAGATAACTTTCAAAAGCTTTATAGGTATTTTATAGTCATTTGGTTGGACACCTATTAAGAAACAGATTCATAAATGCACATCAAACACAAGGAAACACTAAATAAAGTTTGATTATGCATTTAGTCATTCAATATATAAAGGTTACATATATTATTAAAAAAAAATTGGGACTAACCCAAATCACTACAATACAAAAATACAACACCTAGATATGGAAATTGAACCCTGAGGTTTTACTACATAAGTCTTTCTCTTTTCTATGCTCCTCTACGATCCACTATCAAATCCTCTTCAATAATAAAAATTAAGGTCCTTATACCCCATTTCAACCCTTTCCCAAGTAGGAAACATTCAAACTTACAATAAAATCTAAAAAATATGCAACCTTGGCAAATGCAAGGGGTGCCCATACCTCCACATTATATTTTTTAACATTTTGGTACCTTAAATCTGACTCAATTGTGTCCCTACATACCCATTATGTATGGAGAACCATATTACTTTAATCTACAACACTTATAGTCATTAATTAAGTTTGTGAAAGGTGGGTGAATAGAAGGAATAAATTAATGGCAAGTAGTGGCTAAGCAAACACATCCTCATTATATTTAGCACTCATATTTCTTTTAAAATGTTAAAATAATAAATAGGTTTCCTTTTTATATCTTTCCTTTATAAACCAATCATATCACATTCCCCATGCTTACATATTAGCCCCTGAATAGTTATCAAAAATGTGGGAAAAATTTAAAACCATGTCGCGCTCTAGAGATGGTTCGAGAACCACCACAATCACCAACAAAAACATGTCTCTTATTCCTTCCTTATCACTTTTCAGAGGTATATTGGGAACTCAAAACCTCAAATGAGGTTCTTGGTTCTCAATACCTTAGAATACTCTAAAAAATTCCTATAATTCACTAAACACTCTTTCAACATCTTCTTAGTTGTCAGAGCCTCACCACCCTACTAGAACTCTTAATCTATTTCGACGTTCAATGTTTTGTTAGGAACAATGACCATGCGAGGAACTTTTTTTGGATTTAGATGCATGTAAAGAACTTAATGAAGTTCTAGAACCATCACAATTTTCTAACACACATAACACTTTCCTTTTCTTCAATTTTTCCATTGCATGCCCTCTCCTTTTTTGGGCCATAAGGAGATAAGGAGTGAAAGAAAATGGGTACACAAGAATGAGAAAATCCAAAATTTTGACTTTGATAATTAATATAAAGGTGAATGGTAGAGTTTCATACTTTCAGGAGGGAGTGGAAAGTGGTACTTAATTAAGGGTAAGGTCAAAATTCTAATCCTAAAAGACTTAAATAATTTTGTTGTATAATGGATTGGAGTTTGAAGCACAAGGTTGTGGAAAAATGGGTACCCAAAGGGATGGATGGGTGAGGAAGTTAAAAAAAAATCTTAATTAAATGAAGGTATTAAGGATGAGGCAAATTTAAGACTCCAATGAGGGACATAGTGGGAAAATGTGCGATGTCAAACTTTTAGGGAAGGGCATGTTGGGGGAACAATTTTGAAAGAGATGTTGGAATGCAACATGTTCAAACTTTGAAATACTTAGAATAAATGTTATAAATAGCTAAGGGGAATGTCAAACTTTCAAGGAAGTCATGTTCAATATAACAATCTCAATGGAGGTGAGGGATCCAAAACTCCAAAAGGCCAACAAACAATTGGGAAAATTTTGATAAGGAACAAAGTGGGGTGTTAAGATTGAAATTACTTATTAAATGAAGGTATTGGGGATGGGGATTGGGAAAATATAAAACTTTGATGAGGGACATATTGGTAAAAGGAAAGATATCAAATTTTTTGGGAAGGTCATGCTACAAGAACAAATTCAAAAGATATGTTGGGATGTGACACTTGGAAACTTTAGAACATAGACAAAATTTGATAAAGAGCTAAGGGGAATGTCGAGATGTTATACTTTCAAGAAAGGCATGTTTGGGATAACAATTTTGATGGGGATGGATGGATATAAAACTATAAAAGGTTGAAAAAAACTTGTAATTTTTAAAGAAGAAACAAATAAGGGTGTCAAGATCGGTAGGGAGGGTATATAAGTATGGATAACCCCAAAAATCCAAAACTCTAACAACACATAAAATACTAAGGAAACAATCAAAGAGTCTCCAGCATAAAAAAATATTATTGACTTGCATATTTTGACACCTAGGGGGGCCATTTAGGATGTGTTAGATTGATAATATACAATAGGTGGATAAGGTCAAATGTACAAATTTGGAAAAAAATAAACTAAAGATAAGATGCAACAAATTGGGGTGCCAAAAAGTTTAGCTTACAAATTGCTTTAAGAGTGAGTTACAAGGAAATAAAAAATGAAGGGCGCTCATAAATAGTAGTGTGAAAAAAATTCAAATAAAATGAAGATTAAAACAATAATATTAAAACATATTTCAATCATAACTATCACCTCAAATTGAACTAGAAATTATAAAATAGAAATGAAATCAAATAAGAGATTTCACCCATAGTTTTTGTTGCACCAAAATGGTAGTTATGCTCTAAGATTATTGGTTAGATTGTATGTGGTTGGTCATTCCAATAAAAAGCAATGTAATCAAGTGTGTATATTTAATTGGATTTATGGACTTATAGGTAGAGGGATCAACAATGGAGATCTTCGAAGAGATCAATGGTGGAGATCAAATTTATTGGGTAGTTGTAGAATATATGATGGATACTAAAAAGAGATTTTCATGATTTATTTTTTATATTTGAGAGATGTTTATGAAATGAGTGGAGGAGAATAAAATATTTTTTATATTTCTTTTTATTCATTTTAGGTGGTTGAGTGGAAAATAAATATTTAATAAAAAAATTTATTAGATCACGTGCAAAGGGGAAAGGGAATTAAGCTATTATGAGTTATGAAAGTGGAATTAGGACTTAGGAAAATGAGTTATTATTAGGGGAAAATAGTAAAATAATTAAATAAATGAAAATATTTTATTTAATTAATGATAAATAGGTATATTATAGGTGATGCTAGAGAGATGGGTGATATTAGGGAAATGCGTATTTTTCAGGTGTCTACATTTCTCCCCTCTTTGATATGGTATTCTGAGTAGGTGAATAAAAGTACTTTCAAATAAGAATAAACCATAATGGATTGGGGAGAGATGGTACTAGTGGCATAATTACCTAGTTAATGGAAGGATGGGAGTGATGATAAGAATTGAGGTAGGATGCCCTCTTGAGAGGAAAAACAAGTTTAAAGAACATAGGTGTCATCTTCATATGGGTGAAGGGAGTGAAGGATATAATATAAAAGGATATATAAATTGGATAGGTGGGGAGAGATAGTCATGCTAAGACAATGTGGGCAAGTTGATATTTGATTTAGCACTTGACATTATGCAACAAGGTATAAGGACCAAGGTGACCATACATAAGTGTGTAAAGGACTAATCCAAAATAAAAGGTTACATGCAAGCATATTTCATGTGGAACCATGATATGAAAGACCATGGTATAATTGTAGTGAGATATTGCAAGGACTGTTATAAATATGAACACATAATAATATACATAAGCAAGCATACACAAACAACACAAAGATAAAAAAAGATGTTACCCCTACGCAAGTTGAAAACCAATTAATTTGATTGATGATGTTGGCGATAACATTACTGATGAAAATAAAAATACGAGGATAGTATTGTTAAGTATGAGAAAAGCATGAGGATTGGTAATGCTATATATTAATGACAATAATGTGAGTCAAGTAGATCAAGGTTTATAATGAGGCTATAAATAAAATTGTTAGATGTTTTTAGATTTTGCACTAGATTGGTTGATGAAATCACATGGATTAGTATTGTGTATATTTAGATTGATGGATTTGGGGATATTTATACTGTGGGATATTTAAGATAGGTGGAGTGGATTGGATTGTGTGTAGGTAGCCAATAACAAGGGAAAACCAAGTCCAAAAATAAGGATGAAAGGATGCAGGGATCATGTGGACAGAAGATAGGGGATTATTGGATGGATGGATTACTTGGATAGCAATAGAAGGGATTTCAAGATGTGATCTCCAAGGACTATGATGTATAAGAATAATATGCCACATATAGAGGATAATCTACCAAAGTCATGAGAAATGGCATGGAAAATTTGTGCATTAGATAGGAGAGCTTAATGGTTTATGAAAATAAGAACACGTGTATTACAAGTTAAAAAGATAAATTATAGATAAGTTAAGACTTTTATTGTACACAACATGCTTGAATAAGATGCCCTTGTAATTATTAAGATCAAAAGTAGGAATGATATATTAGATATGATGGGAGAGGTGTGAAAATATAATGAATGGGTAGATAGGATGGGGTAGGTATAATGAAGTAGATAGGAAAGGGTAGGTATGATGAGGTAGATAGGAAAAGATAGGTAGGATGGAATAAGATTTCCCCCATGTGGAAGGTGCTACCAAATAGGAAGGATTTATGCATTATGCTTATTTTCTAGGTTATCATCATGTACTTGACCAAGGAACCACAAGAATGATTTTCACCATTACATGAATGATTTCTATTTTTTAAAATTTTTTTTTTTTAAAATTTTGGATGAAGGATAAGGATATAGATAAAGTAGCGAGGATGGGAGATAAGGATATAAATGGATGACCCAATCATTTATTTTCATGGTGGTAATATCTCTTTTTGAATTATTGTTTTTACATACCATGTCAATTGTTTTTACTTATAGATGTTACTAGGAACCATGTTAAGTATGTTTCTCTAAAATATAAACAAGTACCATCATAGCTCTTGAAATAATCATATGTCACTAAGGTAGATGAAACATATGTGAAGATGAAGGAAGGATACCAACTTATGTGAAATCTTGGATTAAAGGGATGTGATGATAGATAGTTGGATGGGATGATGATAACACGAGGGAATATTGTGGGACCAAGGGGAAAACATATAGATGGTTGTACACATTATTATGGACATCGGATCATGGGGTTAGGTTGTGATGTTGGATGTAAGTACTTAGAAGGGGGCGGTAATAGGCACTAGAAATTTTGGAATATAGGGGCCAAAAATAGATTTAGGATGCCTAGAAAAAAGAGTTGGGATGTCGAATTTTGGGGTGTAGAGACCTAAAATAGATGTAGAAATTTGGTATTCGGATACAGAGTTGGAAGCTTCATTTGGATCTATTGCTCTACATTTAGGTATCTACATTATTTTTGTATTTTTTATTGGTGGACCTTTGTAGCCATGTGGAACTATTTTGATTATGGATTTGGTTTTTCTTTTTATAGGGATTGTGAAAGGAATAGACAGGGATGTGAAATTTGATGCTCATTGTGGATTCACTAATTTTTATTTGTGGATTCACATTGTTCTTGTAATTATTTTTTATTGTTCATACTTAGTGGCCTTTGGAATTTATTTTGATTAGGGATTTGATTTGGCTTCATTTGTACATGTTGATGTGTTTTGACATGGTGATCTTTAAATTTTTATAAATTTATTACTTTATATGTTTGTGCATCCAAATTGATTTTAAATGTGAAGGTATGGTCCCATAAGGAGAGGGTACCTTGAATCCCATGAATCAAGTGATTTATTTATCATAAATTGGAACAAGTCCAATGATGTGTGAATTTGTTGATCATGATTAGGAATTTTAGGAGATGGGTAACTAGGATTCATAAATGGTTTAGTGATGGAGATGATGGGGTTGATGAAAGGATTGGTGGTAGTAATATAATGAGAAGAGTGATGAGAGACACCTATTTTTACCTTATAATAAATTTACTTAGCTTTAGTGGAGGCATGACCAACATGTTTTTCATGATCTATATACTTGAGGCCTTGAAATCTTATAATTGTTGTTATTTGTATAGGCTCTAAGATATCTTGCTAGTGAAGGCCTAAGCCTTTTCCTTGATAATGCATGTTTTATAAATATGATTATGTTGGTAAGTGGATTGGCATGTGAAATGATACTTGATTTGTCCAATGGAATGTGGAAAATACGCTCTAACCATTGAAGAGATTGTGGATGAAATGACAATATTCCTATGCGTTTGAGAGGGGCAACTCCCTCGTATGATAGGGATTTTAAGGTTTTTGTGTACTTTTAACCCAAAAGTACATAAAAGAGAAAATAAAAAACTAAATAAAGCTAAATAACAAAGACCATACTAATAGGCATACAAATACCAAATAGGAATTCATGACTAACAAACATTACAAGGGAGTTCACCATAATGTATATTATAATATGCAATGGAAATGAAAGAAGGTTTATGGATCTTGATATATGAAGAGATGAGTAACTCCAACACATTCAAACTAAGATACCAAAGCCTGCTTATATTTAATTATATCAATTGCATAGATTAATAAGCATTTAAATATATAACAAATGACCTCCATTGAGATATAAAGGGATCACCAGTTTGACATACAAAAAACTAGTAAAAATAACTCATAAATACATTCAAAACATACAAGCAAAAGTATTTGCATTATCTTTATGAAATTCTAAAATTTCAAAAACCATTTATGTATAATGTGTAAAACCAAAAGTCATAAAAAGTCTCTATGAAAACTCCTCCAGATTTTCCCCTTGTAAAAATCTCCCTTTACAATGCAAAGTAGCTTGATATTTATAGGCTTCCTTCCTATAAGTACCTAGTAACTACCTCAGCTACCTTTTTGAAATAAAATGAATTTTACAATAATAAACCTTAATGATATCAAATTTTCACAATCCATATTATAAATTATTCAAATGATTTCTAGATTTGATTGTGTAGAGTTTTTTTTTTTGCTCTCTTGTTTCATCCTGATGATGGATCACAGAGTGTGATCCGAAACATTGATGTAAAAAAACTCTACACAATCAAATCTAGAAATTATTTAAATAATTTAATAATAAACCTTATTTAGTTATGATTTTCATCACTTTCCATAAATAAGGTTCATTTTCTAACCTTTAGTTACAAGGAGCGACATAAGTCACTTAAAAAAAAAGATAACTAGTAACTCATAACTTCAAATAAATATCGTCATTGATCTTGTTGATGTAGTTATTCTCCTTTGTCTACTTTATCTTTGATAATTTTTAAAGATGTTCCTGGAACTCAACATTGTCATCTTGTCCTCTTTGTGGAATAACAAAGACTAGCACATATTTTCATACAAGAAAATATAAAATGGTACATATTAGGAAATAAATAAGATATTCAAAATAAAATCCTCTTCAATAAAAGCCTTGTTAGCCCACAAGTCCTCATCTTGAAGATCCAGAAATAAAAGTAGAACCTTTAAAACCACTAGTAACATTCTCATATATACCATTTAGTAATTCATTTACTTGCTTTGGCATTTCTTCATGCTCAAGGGAAACACGTTCAAATGATAACTTGTGCCTATTGCATCCCATAAGACAACATATCATCAAGGCATTCTATCAAACAATTTGTGTGCTTGAAAATGAATCACACATTCTTATTCATGTTAGATTTGTGTGTTGATTTTCTCATAAATCAATCATAATTTCTTCAAAAAATTGGGCTTTGCTCTTTTGTTCTTTTGCTTTTTGAAAAATTTGAAATTTGAAATTTCGTTGAGAAACAAAAAAGATATCACAGTTTTACTATGACTATATTAAACTAAAAAATATCCTTTAAAATATTTTCTAACACCCAAAACAATTGCATATGACCATATGTTGCTCCATAGTCTCTCATTTTGGCATGACCAGGAAGGATTCTTGGCAATGGTTTTGAAGCTTGACTTTATACTGCATTCATAAATGGCATGCCATTTTAAAAAAATTTCTCACAAGCAGTTATGAGAGCTAACTTCCTTTAAATTCTCAAACATCAAAGGTTAGAAAGTTATAATTTGAGAGCACTCTAGCATTTGTGAGGTTAGGAAGTTAGAATTTGGGAGCAAGAGAGCATTAAAGAAGGAGTTCTTATGTTTTCAATTTGCTATCAAGGTAGAATTAAAAAGGAGATTTGAAGTTTTGAATTGGCTAGCATGCTAGCAACAAAAAGGTTAGTATTTTTAAATAAGTGAGCATGCTAGCAACAAAAGGTTAGGATTTTTAAATAAGTGAGAATTCTAGGAACAAAAGGTTAGAATTTTTAAATAAGTTAGCATGCTAGCAACAAAAGGTTATGATTTTCAAATAAGTAGGCAAGGTACCAATAAAAGGTTAGGATTTTTAAATAAGTGAGCAAGGTAGCAATAGGGAGGTTAGGATTTTCAAAGAAGTGAGCATAGTAACATTAGTTAAGGTAATGTATACAAAAACCTTGCTCAATTCTTACCATCAACCATTAAAATTTTTTAAAGGTTGGAAAAACTCCTTTTATGGAAAAATTAATGCTTAGGAAAGGTTCTAAAACAATTTCACATTCTTTTCTAGCAAACTCCCTAATCACCTTTAACATTGCAAAACTGAAACACGCATAACTTTTGATTGAGAAAACATTTTTCCTTGAAATTTTTATAGGATGACAAAAACATTGGTACAACCAAAACCTAGAAAAATAATTTCTTTTCGAGAAAATAGGGATTTTACTTTATTGTTTTCCAAAATTTAATCGATAAAATCAAAACTTTAAACTCTCCTAAACTAGGAAGTGGGTTGATCTAAAAACTAGCCACATTATCAATAATAATATTAGAAACTGCCCTGCCAAACCATTTTCCCCTAGATACTATGAACTCTAAATTTAATTATTTCACAATTAATAGTCTACTGAAAAATTGAAGTTTTAAAAACTCTCAAGCCAAAAGATGTTTTGATCTAAAAACTTGCCCTATTAGGTGAAGTGAAGTTAGAAGCACCTCTATAAAATTATTTTGTACTAAGTCTTATAGATTTTAAAATTTAATTATTTTTGTGATTTGCCACACTATGTGACTGCTCCCAGGAATTCAACTGAAATAGAAGATCGTTCTTCTTCGAATTTACAAACCTTTTCACATAAATTAAATCATATATGATACTCCAAAGATGGAAAAGGGTAATCAATAGTATAGGAATCATGTGGTACTATCAATTTACAATTGTAATCGGCTCGAGAAAGGTATTTGATGTATGCCAACACTTATTATTTTGACACAAAAAGTTTAAATTTTATGGTGTCAAAATGAGGCTAACATATTGACAATAGGATACTTGTTGTTTTGGAAACAAGATGCAAATCCATTTTGAGATGGGTAAGGGTTAATGGTGAATATTGTAGCCTCTTTGCTAGTGAAAAAACTAAATTAGATAAGAGTAGAAGAACCAAGTCGATAGGATTTTGGTTCATGGATCAATTTAATAGGGATAATTAGATCTTGAGGTGATAATGGTTTTGTCTCATGAATAGGTTCAACAAGAATGACTAGATTTAGAGATGAAAAAGGATCTTTCTCATGGATGGGTGCAATAGGGTTGATTGGATCTTGAAAGTGATTAAGAGGGATGGTTTGATTTTGAGATAGTAGGGGATCGAGAAACAAATTATGAGGGATAATTTGATCTTTATTTGGACATGTTGAGGCATCCTTTAGAATAATTAATTGACATAGTTGGATATATTTGGATGAGATGGATGAATAGGTTTTGGCATTGTTAGCTATCAGATCATTGAGATAATCTTTAAGTTGTGTAAATAGATGAGAGAATAAATGTTTGTGTTTATTGATGGTGGATTCAATAAATTAAAGTATTTTTTATGGAATTGGGATTATTGACCATATTGGTCATTTTGAGATTTGGATAACATGAGAATATAAATGCCATAGGATGGCATAGGTTAAGCAATTTCATGGGGTGGCATAGGTTTAGCAATATCATGGGATGGTATAGGTTTGACAATGTTTTGGGATTGCATAACTTTATATATGCTTTGTGTCCTATGTTCCTCTATAAGTTTTCCTTTGAGGAAAGACATAAATTTAACATGGGTTTGGGTTGATGTGGCTTGTGATGTGAAGGATTAGAATTGTAAGTGGATGAGTTAAGATAGAAGGTGGAGGAAAGGAATTCTTTTGAAGGAAGGATTGGTGATAAGGATTTGGGAAATGAATAGGAAATGGATATTTAAGACATGGACTAGCATTCAATGCAAGATTTGCATAGGAAGATACATGAAGCATCTATGAAAGGGATATTGGAAGACAATGATTTGAGATATGGATTGGATATTGAAGGGTTTGATTTAGAAATGAGTTTCCCTTTTCATTAAATATCATCACAAGTATCAACTCCTAGTACATATAAATTATAGGTGAGCTTAGAACAATATTTATTATTTCAATCATATAATCTTATTCAAAATTTATAAATATATTAATTGATTATTTCTACACCAGTTTATTCTCATGAAAAGGCTTATATAAGAGTGGTCATTAACATATTTATAGACCATGAATCTAGCTCATTTTCTATAGTTATACTACTAACATAATTATATAATAGTGTTGTTCATGGATATTACAACCATAAAAACCACTTGCATAAGTATTATAATATATAATTGAAAATGATAATTATTCAACAATACTATAGATATACAAGCAACAATTGTAGCTATTTGGACTTACTACATTATTTCTTGCTATTCATAATAGTATATAACTATAATAGTGAGTATAAATTAATATACACATATAGTAACAAAGTACTTTACAAATAGTGATAAATATTTAATTCCTACAATAGTATTTATTATTGTTTGGATTCCATAACAATAAAAAAATATGAATATATATTACTTTTCAAACTTATTTTACCCACATTCATATCATGGAAAAGACAATACACCAATATTTTTCATGATAGAGTATCAAGTTAGTCCATAAATGATATTTAAATAAAATCCAACTCTAATGCATAAAATAATGATACATGTAAGCCACTGTACATAGATAATCAAATATACCTTGAAACTAGATGTGTTTACACCATGCATTTAAGAAAAATGAATCCAAATCAAGTCCCATACTAGGTTAATTATTAATGGAATATAACATGTCTATCAAATTCTATATAGACAATTAGTTTTTATATATATAAATAGGTTATATCTCTATCCAAAATGAAAAATAATGTGAGTAAGAGATTCACACTAATTTATCTATTAAAATGACTCTTAAAATTTTTAAGCAAATGCAACGAACAGATATAAAATCTAATTCTACACCCTTTACCATTATCTTTCCGACCTATAGATAAATGGGAACATAAAATCAGTGTATGGACATATGTAAATTTCTACATGTAATAAGGTTAGGATGGTCCACATAAACATATAAGCTAAACATTTAGGCGTAGATAAGGTTCATGAACTAGATATGAAAATGATAGTGACCTTTTTATTCTACCATCTATAAGAAATAATAGTTAATATTTAAACACTTTTTATTTAATACACAACCAAACATAATTTATAGGTAGGACACAAGATGTAAACAATACATTACCAGTCATAATGAGTATGAAACTATCAAACAACTTTGGTTATAACTCACACTTCCCAAATAGATATAGAGTATGATCATTTTAAAATAATAATTGATTCAAAAATATGGAACAACCATACTAAAGAGATCATTGAATACAATGGTAAATAAAATAAATTGTATACGTGTAATCTACCTTATAAACTTGACTACAATTGAAATAAAGTGACAAGTTAAGACTTATCATTATGGGAAAAGAAAAATATGCAACTAAATGTACATAACAATACTTTTATAGTATGCTACAACCAACCATGCTATAACTCGTAATTTATTCTTCCAAATAAATATATATTCATTATCAAATTAATGTAACAATATGTATACGTTTTTATTTATTCATATTTAATACTGAACAATCTTTTGATGTACCCATGATTTGATGAATCTTTACTTGGTTTTTTTCTTACAACTCCAAAAATTCATTTTAACTTATTTTTCCTTTATTTTATGCCTTCTTCCCTTGCCTATTTCCAAAAACTCTTCTTATGATGTAATAAAACCAAAATGAATAAAAAACCCATAATATTCCCATGTCGAGCAGCCACTACACCCCCTCAAAGCTCCATGTTTGCCAACACTCCTCTTTTTGTCAAGAATCCTTCTGACCTCCTGTGATATTTTCTTCATGTCACCCATGAATTCCCTCAAAATTTCAATCTAGGGTTTATTAGGTGCCAAATTACCCCTCATTCTTATTCTTATTCTTTATTATTTCACCTTTTTGGGTTTTAAAATATTTGATTTCATACTATTTTTTCAAAAGCTTTTATTTAATAAAAAATAAGTGAGTCTAAGTAATATAGGTTATACAACAAAGATAGTGTACCGACATTGTTGATACCACAATGATTCTAAAATAACTCTGACTAAAAGATAGATGCATAAATACTTAAAAATATAAAAAAAAATGATCACTAAAAAAAACTAATCCTGGATCAAAATGCTACACCAACAATTATAACATTTAAATGCACAATTATAATTTAAATGCTTACACTTGTATAACAACACTTAAATAACCAGTTAAATGTGTCAAACACACACACATGGCCTACAACTAGTGCTAATGTGTGTGCATTCTCCAAGGGCATGGTACATTAGCCTCTTATCCACAATTTTTCACTCCCTCTCAAATGATTCTCTCCCTCTTTGAATGAGAGGGGGAAACTATCCTTGCATCCACCTCATGATTAAAAAATAGTAGTTAGTCTGTAAACTCATTCAAAAATTATAATCATTTATTAATAATAATTTATACAAAAATATATAATTAACACAATAATTAGTGCATAATGATATTAGTAAATGTTCAAACAATGTTATGAATCATACATTGTTGTCAATTTAACACAATTAAGTAAATCAAACATGAGAAAATTTAATAAAAATATTATTGATTATGCAGACAAAAAAAGAAACATTTATAACCATGCATCTATTCTACTAAATTAGAATAGAACTAGTAAGTGTTTTTAATTCTCGAGATCACCTTTCGGTGTGAGGGAAGAGCATACACACTTAAAATATTTTAGAGACACAACAAATAATATCTTCTCTTTTAAAAAATCAACGTGCAACTACTCTAGTGAGTAAAATGTTTTCAACAAATGTCCTACACCAAATATGTTAGAAGTTTCATAAGAGATTATTGGACACGCGTTTTACAACCAAAAACATTAGTATTTTCAAAGATAGAAGTCTTGGACACATAATTTTCTACAAGAACAATGTGTTAGAAGTGAAATTTAAATCCATATTCAAATTATAAATAAATGTCAGGACATAAAAAAATATCACCAAAATATTTTTCATGTAATCTAAAAAAAAATATCAATTTGGCTTTCGTATGCAAAAGTTGTGTGTCTCGTTTAAAAATAAAAGATGAGTTTCGTTAATATATCTTAAAATTTGAGCCAAATCTATAAAAACCACATTCAACTCAACAAAGTTCTTTGAGTTAGATTTTCAACAACTATATATAAAAAATTGATAGATGAGAAAAAAGTTATCCATGTTTTAAAAAGTGTTAGTTTAGGACTTATAAGCTAGTCCCTAGTCAATAATATGATTGTTTCCTCAAGGATGAATAACATGGGATTTGGATCGAGCTTGTAATCAAGCATATGATTGAGAGCTATGTAGGGGGTGCTAGAAATTAGGCCTTGTCTCATACATGACAAAATAGTAGGTGAGAGGGGATAAAAACAATGATAATATCCTTTCATCCATATGACCAATGTTTGCATGAAGGTTTGTTGTGAATTGTTGCAACCCTTAGGCATACAAGCACCTTTTCAATTGTATAAATTTTTTAAATTAAATCCCATGATTTATTTTAGTGATTCTACATAGTGAATTTTCTTAGCGAATGAGTTTTTTCATCAGTTGACTAATATTATGACATATGATACATTATCATGTTGCAAAGTTGACTAATAGTTTAGTTTTCCTTTATTCAATATTATGTCTCGTCTTTTGTGATTTTTAGAACCATATCTCAACTTCACATATTTCATGAACTCAAAAACTTTGCAACATGAGGAACTACAAGCTCCTTTGCTTCTTTCTTTGCAATTTCACAAAGTTAGCAAAATCATAAACGTTATGAAAAAATAGACCAAATGAACCTCCAAAATCTCTATTTTCCTTATTAGAGTTTTGCAAGGTTCACAAACTCACAAAATTTGTGACCCTTTGAAACTAACTTATTCAAAACACTCACAAACCTCTCAGACTTAGAATTTTTAGAGAATAATGACTTAAGCTTAGGAACATGGGGGTGGTAAAGGAAAAATTTGATTATAGGAATATCCATTTAGATGCTTCTCATATTTTTTACCTTTGATGGACAAATAAATTAATTACAACAAGGTAGGATAAACTTATATTTTTTGCATTTTGGGGGCATATGAAGCAAGGCTCTAACATTGGCTCTAATTAGAGATGTATATACTAGCAAGACATGGTGAGATTTTAGAAGACCTCTAGGATGTAGACTAAGCACAGAGACACCAAAGAAATAATATCACTTCATCATGTCACAAAAAACCATAACTGTACAACACACATAAAAATAGAAGGGTGAGAGACTTGTGCATAGAAATAAAGAGCTTAAAATTAATAATGTTTTATGAATTTTCCATACATTGTCAACTCTTAAAATTCTCTAGTCAAGGTTATGAGGAAGTAGGAGTCCTCACTATAGGAATTCTCAATACTATATGGACCCAACCACATGAAATCAGACTTTCTATGTTTACCTTTATCTTATGCTCTAGAATTATATACAAGGACCATGTCTCCCATCTTAAATTTTTTAGTACTTACCTTTTTTAATACAAGTACTTCATCTGATACCGATTCTTTAGATTCAAAACTTGAGCCTTCCTTCCACTCTCATCAAGTTTAACTAATTGGTTAATCCTATAGGTCATGGCATCATCTAGTTCTTCATCGAATTCTTACATTAAATTAAACACTAGCAACAAATTTTTAGAAGTAACACTACATCAATCCCATTTACTAATTAAAAAGGTGATCTACCAGTGGAATTATTTGGTGTAACCCTATCTACCTATGTAACAAGCCTTAACTTAAAGTATCGTGATCTCTTCTTTTGGTCAAGCATTCTCTTCATAATTCTCATCAAGTTCTTGTTGTGTGATTATGCCTATCCATTCTCTTATGGATGATATGGGGAAGAATGAGATAGTGATTCCATTCTTGTAGTAAATGTTAGTAAAATTAGTTGATCTAAAGATCATTGTATTATCAGCTATAATTTTTCTTATAAGACCAAACCTTGTTATAATATGATTAAGAATGAAGTCTATCATCACCTTGCGTTTATCCCTCTTGTTAGGAATTGCATCTACCCACTTTGTGAATTAGTTTGTGGCTACAAAAAATTAATTTGAATCCACCATTATATTTCTTAGTAATTTATCTAATAAAATCAACACCCAGCTATTTAAAATGTGTTTATAAATTCATGGACCTCAATGATAATACACCAGATCATTTAAGTCTCCCTATACATCCTTGGCATGTACCACATTTCTTTACTATCTTAAGTATCAAAAAATATGGATGGACATAAATATCTAGCCTTGTGGAGTTGGTGGGAAAAATTATTGACCATGTAATTCCCACCACATGTACCATTGTGTATATTTATAATACCTTAACAACCTCTCTCTCATACAAAAATCTTGAAAGGATACCCTCCTTGTCTCTCCACATGAGGTTTCCATTAATAAGGATATACTTCAATTCTTATAAATTTAGATTATTATTTTTATTTTTATGCAAACAAGGTGGGAAAGACTCACAACAATAAGGAATGATTATCCTCAAGCAAGGAAACTCTTCTCACAATTGAGTTCAATCCAATAGAAATCAACTCACCCTCAAGGCTCACAATCCTTCAAATTTGAAAATGAACATAAAGCCCTCACAAAGACCTCTACAAAGGTTCATAAACTTCATACAAATTCAAATGACTGAACTTGCCACAACTTGCAAAGACAAATCCATTAAAGTCTCCATTTTCACTATTTGCTCCTGCTTGTTCTTGTAGCGGTTAAAACATGGTTTTTGGGACTTTTCACAAAAATTTTCCAAAATAACCAGAAAAGTGATTATGGATTAAGATACCCATTTTGGACTTACATCACATATCTCAAAACCATGGGTGACTACTTTGGACCAATATTGACTTCCAATAGACCCACCTTGGAAAAGGCTATTCAATTGGCCTAATTTACAAAGAGAGTACCTTTTAAACACCATATCTTCACTCAAACTCCTCAAAAAACAATATTTTATGTGTCAAAACCTCCAATTTCCTGATTTGTTTCCAGGTCCAAGACCTCTAGACCCCTAATACACCAAACCCTTAATTTCAAGCAAAATACTTGGGGTTTTAATGAAAATCCTATCTCTCAGACTTTCCAGACCCATACAAAGCACCAAACACACTTACTAGACCCTGAACATGGTTAATAATACATTACATGGACATCCTTCCCACATTTTGTCAAAACACCACTTGAAGCCCTCATTTTCACCATGAAAATATCCTGCTACAGTCCTAGAACATCATCCCAAACACCCAACCTTGACTCCAAAACATTATACATAGGTTATGAATGTATTTTACAAGTTATAGGACCCATTCCATAAGTTACAGTAGGCACAAAAAGTGGAATGGGTCGAATTACATCATGAAACCCTTCAATCCAAGAACATTGTGAAAGTAGGTAGCAATAGTAAAAACAAGATAACTTTCGCTATGCAAAGAGTTAGAACCTATAAATAGGTGAAAATTAAAGCTAATTCATTAATCTACAACATCCAATAGGTTTTAGATCATCTTAGAGTCTGTACAGGCCATACAACAACAAGAAAAGTGAGAAAAACCAGTAAATTTATGGAAAATAACGTTCTTCTTGATTAAAAAAAAAGGGTTACAAATCAACCAACCACCTCTCTTTCAAGGAATTAAAGGTTATTATATATATTTTGATTTCATTCCAACTCCCATAACTGATTTTTAATCATTAAGACCTTCTAATCTTCATTAAGTTGCATTTTAGACCTTTTACACATGACAACATTACATTAATTTTGCAACTTTTTAATTTTGACACCTAAGGACTCCTAAATCACTCAAACACCTTTAATTCACCCTATTAAAACCTTTGAGACCTCATTCTGGCACATTTACATCCAAATTCAAGGATTTTCCTTCAAAAGGCTACAAATTCAAATATTGACAATTTTGTAGCAAGAATGCATTTTTTTGCACTATTGACCTCTAAGACCCAAAACTTAACTAAACACATGTATAATGATCTTGATTGACCTTATTTAGGATAAAATAACACAAGAAAACCAAAACTTGATATAACCCTATTGTGGCTAGGCCTTGATGCAACTTCAAAAGTTCCAATTTGTCATTAAGGGTTGGGGTGCTCCTGCACCACATTTTCATTCCATTCACTATGATAATTCATGTGTAATAAATAATACAAAATATGTTTTTACGAAGGGGATTCCTCTATCCTAAACCTTTTCTAATCACTCTCCATCTCTACATGATTTACATTAGCTACCTCCAAGTTTGATTCAACCATTATTCTAGCAAGACCTTTTCCTTTGACCAATTTAGTAATCTAGATATTAATATTGAATTCTTTGATCTTCTTGAGCCACCTACATATTCTTCCGGTAAATTATTACTAAGTAAAAATGTCTTTTACAATAGCATGTGGTACGTATGCAAAAAAAATACACCTAGCAAATAGGGTTTGAATTTTACAATTGCTTTGACTAAGACATAAGCCATTGCATCATATTTCAATTATGCACCTTGGAGTGATTTACTAAAAGAGATGGGTTTTTCATACCCATCTTGGTTCTTTTACAATAAAACAACAACTACTATATTAAACAAATAAAAAGAGAATAACTAAAGAGGCTTAGAAATCTTAGGTGAAGCTAAAATTGGGGTTTATTTGATTGGCTCCTTTAGACCTTAAAAAATTCAGTTGGTTCACCTTATCATACAATAGTTTTTCCTTTTTCCAACATTTTTATATATTGAATTTTTTAGATTTCAACAGAGTTTAGAAAAAATCATATAACAAAGTTGACTTTTCCAAAGAAGGATTGTACACCTTTTAACATTTTTTGGTTGTGGGATCTTGTCAATTGTATCAACTATTTCAAGATCAATCCTAATCCCATCTTTGGAGACTATATGGCTAAGTAATTTAACTTTTGTAACCCCAAACCTATATTTTTAGGGTTTAGGGATATTCCATACTTAAGCCACTTTTGAAAAATATTCTCTAAATTATTGTAATGGTTTTCTACTTTCTTTGACAAGGTTTTCAATTGATCTTGATAAACAACCATGATTATGTCAATCAAATGTAAAAATTCCACATCTGTAGTTCTTTGAAAAGTTTCTTAAGCATTTTAAACCTAGATGGCATTTAGACATAAACATATGTACCTTGTGGGGTAGTGAAATCCATTTTATATTATTCTAATTCTTTGAATTTCACCTAGTTATTACCACAAAAGTCATTTATCATTGGCAACAATTCACACCTTGTCACTTTCTATGATGTTGCCTCCATATTAGGAAAAGGGTAGTTATCATTTAGTGAAGCCATGTTTAGGTTCCTACAATCTATAAATATCCTAATTTCATTGTTATTTTTTTAATTAGAACCAAGTTGGAAACACATGAATAATGCCTAGTAGGCTTGATATTTCTCCCTTCTCCGATTTTTGTTAGTTCATGTTGGAATAGGTCCTTACTATATGCTTTAAGGTCATCCTATGAATAGGAAAATACTCTACTATACTTCCTTAACAGTGAAATGAGTATAGTCCTAATTTTAAAACTCATCTTCTTCCTTGTGTAGACTTTCCTAGGAGATGATTGTGTGCTTAAATTAAGGTTCTTCTAAATCCTTTTCATGCATAATTGTGTGTTTATCAAGGCTCCTATCAAATCCATCAAATACACTTTCTAAAGCTACTAAACCCTTGAAATTTTATTGGTCTTCAATTAAAATATTTTATTTTCAAATAACATCTCCCTACCATCTATATTCTCAACAAAGTGTATCTCTTAGCTATCATATTCATCAATACAGCTTAAAGAGTGACCAAACAAAAATCATCATTAAATAAATACCTTCCAATGGTGAATATTGTTGGAAGTTTGTGTTGTCATTGATGTCAAAAAATCTTTGTTTTTGCATTGATATCAACCTATGGAGATGCTTTGATTACTTGCATTATTTTGTCATTAATAAGATCACTGATGTCAACCTCTAGTGTTTGCTTTGATGAGAATATTATTTTGGATGTTCAACCTCTTATGTGGTTGAGATGCTGAGAAGGTGTTGCAAATGTTGAGATGGTGTTTATGGTGTGTGGTTTTCAAGTTCTTTTGAGAAAATTTAAATCCAAAAGGAAACGGTGTGGTAAAGAGTGTTCAGTGTGGCAGAGTGGTGTTCAGTGTTTTTCTCCATATTTCTTCATGGTTTAAGATCTTCTTGTGTGGTTTAGATATGTTGTTCAAAGGTGTTATATCCAAAGTTTCATGTTATAGATCGTTTGAAAGAAGAAGTTGTGTTCACCAATGTGTGAACTGTGAAGCAGTGTTGTCTGGGAGAAATGGTTTTGCTCTGCATTTCTCTGTCTTGTGGTTTCTGGTCTTGTGGATATGGGAGTGTTCTTATATTGATCATATCTATCTTCAGTCTGATTTATTTGAGTTTGGTGCTCCACAAGGTTGGATTCAGGTATTGCAGTATGTGAAAGGTTAACTGTTGTACAAAATGAGTATGTTCTCTAGGTGTATGATGTTGTGAAGGATTTTTTATATTTAAATATGTTGATGGAATATTCTAGATTGTGTTTAAGTGTTGTATATGGTCTACGAGTTTTCTTTGGGTTTGGTGAAGCATGTACTTAAAGGTTTTATGGTGTTAACACAGGTTTGGTCGACCTTGGGTGTTTGCACTAATTGCAGATATGCTTCGGTGTTTGTGGAAGTGCAACATGGAATGTATATGTGGATTTAGGTCTGATTCAAGGTGTGATGTGATCTGCCTTCATTCTCTCCTCCATGGGAATGTTCTGGTGCTGACCTAATTTGAATTTACATGTTTGAGGTGTAAAGTCAACTTTCTAGATTTTTTTCAAGGTTGAGGATGATATATATGAGTGATGAATTGATGGAGGAAGTGTGAGTAAGGTGTGTGATGTGAAGTGTAGTGTGAGCTTTAACAACTAATACTACTAGAAATAGTGAGCAGAAGGTGTCTACATTCTACAGAGAGTGAAAATGTTCTAATGAAGCAATGGTGGATCATTTTTGTTGCTCTAAGATGGATTTCTCATTGTAACAATATTATATCCTCTTCTTTCTATTCTGGTAGTGAGCCATTGGCAGTGATCCCTTCTTTCTTTTGGGCAGTGAGCCTATTGTATTCGATGTTGCAATTACTTTATATTATGAGCTAATCCTCACTGTGGTTTTTCCCTTCATGAGTTTTCCACTTAAATATGGTTTTCTCATGTGTATGGATGTGTTTGCATTACTATTTATCATGTTTATATTTTTCTAATACATGATAAGGGTTTAAGGACTAATGCAAATTTGAATTTTAATGAGGGTTTTGATGTTTTAATATACAATTGATTCACTCCCCCCTCTTAGTTTTCTTGTGCATTCAAAAAATATTGTCAAGGACTCAATCTCTTATTAACATCTCAACATTTCAAATGCTAGCCAATGTTAGGTACTTTGGTATAATGGTGATTTTGGCTAAGAAATCAGCCATACATTTCTTTGCTCTCTCTCTCTCTCTATATATATATCCATTCAATACAACAGGCATCAAACAATTCAACATTATCTAGAGAAATATTCTTTTAATCTTTTATTTTTATAAGAATTCCTTCATCTAATATTGGAGATAAACTATTTTGAATCTCCTAAGAATCTTAAAATTATGCTTCAAGGCCATGTTTGAGTCCAACAAAAGAGATTCATACTCTACCACATTATTTGAGCATTCAAATCCCAATTTGAAAGAAGATTTGTAGGGCTCACCTTTATAGGAAATGAGTACAATTCCACCCCTACTCCTTTACAACAAGGCCTATCAAAATTCATAGTCGAGACATTATTTGAAAATATTTCCTATTTTACCAAGTTATGTCAAGATTCATCACCATATTTTACATTGCTAACCTCAACCTTGAAGTTATAATATATGTATTAATATAACACACTTCTTGGTCAAGATCAGTAGGATCCTCAATTATGTCTTGAGCTCTTTTCTCCCCGTCTAGTTTGACATTTACACCATTAATAAGAATCATGGCATAAGAAGAATCCATTTGGATACTTCCTCCTATAATAGTTGACCACCTCCTAGATAATAATATCATATATTGAGGGGGAATACCCATCACAATAATATTCATCTTATATTCCTTCTTTGGATACTTTTCCAATGTAAATTTTACATATTTCATAACTCCTATAATAGAGACCTCCCTAGAATCCACAACAAATAACTTACCAAATGACTTTGTAACTTGCAAACCTAATTGGTTTGTTACTTGCACATGCATAACATTTATGGAGATACCAAAATCTATCATGCAATTTCTTACCAATTTGTCATTGATATATAGGGTTACATAAAACAAGTCCACCTAAAATGAAAATTTATTCAAACTTGAACCTAAGTAACCTCGGTCTCTCAATATGACTTTCCTTACCCATTTTTTTAATTTGGTTACTATTATTTTATTCTTCAATATAATATTTTATACTATTAGACTTATCTAAAGAGCCATTACAAATCAAACCTAAACCTCTATCTGTGTGTTCATTATCCTCATCATTTCCATTAGAGGCACATAAACATTTATTTAGCTTACCACTTGTGTCATATCTAATGGAATATACTTTGGTGATTCACAATCAATAAAATAAAATAAAAAAAGGGGGGACACGATTATCCATACTTTGTTTAGGAGGCACTAGATTTGGATACCCTAGTATCCCAACCAAGTTCAACTGCTTATAATATATTTTTGAATTTAAAGGTGGACTAGAAGGAACATGTACTCTATTATCCCTAATCTCTTAATCATTCCTCCTACCAACACCAAAGTTTCTTGCTTGTTTGGTCAATATTTCTTAGGTTTTAAATTCTTCTTATTTCATCTCCCATCCTCTTAGTTTCTAATATGGCTAACTCAAATCTTAAAGTGGTCATTCCTTAGATAATATTAGTTTTCTGGTTTATAGGATCTGATTTCACTTGGGTTTCTTCTTCTTCAACCTCCTCATACTCTTCATACCCTTGATTTTTTGCATTATCAAGACCTTTTTTGTACTATAATGGATTATCTTATCCTTTAGCAGGTGATGTAAATGGTTTTTTGAGAAGGAATTTTATCTTGTATTCATTCTATCCATAAGGGATTGATTAAAGTAGACTTTTATCTATCTTCTAGTCCTTTATATTTCAAGATAATTTATAAATTCTTGATATTCAAGGCTAGGCTATTCCTCCCCACCTCCTTGCTTAGTAACTCTAGGGGAAGAACTATAATTATGATATATAGTCTAATTATATTTTACTATGGGTTTATTACATTATTTTCAAAATGTTTTATAATATACATAAAGGGCCTACCTTAGTTCTTTATTTTTCATGTAGCTTTTTCTTTCGTTTGAGATTCACTTGCTCACTTCTTACTAGGGTTTCCTTTTGTAGACACTTAAAAATATCTTGAATGATATCATGCACTCGAATCAAATATACTAACATCATTTCGTCTTGAAACCCATCCTCTTTTCACTTAATTGATTAAATTTGCCTAGCTATTTAATTAATTGCATCATTTGCATCTATTAACCTAATTAATTTGACTAGATTAATTTGCCCCCTTTCATGCTAACATTTCGTCTTATTAAATTAAGGACATCAAATTATTTAATTTAATCCATAAAGTCCTCTTATTTAATTAAATAACCCTAATTTATTTAATTAAATATCATATCACTTTCCCCCCCTTTCATTAAATCACTTTATTTAATGAATATCATGAAATTTCCTAAATTTGCATAATTAAAACCTTATTTAATTATCAAATTACTAATAAATATAATCCCCCCACTTGCAAGGGAATATTCCTCCTTTGTACATTCCTTCAAAAGAAACATTCCCATGGAATATTCTTTCTCCTTTTTCACATTAAAATTTTGTTTTAATTTGCTAAATATCTAATTTTCCTCACCCATGAGAATATTCCAAAGAATGCTCTTTTCTCACTCATTTGGAAAAAGGAATATTCTCCCTTATAACAAACTTACAAGACTTCTTGTGCAAGTTAACTTATATGACTTCTTATGCAAATTTTGAGTGTGTTTTTTGGGAAGAATATGGACCCTTGATTCTTTCCTTGATCCATGTGATCATTGATTCTCATCCATTGATGAGAATCCATGATCCATGTTTCATCCTTCCTCCATTTTTGACCATTGATTAACCTTTTTAATCTCAACCCTTTATTTCTCATTTGTCCTCCTATAAATAGGTCACTATTTGGAGATAAATGGATCCACCTTTTAAGAGCAAACTTATGCTCTTAAAATCACTTTCATTTGCACTCACATTTAACATCATTTTAGCTCAATTTACTTGCATATTAGCTTAGCTTCCATGATAACATAGATGCATACATTTAGTATATCTTGTAATTAGGGTTTCAATCTTTTTAGCTTAAAATCCATTTAGATTAGCTTTGCATATACCCATATCGATCATCTTAGCATAAATCATTTTAAAATAGCTTGCATCATGTTCATTTAGCATTTAAATCATGTTTCATCACACATATATCATCGGTTTCATTGATTCTTTTGAATAGAATCGATCAGAACAAGCTCATTATCCACGGGATTGGGAAAGGGTCGTTATTCCACATCAATGTTGTAGACACTGAAAAATGTTTTGGTTTATGAGCGTCATTTTTCTTGGTCTTCTTCTCTACATAATTAAATAATTTTAACTATTTAATTATCTTTGATCGTATTCCCCTATTAATTAAATAATTTTAATTATTTAATTAATTCACCTCCTAATCTTTATTCTACTATGATCAATTGAATAAATTTAACTGTGCCACTAATCTCTTTTTCTTCAATAATTAAATAAATTATTTATTTACCTTTCACTATTCGTCTATAGTCAAATAATTATTAATAATTGTTTGTCTATTCATTGATCTTTTGATTCTTTTATAGTCAAATAAATTTTAAATTATTTGACTATCTTTTGACATTTCTCCCTCATCAAATAATTGATTCAAATTAATTATTTAATATCTCTTTTTCTATTTCCTCCTATTTAATTAAAATGGTCGCATAAATCATTTTAATTAAATTCCCACTTACCTTTTCCTCGAATAAATAATTTAAATATGCCTCCACTTGGTCAAAGATTCCTTCTCATGAATTAAATGATTTTAATTTTTAATTTCTCCATTATCTCCCTCCACTATCTCATTTTCAGATCTCAGTCATCGATTGACTCTGGTCTCTTCTCAATCTTGACCCTTCATTTCATAACCTCCACTTCTCTGTGTTGCATTTCTTCTCATTCGTCGATCTTGGAACCTCTCTAGAAGCTCAATCTCATTTATCCATTCGAATGACTGTCTATAAAAGAAGCCTTCCTCCATTTTCAATTTAACAACCACTTTCTCCAAAGTTATTGCTATCTTGTCATTTTCATTTGCAAGTATTCAAGCACTTCAAAATCTAAGGGCAAAGATTTGCAACTTGAGAAAGAATGGAGGAGAAGCAAGGGAGATAATCAAATTTGATAAGGGGAGTTTTATTTTATGCTTTCATTCTTATTTGCTCTCTTTTATCATTTGTACTCTCTTGTTTGGATTTGAAATTTGAGCTTAGATCTTAGGTAGAGTGGTTGCTACTTTATCTTAACCATTTTGAATCTTTGAATCTCACAAATGCAACACCACTCCCCCAATAGGATAAGTTTCAATGGATTAGAATAGGTATTTTTAAAGCTTTCATGATTTAATATGTTAGTTTTAATGGATGCTTAGTTTAGTTTTGAACTGATTGATCTTATTGGATTGATGTTTAGTGGCTTGAATACACTTTGAATCCTCATGGATCAAGTGTAGTCAGCCCATACTAATCCATCAATCACATCTTGGTGCTAGAAGGAGGGCTTGAACTAACTAATCTGATAAATTTCTTGTTAAATATTCATTTTCCTTGTGTTTATAGGTACAATGATGTTATTGATTATCCATCGACTCATTTGATGATGCATCACTCTACAACGATGTACCTGTGATTTCAGTTTATCAATGCATAATTAAAATAGTGACACATAATTAATTTTTTCACCATATTTTAATTTAGTGACACTAAAGTTATTTTTTAACACAAAATGAATTTCCCTTTAGTGATGTAATTGATATGGTGATGCAATTGACCTCCTTGTTTACTGTAGAGGGCCGCTATCAATTTTTCACTATGGTGATGCATATCCTATACAACGATGCTATTGATGGATTTTAGTGACACAATTGATTTCAACATCACAAATTACTGGTAAACAAAATAGAACTTGATTTTTGACATGTTTGAATTTTTTGGATTTATTTGATCACTAACATGTCTCTAACTTCTTGTTTTGGTTTTTTAGACTAACTGGTTTTGTAGGTTTGGATGATAAAATTTGAAGTGAAGGAGCATTTTTTTATTAATTATATAATTGTAACAAGTGTTGTGACACTTATGGGGCAATTATAACCCATTTATGATAATTTTTTATTTCACGCTTTAAGACCAAACTAAATTTATTTTGGTCTTTAAAATAAACGTTCAAATTGGTTAAAATTGAACCCTCACATCATTTTGATTGTTGGATTAAAATTGAACAACACAACTTTCACACTTTAAATTGGTATTTAAAATGAACTCATTTTGCTATGATGGATTAAAATGAACATGTGCTTGATTTGCTTACATATTCTTGTGGTGTGTATCCAATGCCTTGCGCTTTGTGCGATCTTGGGTGAAGAGAAACACACAAGTCTAATTTTCTACTTGGAAGCACTTATCCTCTCCCCTTATGCCTTTTGGAAATCTTGGGTGATAAAAAGCATTTTACACTTCAAACATGTGTCACCTTTAGAGGGCCTACCCCCAACTTGTGAGAGGGAATGACCCAAGCGGTGCTTTTTATCTAACTTGCTATATAAATAATTTGGAGTGACGAAAGTCACTAACCAGCTGGTTGTGGTTTTCTCATACCAATGAAGGTCTCCCCTAGTGTCCTTGTGATGCGTTAAAAACCTTATATATTTCTAAGGGTTGGGAGGCCTCTTAATTGAGTGAATCATCATGTGTATGGCACTAGTTTATCCCAGATATGGTCATTAAAAACCTTGTTGTAGTGGATAACCATGTCCAATTCTGAAAAATATTTCAAGGTAGTGCATGGGAGTAGCATCGCACCCAAAAGTTACTTACCATGTCTGGTTTTTATTGAGGCAATAAAGAAAATGGGGAAGGGACTCCTTTGCTTGGCGTGTCAAGACGTTACATTTCCTTGACATAGCCAATTTTTCCACTTCATCTTCATGGATTAATCATCTCTTCCAATGATGGTAAGCCTACTAAGAAATATGTACTTGATCTATCTAGGATTGTAAATGCTTGGGAGTCAGTTTAACACTTGCTTGATTCCAAAACAATTACAAACAAACATCACCAAAGTCTTCTCAAAATTTCAGACTCTTTGGTCTAAGTATGGATACCCTTTGGCAAAACCTTGATATTAATGCTTGTCCTAAGGATTTATTCTTAGAGACTTCTAAATATTTTTGTTTACATCTCAATCCATACTTCCCAAAGTTAACCTAGATAACTATGCCCTTAACTTCATCCTTTTCACAAAATGGGCTTTATGAAATTGATGATGTTTTTGACATAGACATTTAGTTTGAATTTGATCAAGACAAAGTGTTTGTGGTAAAAATAAAATCATCTAAGCAAGATTAAATTGACAAATTGAACCCCACATGACCATTTGGCATCTGATCACTCTAGTTGAACAACCAAACCTTACACCCACTATCATTCAACCAAAATTTCAACTAATTGAGGAAGAACAAACAAATATAATTAGCAACTTGAGAAGCTTCACTTTTGAAACAAAGGAAACACCCATCTAGTGGAGAAACACAACATACATCTTAGACAAACAAGAGGAACAAGCTGATATTGTGGCTAGAAGGCCCATATTACCACCCCCCACATGTCAATAAATATCCTCTTTTCCATAATATTAGACTTCTCTAAATGATCTCTCACAAAATCAAAATCCCCAAGAGAAGGTCTACATACCATCACTTCAAACTTAGACATCATAGTCCAAAATTTTTCAAACAAAACCTTGTGGATCTCTACCAAAACAAGAACCGTTTGGTAAGGAATTTTTATAGAAGTGCTTCATTGAATAATCTAGACATGTATGATCAATATGAACCTCTCATTTAAGTCAAACATTGGTCTTTTTCACAAACTTAGGATTGTCTTAAATGATTTCACGCAAAATCAAAATCCCCAAGAGAAGGTCTACATGCCGCTATTTTAAACTTATACATCATAGTTCAAAGTATATTAGAAGATGTATCTTTAGACAATACCACAACCAAGATAAATCACTAAGGAGATGTTTTCTACGCTATTTCATGAACGAACCGGATCTACACATTTCACAAGAAATTATCCTTGGTCATAAGATTTGAACACTTTAGGGGTCTAGCATGTATCTCACCACCTTGGTCTTGGAAAAAAAAGGTTCACTCTAGGTCAATATTGGGTCAAAATTTTCTTCCACCCCTTTATCAAAATCCAACTTCACTTCACCAAACTTTGCAAAAAATTTGAATATACCAAACATTTTGGACTTAGACATCTATCAACCCAAACTCTAACTTAGCTAATTTTTATGTGAAAGGAATCCTTTTCCATGCATTTGGTTAAGTTAGTTATCATCTATGAACTATTTTATCTTGAAGGTCATGAGTCTACCCTAAAGGTACAAAAGTTCATAAACATCCTTTATCCAAAAACTCAAACATCAAACTTAAGTCAAAAGTATTGTCCCAAAATGTTTGCAAAGATCACTTACCACATCGTTCACCTTTTCATCTCCCATTATCATCATTGCTCCAAAAAATATTAAAGCATCCCTTTTACCTATATTTGAGTCAACTAGAGAGTTTAAACATTACAAATCTCTACACAACTCTCCCATATTTATGGTAAAGACAAGATCACAACACAAGAGAATCATGGAGAAAACCAAAGTCACATTTACCTCAAGTGATCCAAATCCTCAAGAATTCGATCCAAAAAGTCAAGTTACCCCGTCTCAACAAGCATTGTCTCCATCGGGACCATATGAGATAGAAGACATTATGAACAACTCATTTGAATTTACTAGGGAGGAAATCAAGGAACATCAAGCCTTAGAAAATATAGCTCCAATTTTCCCATCTTTTGTTGCACAACCTTTGATGCAAGGCTTAACAGCTCCATCGCTAGGGCTAAATCAAACATCTATTCCTAGTCTTGCAACTAGTCTTGCTAAGGACTTTGGCCATACTCTTCCATTTGAAAGCAACATTCTTGTGGGTACCATAAATACCAATCCACCTCAAACCACCACTTGGAAATCTACCATTGGTGCTCCCATTGTTCATTAATATCCCTTACATCAAAATAAAACACTTACACTTCATGAATCTATGACAACCTCAACATATCGAGGTCACCCATCTTCATCCATCCCCATAGATACCACAAGTGTGCCCAAAATCACACAAGAAAGTATAAGCCAAGTGTCTCAAATCGACCAACACGGGCATGTCAACACCCTAACGCAATGTCAACCCTTAACACAAATAGGGACATCTCTACCCAATCCCCTGATTGGTTCATTTGCACCATTAATTTCATAAAACACATTTTTCCCATCCATCATCAATCTGAATCAAAACAATTCCTTGGTCATGAACCCCCTCAACCCAGGTAATACCTTGACCACATCCCTAACACAAGGAAATACCCTATACATCAAACAAGGGAACCTTTTCAATTAATGGACTCAAGGTCCTAATGTGTCATTACCATCACAATATCTAATGGCACCATCATCATCTTTCCTGGCGGTCCCTCTCACCATGCAAAATCAAATGGGACCTCAAAATGACATTCCCCCACCCCAATCCACCATCTTACAAGGAATGTTAAACCAAGGGAACCCCCTACCTCTCATCAACAACCCACAACCTATGCAAAACATCAATACCCAAAACCCATCACAAATATCCCAAAAACCAACTGACCCTACATTGAAAGCACATGCCTTAGCTTTACAACAAGCACACCAGGGTCATCAAAAATTCATCCAACAATAGCAACAATAACAAGTAGTCCTAGTAGCACAACAAAAACAATAGTAAGAAGCCTTGGAAACACAACAAACAACCTTAGTAGCACAACAACAACATCAAGCCCATCAAGTAGCCTTAGCGGCACAACAACAACAAGCCCTAGGAGTGCAACAACAACAACAAACCCAACAACAAGCCCTTATAGTGAAACAAAAACAAGAAACTCTTATAGCACAACAATAACAACAAGCCTTACTAGCTCAACAATATGCCCAACAACAACATTAAAGTTTATACTATAACCCTCAACAAAACATCATCATCTCAAACACGTTAGGAACATATACATCAAAACCAAAATCAACTTCACAAAATCCCACACCACCATACACACCATTAAACACCTTATCATATTAGAACCCCACATACAACCCATCTGCCATCCCACAATTTACAATGCATGTTCCTCCAGCAAACCCGCAAGATGATGTGGCATTGCAACTTAAAGTGTTATCACAAGAAATGCAAGATATTTGGATGTGCAAGATGAAGAA
The DNA here is from genome assembly GCA_007115665.2 of Sequoiadendron giganteum. Taxonomy (NCBI): domain Eukaryota; kingdom Viridiplantae; phylum Streptophyta; class Pinopsida; order Cupressales; family Cupressaceae; genus Sequoiadendron; species Sequoiadendron giganteum. Next base: position 337,629,266 of record CM021105.1, on the reverse strand, counting down.
TCCCCATACACAAAACTTATGTCCATATCCATTCGATCGAAACATCACAATGGTACCATTCCCTCCTGGCTTTGAAATCCCCAAATTCGATAAATAAAAAGGGAGAGGAATTCCTATGGACCGTATCAAAGAGTTTAACATCATGTCTATGGAGGTTGCCTACAACAATTCGTATTTGATGCACCTCTTTCCATGAAGCCTGACAGGCCCAGCCATCAATTGGTTTTCTCAACTACCTCCTGGCATCAATTTTTTTCAAGAAATCACTAATAAATGCATATATCATTTCTCCTTTAACCTTGACATGGACGTAAGCATAGAAGATTTGTATACTCTCAAACAAAACAAAGGAGAATATTGCACCAATTACTTGCAATGTTGGAGACAAAGGACTAGTAAGAGCAAGTGGCCCATTCCTGATGAACAAAAGGTAGGAATCATCATAGCGAATCTAGATCCAAATCTATCCTTCCACTTGAAAATTCAATGCATTACCTCTTATGGTGAGCTTGTCCCTAGAGCCCTTAATATTAAGAGAGCTCTAATCTCATAGGGAAATACTCAAGCTTACAAAGACAATCGCTTATCAACTAGTTTGAATGGCAAGCCTCGTGTTTGGGATAAGAACAAGAACATAACAAATGATGGTGTGGTAGATTCTAAGGTGGTCCTAAGTGATCTTAGGCCGAACAACAATCAAATAGCTAACATTCAACCAACTGTGCAACAAACAAAACCACCTCAGAATAATCAGATCAATAACACTGAAATGCAACAAAGACAAACTCCCAACAAGAACAACTATCTGAAATGCAAGAACACATAGTTTTCAGAACCTATCAAAACCATCATGAAGAAGTTGGTAGAGTCAAACCTGATAACACTTCCCAAATTTGAAAACTACCAAGAACCACAAGAAACCACCCTGGTACAATGAAAAGGATCTTTGTGACTTTCATAAAATCAAAGGACACAAAACAATGAACTACATGAGGCTTAAAATATTATCCAAGATCTCATAGAGAGTGAAGCCATATCTGTTGAGGTACCATCCAACAACTAGGATCTTAAGATATACAAGAACCCTATGCCAGATCATAACAAAGGAAACAACATTGGAAAAGCTAAGGATTACACAAACGTGCAACATATCTCTTCCAATGTAGTCACTTCATGTGATAGTGTCGTCACTATTGTCACCATGAAAGGGCCTAGTGTAGAGTGTGGGGTCACCACATGACATGGAAAAGTCACCATCCAAGGAGTCCCATCTCAATCTAGGGCACAACCTAATTTTCCAACATCAAACCCCAACAAGTACAATCTCCTAGATCAACTTAAGAAGACCCCTGCACAAATTTCTATCTTGGAACTGTTGAGGCTATCACCCACACATAGGGAAATCTTAGAGGAGGCTTTATCTTCATCATCTATCCTTGAGGATATTAATACAAAAAAATTTCAAGCTATGGTAGGGCATATCACCAATCATCTTCTCACCTTCTTCGAACACGACCTACCATCACAACCATCTCATAACCATGCTTTGCACATTGAGGTCATTATTCATAAGAACAAGGTTAAAAGAGTCTTAGTAGATGGAGGTGTTGGTCTGAATATTTGCACCCTTCAATTGATCAAAAACTTGGGCTATTTAGAGGATACTATTGAGAAAGAAAAGAGTACCACCATCAGAGCATATGATGATCAAGAGCGGGTATCGCAAGGCATCATTGCACTACCCATCCAAGTGGGACCTATCATTGTAGAGACTACATGCCAAGTGTTAGACCTTGATCTCCCCTACAAAATCCTACTTGGTCGACCATGGATCCATGCCCTAAACTCAGTAGCATCGACCTACCATCAATGTGTAAAATTTCCTTTTTAGGGAGAAGAAGTTACCATCCATGGAGATCCTAAGCCTTTTACTATTACAAGAAAATTGAGGCCAATTTTTACAAGATACCCTAGATCCCTAAAAATGATGAAGGGCCTATGCCATCCTCCTCATTTATTGACCCATCATCCCTTGCATCTACCTCAAAAATGAAAACACCCATTATGCAGAACATTCTTGACATCAAAGCAATGATCCAGGATGATGATTGTGGAAACTATATATTTATGAAGTAAACTTTTTTATTGGGGGAGCTACCTCTTTCTCCCAAATCTCATGGAAAACCCACATCTAGCAATGAAGTGACTAAAACAATCAAGATGGAAACTACCACCTTCACCAAGTGGGGGGATCTAAACAAAGAATATGTCAATGAGGAGGATGTCTTTTAACTCCTCTATCAAGATGAATGACCCGTCCCTATCCTTCCCATGGAAGATGACAACAAAGGCTTGTAGCTAATGAAGAGTTGAGGATACAACAAGAATGAAAAACTAGGAAAAAATGACAACGGTTTGCTAGAACCCATTGTTCCTAAGAAACATCCAAAGAATCTCAGCTTAAGATGTACTATTAGTAAGGTTACCCTTATTGAAAAAGGTGCTACTGCTAAAAAAATTGAGGATTACTCTTGGTTACTTGTGATATGACCTTAGATGACTTCCCCCTTAACGTTACTGAACTATTTGAGAATAGCTCTCTCTTCATGATATCTACAACATCCTTCACCCTGAGAAATCAACCAACTAAAATATGCCTAGTCTACCCACAACTCATTGACTTGGATAAATGAGGACCACCGATCTTATATTTGTTTGAAAACGATGCATTCTCAAAATTCATGGGACTCCATGACAACTTACCATGGGAAGATCACAAATCAGGTATGGAAATAGAGCTAGACATAAGGGCATACTATGGGGCGATGATTGAATCCTTCAATCACAAAATGGACAACATGCAACTAACATGCAAATATTTGAGTGAAAACTACACTGTGGAACTTTTTGATCCTAAAAAAGTAAAAAGAAAGGATACATTTGAAGGTGAAAACCTCTCTGAGGCACCCAAGGATGAGGGATTCAAACTCCCCCTTAGTGCAATGCATCCAGAAAAGTCAACAGTGCTGGCAGAAAAGGCCACCCCAGTGAATGTGGGAAGAAAAGAAGCACCCAATATCACTTTCTATGTTGAATCCTTGTTGGATGAAGAATAGAAGAACCTAGCAGCATTTCTAAAAGAATGGAGAACCAAATTTGCATGGTCATACACAGATATGCCAGGGCTCGATCTAGAAGTGGTTGTGCATCACTTAGCAGTATATCTTAGAGCCAAGCCAGTAACACAAAAATTAAGGAAGATGCACCCTCGAATAACATTCTTGATGAAATTTGAGTTACAAAATCTTCTTGACATTGGATTTATTCGACCAATAGATTATCCTGAGTGGGTTTCCAACTTGGTACTAGTCTCCAAACCCACTGGGGCCATCAAAATATGCATAGATTTTAGAGACTTAAACAAGGCACGTTCGAAGGATGATTTCCCTCTTCCTAACATAAACCTCATCATAGATTTAATAGCAGGGCATGCAATGCTATCATGCATGGATGGCTTTTTAAGCTACAATCAAATCATGATTGCCAAGGAGGATCAACACAAAACTGCATTCACTTGTCCATGGGGAACATATTGTTGGAATGTAATGCCATTTGGGCTAAAGAACGCAGGAGCAACCTATCAAAGAGAAATGACCCTCATCTTTCATAACATGATCCACAAAATAGTTGAAGACTATGTGGATGATATTTTGGAAAAATTAAAGAAAATGAGTAAGCACGTAGAAGTCTTGGGACCCATCTTTGACAGACTCAAAGAGTATAAAGTATAACTAAATCCAAAAAAGTGTGTCTTTGGGTTTACATCAGGGAAGCTTCTTGACTACATTGTCTCATAAAGAGGGATACAAATTGACCCAACAAAAGTAAAATCCATCCTCAACATGGAACCACCACAAACATTGAAACAAATGAAAGGGTTACAAGGAAGATTGTAGTCCATCAGAAGTTTCATAGCACAATTATCAGATAAAATCCAGCCTTTCTCACATCTTCTCCATAAAGGAATAACTTATAAATGGGATGAGAAGTGTGATAAATCCTTCCAATAGATCAAAGACTACCTATTAACACCTCCAGTGCTCATGCCAGTGATACCAAACAAGCCATTGATCTTGTATATCTCAACAACATTAGCAGCACTAGGTGCTCTTCTAGCACAACATGATGAAAAAGAAAAGGAAAGAGCTATTTACTACATCAACAAGACCTTGGTAGGATATGAAATGGACTATTCATCCATTGAGAAATCATACTTAGCAGTGGTTTTTGCTTCACAAAATTTTAGACACAACATGTTTTCACACCAAATTAAGTTTATTGCAAAGATCGACCCATTAAAACACTTGTTATCTAAAGCAACTCTCATTGGGTGAATGGCCAAATGAGTAAGATCTTGACTTAATTGGACATAGAGTACGTGGAGCACAAGGAAATAAAAGGACAAGTGATCACATACCAACTAGCAAAAGAACCTATCTATACAAAGAATCCATTGATGTATGAATTCCTTGATGAATCAATGTTCCTTGTTAATTTAACAGATCAATGGAAAATGTAATTTGATGGATCGTTCACCCAACATGGATCAGGGATAGGTATTCTCTTTATCACCTCTCAAGGTGATTATATCCCAAAATCATATAGGCTATCATTCCCATGCACTAACAATATAGTTGAGTATGAATCCCTAATCACAAGTCTAAGGATAGCAGTTCAATGGTAGATACAAGAGTTGAAAGACTGTGGAGACTCATAGTTGGTTATCAACCAAATCAATGATGACTACCAAACTAAGGATTACAAACTTACTCCTTATAAAAAGATGGTAGAGAGTCTCAAGGACCTTTTCATTGATATAACTTTTGAGCAGATACCTTGCATGAGCAACCGGGAAACATACACCATGGCAACAATTGGATCATTGTTAGAAATGTCGCATAACATCCTCCAATGTGAATTCTTGGTAGAACAACTTCTCGTACCAAATTTTGATATCCCTGAATTTGAATTTGTGTGCATCATTGTTGGTCCTAGATCCCTGTTGTATCATGACATATTCACCTACCTAAGCAGAGGAACCCTCCCATCCGATATCACTTCCAACCTTAAGAAGACCTTTCTTAAAAGGGCATCCTGATTCGTGATCCTAAGTGATACCTTATACCACCGAAGCATCAAGGGGACATTACTACGATGTCTTAACCAAGAGGAAGCCTTCACCACCTTAATAAAATTACACAACATATGTGGTTCCCATTCTAGTGGTATGACTCTAGCTAAGAAACTATCGAGGATAGGGTACTACTGGCCAACCATGGAAAGAGAATCCCATCAGTACGTGCAAAAGTGTGTCCAGTGTTAATAGCATGTAGATTTGATTCATGCTCTAGCTTAGGAGTTGCAACCAATGGTTACACCTTGGCCTTTCTTGTAGTGGGGACTTGACCTCATAGGAAAAAATACTCCCACTCCATCTAATGGCCACACGTTTATCATAAAAACTACTGAGTACTTTACCAAGTGGGTGGAAGCCATTCCAATGACCTACATAATGGGGAAGAAAATTGCTAAGTTTATCTTGAATTACCTCATCTGTTGTTATGGTGTTCCATAAACCCTTATCTCAGATAATGGAACACCCTTCAAGAATCAGGATGTAAAAGAGCTATGTCAAATATTCAACATCCAACAGTGATTCTCTACCTCATATTACCCCCAAGGCAATAGTCAAGTTGAGGCTACAAACAAGACCATTCTAAAAATCTTAAAGAAAATAGTCAATTAAGTTGGTCATGACTAGCATCTACAATTAAATCCCACCCTATGGGCCTATCAAACTAGTGTCTGCATACCTACAGATGCAACCATGTTCTCCTTGGTATATAGATCAAAAGCCATCTTTCCTATTGAGGTTGAGCTTCCATCACTATGAGTGTCACTATAGAATTTGGTCACTGATGAAGAATACATAGTATCTCGGCTAAATGAGCTAGAAATCCTAGACAAGCATCATATCAACACTCTTAATCATTTGTAAGTATATAAAAACTGACTGAAACAAAGATATAATAAGAAGATCAAGTGTCGGTCTTTCTAGGTAGGGGATCTTGTCCTAAAGCAAAATCAAAAAAATCTTCTAGATCGGGACAACAAAGGAAAGTTTGAGCCTAACTAGTTAGGTCCCTTTGTCATCACAATAAGTTATGGATCAGGAGCGTACTAGCTATCAACACCTAAATTTGAACCCTTGTAGGAACCGACCAATAGTCTGCATCTTAAAAAAAATTATGCCTAGGCTTGAAGGGTGTAAATCTGAAAATACAAAAAAAAACAAAAAAATGATCAAAAATCCAAAAAAATGAGAAAAAGGATTGAAAAAGTAAAGAAAAACAATTGTCCTCTAGTGAAAACCACTTCGGTGGCACTTTGGGCAAGTACCTTGGTGAAAACCTGGCAAACAGGCACCTTGTGTGAATAAAGCACCTCCATCTATTCTTTGGCTCTTTATCCTATCATTCTTTGCATCACATCATTCATCTTATTTATTTCTATCACCCATTTGTGTTTGAGTCATAGCTTGATATTGTGAAGTATTGTATTCGCTTTAGTACTACTTGGCGTATTCCAAAGGTTAGTTTTTCCCGCTTATATCGAGGTAGTCTATTGCATCACACTGGGGGAAATTCATTCTGGATCCCATCGCGTTCTTGTATATCTTAAGGTTATTGGAAATCTCATCAAAAATCCCAAAAAAAATCATAAAACATTCAACAAAAAATCAAAAAATATTCAAAATCCTGTATAGCTAAAATCCAAAAACATCCAAAAAATTATAAATTCAAAATCCAAAACACATCAAAATCCCTAAAAAGGTCAAAACATCGAAAATCCAAAAATAGTGCCATGTCGAACTATGGGTCTCTGAGCTTGAACATAGGCAAGGCCATCATTGATGTGCCCCTGAGACACCCTAGGTCGATCCTTTAGGAGTCCATCATAATAAACTAGCAATCCATCAACTGTTCATATCTCATCATTAATAAGTCAAGTCAATAAAACTACGTGGTCTCTTTGTGTATAGGCAAGGCTAATCTTTGATCAGCCCCCGAGGCCCCTAGGATAGTCCTTTACGTTAGGTTCTTGGTCGAAACTCAAAAACATTCAAATATTAGAAAATCCTTAAACATTCAAAAAAATCAAAAAATCCCTAAACATTTGAAAACTTAGAAAACACAAAAACATTTGTAAAACTCAAAAACCCTAGAAACATTCAAAAATTTAGAAAAACCCTAAGCCTCAAATAACCAAAAACCAAAACATTCACATAAACTTTCAAAAAATATCGAAAACAACCTCAAAACATTTTTCAAAATACCAAAAAAATATTGAAATATTCAAAAAACCATCCATCCCATTTCACTTTCACCCACAATAACCCTTCATCTATAATAAATCAAGCATCACCTTCAACCTTTGGTGAAACAAGTAGAAAGCAAGTGTCATAAGTCGTAAAGTGAGAACCTAAGTCTCCAAATCTAAAGTCTAAGTCATAGGTAAATGTGTCAAGGAAGTTTATATCAATGGCTTATCATACAACCCATCCTAATCAAAACACTTGATCAACATGTCTTAGGATGAATCCTTCTTGCGATGGACATCAACATCAAAAATCACCTTAGCTAAGTTAAACTAGCAAGAGATATAGATAACACTGGTTGTTTGTCTTTTATCTTTTCTTATGATCTATCTTATTGACCCATTCTAAGGACCTCTCAATGATGTCTAAATTATTTAGAGAGAAAGGAATGGGGCATCAATCATTATCTTTCATTTTTTGTGCTTGTGGGTATTCTTGTAAAATAATCTTGGTGCATACTTGCTTAGTTGTCTGTAAGGAGATTGTTTGGAGTAGATTGTTGACTATTGCATATGCTTTGGTCCAATATATTCTAAATTTTTAAACTTCATTTCAATGAGTTTTTCGTACGTCAAGATGTGAACAATAACTATCCTATCTGTTTGTAGAGTCAAAGTCCATTACACTAGATACAACATCGTCTTGGTTATCAATACCATGATGCATCGTGTCTATGTTTTATATCAAAAAAATAAGGAATAACAAAAAATCATGATCCCATGATATCAGAAAATCATCATCATCATCATCATCATCATCATCATCATCATCATCATCATCATCATCATCATCTCTCGTCACCATATCTAATAAAGTCTCAGTGGATCATAAGCTTGTTGGACTTTTTGAATCAATGGTCAAATCATTCATTTTATTCTTCTATCTTCTTTCCACACTAACCTGGTATCATGAAAGTCAACAAAAACATCATCAATGCATCCATCCTGCATCCATAAATCATTAGCATGCATACATCTTGCATCATCACAGCATATCCTAACACAAAAAAACATATTTCACTACAATGCCATTATCATTTAAGTCGTGATGAATAATATATATTTGTTATTATAAGCATCATAAATCGTTGCATTATCATAGCATAAGTAAAAACATCTGCATAAACATACATATCATGAACATTCATATACATCCATATACATATGCATACATCATCATCTCATAAATTGCATAGAAAAGTACACAAAAAGGAATGCATCCATATCATTTGCATAAGCATAACATCTACATATCATAGCATCCATCCCATAACGTGTCATAAAAATATACTAAAAAAGAAGTGCATCCATCCACTACATTACATCTGTCTCGTAACATCACATCATGGACAATCATGTCGCATATTGCATAAACATAAATAAAAGAAGCACATCACATCATATCGGATCTAAATCATCTCGTATATATATCCAAAAATGGTGACTATCATAATACAATATCTAAATCAATGTTTGTATATCAATAAAAATTATAATATCCATGAGGCTATAAAAAATGAGCCCATGAATGTACATCTATATAAAGAATCAGGAAAAAATAAAAAAAGTGTCTATATAAGCAGGCTAGCCCTGGTGGCTGCTCAACACACCCCTAACTGATGGTTGATCCTCAGCTCTAGGTGGTGCTCTACTCCGTTGTGAAAGAATAGGTTGTCTCATTGCTTGAGGAACATTGTGATGATAGTGCATATGGTAATATGCAGTCTCAATAAGTACCTCTTTGTATAATCGAGCAGATATAGTCTGACCCTATGATGCAACTGTCACTGACTCCAACTATTGTCTTTGCCCAATCTCCTAGGCTAGATGTATGTCCAGTTGCTACCGCAATTAAACCTCATGATCTTGTTGTGCAGTCATGGCCTGAAGTTGTTGACATAGTTGATATCTCTTTGCAATGAGCCTGAATATGTGCATGTGCCTATGCATTTGGTTGTAGAGGTGGAGAAGGTGGTGGTGCCCCCGGAACTTGTCCATCATTCCTGTCCTATTGCCCTGGCACCTGTGCCTGATCTGTTGTTGGTGTTGGTGCCCATCACCTAGCCTCTGGCCCTTGTTCTAGTCTTGATTGTGTCCTCTACCTTGACCACCATCCCTGCCTCCGTCTCAGCCACCATCTCAACCTCGGCCCCTATCTTTGTTTCTACCTCTAGCTCTACCTCTGAGGTATCTTCCTGCTGGATTCGTTAGGTATGTAGGTGGCCTGAACCACGCATCGTACGCTAGAGTGGTCCCCGCATCTAAAAGGCCCTGATCATATGCCCATGGTTGTGGTATGAGTTGTCTATAATCATTGATCGCCACAATGGGATCAATAGGGGCTCCTCACTATACCTCTCTCTAAGCTCTGGAAAAAATTGCAATATAATCATTTGTTGGCACATCCTTTACATCCCCAAATTATCGAGAAACGCGATCTGGGAGGTATCACTATCGTATGCTCTCTGCCTTGCAGGTAGAATTTGTCATGCAAAATCCAACTATTGTTGATCATCATACCACCATGGATGTTGTAGCCATGACCTCCATCTAAACATCGACATGTCATCAATGACACGATGCCAATATGGAAAACCTATGGGGCCCGTGTGTTGCAATGTCATCAGCACCTTGTAATGGAAAATGACAGGCTCATCCTCATGGATATCTGCAAGAATGACCAAAGGCATCAACAGTGTATTGTGCTCGTATGCCCATATATGAATCAAGGTCACACCTGCTCTAACGCTCCTACCCTCTCAGTAGATGGCCTTGTACATGTCATGGTATAAGGAGGCAAGGAGAACTAAACCCCAAGCATACATAACATCCCTCTGGATCATCCCCTCCCATGCTAAACCCCATCCAAGACTAAAACCTCTGCCCCATCGGTTTGGAGCAACGACACCACAAATCAAGGCTGCAATGAACAATCTAAATGTATCCACCCGATCACGGTAAAAATCTAGATCAATTTGGGAGCTGATTAGAACAATTGACCGTTTGTGTATGAGGGAGATACATGCATCTGTCCTGACATTTGGGTCATAAATTACATGCTATCCATGGATAGGCAATCGTAAAATGTTGCCACACATCCTTCGGTGTGATGGTCGTCTCTCTAGCGGGCAAGCAAAATGAAGAGGTCTTGTTGTGCCACCTCTCGACCAATGTCATCATCATAGCGAGATGGGTCTTGATCTCAGGTAAGAAAGCGACAAAGCCTAACCCTAGCCTCCCCAACTACTCCACCTCCAAGTCATCAAAATCTCTCATAGCTACTAAAATGTCGGACCGATGCTCTCGCAACATCAATGGTGGAGGATCCTCCTACACGCATCACGCACACAATGTCAATTTGTCGAAAAAGTAAAAAATTTGATCAAAATTTGAGACTTTGCATCCAAAACATCAAATGCAACGCTGAAATCAATAGTGTCACTGAATTTTGGGTGTGTCACTATATTAATTTTAGGGATGCGTTGCTAATTTGGCAACGTGCGTTGCTACACTCAATAGCGAATCGATATTATGGTGTGTCCTTATTCACAAGGTGCGTTTCCCACCTCTTTTAAGTGACGATGAACTTAAAAAGCTCATGCGTCGCTATATTACCCCCATGACCCCCTAATCAGATGCGTCATTGAACCAAAAAACAGGGTGCGCTACTAAACAGAGGGTGTGTCGCTATAAAATCAATAGCGACATGCCTAAGGATCCAACTTTGACCCCTATTAAATGCACCTAAAAGCAAAAATCAAGGCAAGTTTTGAATCACATTTGGGGCCCTACGTCTGCTCGATGTTGGTACTCTTGAACCTGTTTCGAAAGGTGAAGAGGGAGTGCATTGTGAGCCATTTCACTGAGGTATTAGAGCTCAAAATGCAAGAATCTCCAAGGTGTGAATGCACAAATGAATTGAAAGTGACCCTTCACCACCTATTTTAAGCCTAAAAATTAGGGTTTTTTGCCCTAATTTTAGCCAAAAGATAGGGTTTCGACCTATTTTACCTATTTCCACTTTGTGCAACCTATTTTGAGCTATTTTTTGTGCTTCTAAGGCCATTTTTTGCATTCTGGGACTTGTTTTGGCACCTAAACCCATATTTAACCTTTGTCGAGGAATCAACCTAAAATTCAAAAAATTTGCTCGATTTCTCAAGGGGGCAGGGAACCAACTTATTCCTTCCACTGGGGCAATAGTGAAGCATCTAAAAATCAAATTTATTTTTTGGATATGAATAGCAATTTTTAAGCCAAAAAGCGCGAGTCTTTGAACCAATGTAATAGGTACCTTGCATCAAAGAGGGGTAAAATGTAGACACTTGAAAATGTCCCGAATTATATCATGCACTCAAATCAGATATACTAACATCATTTCATCTTGAAACCCATCCTCTTTTCACTTAATTGATTAAATTTTCCTAGCTATTTAATTAATTGCATCATTTGCATCTATTAACCTAATTAATCTAATCGGGTTAATTTGTCCCCTTTAATGCTAACATATCATCTTATTAAATTAAGTACATCAAATTATATAATTTAATCCCTAAAGTCCTCTTATTTAATTAAATAACCCTAATTTATTTAATTAAATATCATATCACTTTCCCCCTTTTCATTAAATCATTTTATTTAATGAATATCATGAAATTCCCTAAATTTTCATAATTAAAACCTTATTTAATTATCAAATTACTAATAAATCTAATCCCTCCACTTACAAGGGAATATTCCAAGGGTATATTCCTCCTTTGCACATTCCTCCAAAAGGAATATTCCCATGAAATGTTCCTTCCCCTTTGCACATTGAAACTTTGTTTTAATTTGATAAATATCTAATTTTCTTCACCCATGAGAATATTTCAAAGAATATTCGCTTTTCTCACTCATTTAAAAAAAAGGAATATTCTCCCTTATAACAAACTTACAAGAATTCTTGTTCAAGTTAACTTACATGACTTCTTGTGCAAGTTTTGAGTGTGTTTGTTGGGAAGAATATGGACCCTTGATTCTTTCCTTGATCCATGTGATTATTGATTCTCATACATTGATGAGAATCCATGATCCATGTTTCATCCTTCCTCTATTTTTGACCATTGATTAACCTTTTTAATCTCAACCCTTCATTTCTCATTTGTCCTCCTATAAATAGGTCACTATTTGAAACAAATAGATCCACCTTTTAAGAGAAAATTTATGTTGTTAAACTCATTTTCATTTGCACTCATATTTAACATCATTTTAGCTTAATTTACTTGCATATTATCTTAGCTTCCATTAATGGCTTCCATGATATCATAGATGCATACATTTAGTATATCTTGTAATTAGAGTTTTTATCTTTTTAGCTTAAAATCCATTTAGATTAGCTTTGCATATACCCATATCGATCATCTTAGCATAAATCATGTTAAAATAGCTTGCATCATGTTCATTTAGCATTTAAATCATGTTTCATCACACATCTATCATTGGTTTCATTGATTCTCTTCAATAGAATCGGTCGAAACAAGCTCATTATCCATGGGATTGGGAAAGGGTCACCATTCCACATCAATGTGACTACTCCCCCAACAAGACAAGTTTCAATGGATTAGAATAGGTGTTTTTAAATATTTCATGATTTAATATGTTAGTTTTAATGGATCGTAGTTTATTTTTGAATTGGATGATCTTATTGGACCGATGTTTAGTGGCTTGAATATCCTTTGAATCCTCATGGATCAAGTGTAGTTGACCCATACTAATCCACCAGTCACACCTTTGAACAATGGTATCCTCCCATCCATGTTGAAGCTTTTGAATGTAATTTATATTTCACTATGATAGAGACCATATTTTGTGAGGATAATAATAGGAAGGACTAGATCAACACTAACTTACAAATATATGATGATAATATTGAGGAAAAAGGCACCAAGCCTCCTCAATAGTGTCACCGATATTTTGGTTCTCCAACATGCTTTCAATGTTTCCTAAGATGTTGTAAATAGTTATGAATAGAACTATTGAGAGGATGGGCCAAAAAATATCTAAATCTCTCCTACACTTTAGGATCTATATGAAAAAATAGGGGAGCCTAATTAATATTCGCTAGGTTTTAGATATGGCACAAATATTAAAATAGTGACAAGTAAATAATTTAATCATGCATAGAACACAATGGTTACTCATAGTAAGGGGGGAAATAGCATAAGGAAAAGAACAATAAATTGAATCAAAATCAATTCAAACAAGATCAAGTTCCAAACCCATACTCATGAAATGTGAAATGTAAAGCCATAAATCTAAACAAATAAGCAACTAAGAAACTTAAATGAATCCAAAACAAACAAGTCTCACCATACCATGTCAAAGTTGTATTTATATTGATGTTGGATTGTATTTGAATCAACATGAAGCCTCCATTTGTTGTTTGCAAAAGCTTCAAAGTGCGTTAACGGTGATTAAAGATGTGTGTAAAATCTCTCAAGAATTTGAATGCCAATTCAAAATGACTTCGTTGCATAAACTCTGTAGATTCTTCGATCATTTTTGAGAATGAAGAGGGTTGTTATATAGATTTTATGTTTTGAGATGAACAATCAAGATTCAATAGGGAAAGATCCTGATCAAGATTGAGAACTGTTGAGAGGAAATAGATTGGAAAAATTAGTGGAATTAGATTGGAATGATTGGGGGGATTGAAGAAATCAGGTTGAGTGGTTAGTGGGATTGAGGAATAGATTGTGTGGTTAGTGGGATTGAAGAATAGATGAGTTAGTCAACCGATTAGATTGAGAAATCAGTGGTAACGATTTTCTCAATCACAAAAGGGGTGAGGATAATTAATTAATTAAATAAATAATTAATATTTGGAGATGAACATGCAAGTCATTTTTTACTTTAACAAATAAATTTGTATTTGTTTATTGACTATATTGAATGATTTTGAATAATTAATTTAATTATTCAGGTTTAGAAAGAGAAAAGTGGTTTAATTAAATTATTAAGTAACAACAATTTAATTGATTTAGATGAATAGGATATAATAGTGACATGATTAAATAACTTGCATTAATTTAATTAATCGGGAAGAATAAAGTTAGATTAGGTGACAATATAGTGAATTAATTAAATAATTAAAGATTATTTAATTAATAAAGAAAAATAAAGTTTTTATGCAAATGATGTGAAACGCAATTAGATTAATGATAATGATGTCGATAATGGAAAAATATCATTTAGGACGTGTGATATGCATTAGGTCATTTTTACATGTCTACATTTTGCCCCTCTTTGAGACAAAGTACTAGTTGCTTTGTTTCAAAGAATCCGGTGTTCAGATCAAGACTTGAAAGTTTTTATATGCCCCAATGTGCCCCAGTTGTCAATGGAAAGATAATATGATGCTAGGCTGCCCCCTTGAGAGATTGGTCAAAAAAATTACTTTTTGGGTCGGGCTCACGATAAGGTTTTATTGTAATTCAGATGCGTAGAGGAAAAAATTAGGCTATTGGACCTTCGTTTATGGTTTCAAATGTTCCCTAGTGCTCCTAATTTTAACCTAGAAGGATTTCCAAGGTAAAAAATTAGGGCTTGGGGGTAAAAATAGGAAATTAGTGTTCATATTTCCTCACTTGCACTCTTAGCCTTTACCGAATTCTTTCCTCTAAAGATCATGCTTGTACGATTGTCGAGTTGTGATGTTGAGGATTTTGGGTGCCCCACACCATGTAGAGGTGGTTTGTGACTTCAGGAAGCTAGTTGATGTAGACATCGTGGTACATATCACTTTCGTTCTTGTTTTTGTCTTTTTTCATTTCTGTAATTAGTGCTAGAAAACTTTTTTAATGATATCGGTAATTTTGTGAACTTACCGCTTTAATTTCGATTTTACTACTATCCTTCTATGTGTTTTTGCTGCTTTTGTTAAATTTGTTCACTATCATTTTTCTTGTGCGCTATTGTAAAATTCGCTCACTATTGTTTACCGCTATTGTTTAAAATGTTCGCTTTTGTTTTTCTATTTGTAAAGTGACCGCTTCTATAAAACTTGCTCTCTATCATTTAACTCACTCGCTTTCATCAATCTAGCCACTATCATTTTTCTTGACCACTATTGTCAAAAATAGAGTTGCTATCATTTTTCTTTATTGCTATTGCCAAAAAAATGGTCACTATTGTTTTTCTTGATCTCTATTGTCAAGAAAGTGGTCGCTATTGTCAATTTTGAATGGTTTAGCCAATTTGCTTGCAGTCTTAGGTTTGTAATTTGATTTTATAGAAAATTCTTGACATCGTGGGTTGAATGTTTGTAGGCAGTTCTCAAGTTGCTTTATTCTAGGGAGAGACAACCATGACAACTGTTCAACTTGATCGTTGGTTTCTTTGAGGTGGAGAGAGTTTTCTTGGATGTTGTAGGTCTACGTTACATATGTTATATGTTTGAGATTTGATGTCATAGGGAAATGATGACTGCCCTTGTAGAGAGATGGCATTCAAAGTCGTTGTCTTTCCACCTACCGATCGATAAGGTGACCATTATGTTGGAGGATTTTTAGAGGATTCTTCGCATCCCTATTCATAGTGAGCTTATGACGTATGATGTTCGACAGGGTACCCTTGCTATGTAACGAGTGCTTGGAATTCGATGGCTTCAAGTGGTGGATTTGAAGATAGAC
This sequence comes from Sequoiadendron giganteum, assembly GCA_007115665.2. Taxonomy (NCBI): domain Eukaryota; kingdom Viridiplantae; phylum Streptophyta; class Pinopsida; order Cupressales; family Cupressaceae; genus Sequoiadendron; species Sequoiadendron giganteum. Next base: position 337,613,160 of record CM021105.1, on the reverse strand, counting down.
TTGTCTCTGTTTGTTGACGGTGCTAATCCAATATCCATGGTTTTGGTTGGCTTGATCATGAGGCTTGTTGTGCCCATTGTAGAGGTAGACATTTTCCTATTAGGTGGGGCATCTATATTAAGCAGATGATAGAGCATGGTATGAGATATGCATGGGGCTTGTGTATTTTGGCGCATTATATAGAGCCATGCACTAGGTTTCCTATTGTGGAGGCAGTTCTATCCCCACTGACATGACACTATTGTATGTATGGGCCTAGGAGCATATCCTAGTGATGAGGCTAAATGGCATTATGGATCAAGATCTAGAGGATCCATATTGTTACAGATATTCAAATTTCATGCATTATACCTGACCTGGCTGATTACCCTATTGGTGAGGCATTTTCGATGATATTTTTATGTTCATTTGGAGGCCATGTCTAGATTATGAGGCATAGCACAATGATATGGAGCAACTGCCATATTGTAATAAAATGTGATGGTTGATAGGCCGCATGGACAGTTTGCTAGAGTGTTATCTTCCTGATAGGGTCCTTCGTCAGTTTGAAGAGCACCAGACATAGTTTGGTGATGACTACCATGCGTGGTTTAGGCGGACAACCCAAGAGGTCAGGGTATGGGGGTCACATGCCTCTTCTATTAATGTTGTGGCCATGTTTAGATGACTTTCCCCATTTAGATGGGGTTGGGCAGTAGGTTTAGTTGATATAGGGACTACTCAAGATTATGATCAATGGTGGGCCCATTGTGTTCCTCTATAGTTTACAGATTGTACTGGTGCTGGGCCAATCATGGGATAGGTGCAGAGATTTTCCAACATTATAGACCAAAAGATGATAGGAAAAGGCTCTAGATTGCTGTAGAGCAGTTGGATAGAGCACAAAGTGATCAGGATATAGGGCATGATGGGTGTGATGGATAATAACATGATCAGATGCAATAGGATCAAGTGACAACGTAGGGTCCTCCCCCATAGGTGGATGCAACAACAACAATGCAGATAGCCCAGTTGATTGTAGATAGGGATGCTTGTATTATAGAGTGGGATGCAAAGATTATGTGGAGGCAAGCTGTTGAGGGTCATGTTTTTGTTCTTACTATCGAGCGAGATGGTTTTTGATAGGAGAGAGATGCCTTGAGGCAAGAGCTGGCCATAAAGAGGTAGCTAAGATTAGCTATCAAGATTTCACTAGCTTCCTTTGTTCCCCTTGCTCAGTATCGGGTTGAGCGGGATCAACTTTTGCAATGGTGTACCTATTATTAAACATTATATGAGGCCTTTGTTCTGAGGGCTCAGAGACACCCATGTTTCAGAGAGTCGAGCACAGTGATAGGGGTAGATTTTGGTGGTCAGTCAGTGAGATAGCCTCATTAGTCTCCGGTTATTCCACAACCCTCTCCTCATCAAAGCCAATAGCCATAGAGAATCCCACCCTAGGATGGTCAGAAAGGTTGATTTTGTTTGATCTTTATATGTTATTGTTTATTGTATCAGAGACTTATGTTATTATGATTTTTTGTATATACATTCATCAACCTAGTTGAGGCCTCGTATATATGTATTTTTTGTATATTTTGATATCAAACATGATACTTGATGATGTATAGACATTCCCATTTTTGATGATATATATGAGACGTACCATGTTTCAATTCAGATTTATTATGTGATATGAGATGCTTATGGATGCTTATATGTGTTGATGTTTTAAATATGCTCATGTTTTATATTTTTTCTAATGTATTTATATGATATGGATGGATGTATGATTTATATATATATATATATGCGACAGATGATGATATATGATGTATGCATGGATGACTATATGATGTATGTTTTTTTCATTTTATTATGGTCATGATATGTACTATTGATTCTGTGGATGTAGGATGCATGTGGTACTAATGATATTGTGATGCAGGATGGAGTTGTTAGTTAGAAGAAGTGTTAGTATGATTTGGAGATGGATAGAAATTTGATGTTGTTAGTTACTGATGAATTTTCTTTCTCTTTCATAGAGACTTCATATTTTTATCAATCCTTATTGATGTAGCAAATAGCGATGATGTACGAGGGTATTAATAATTGAGGTGGTGTTGTATTTATTGCATGGACTTTGACTCTACAAATAAATAATATTCTTGCTCATACCAAACATACGGAAACCCTGTTAGAGTGTATGAATGAGAAGTTTCAAAAACATTTCAGACCAGATACATAGAGAGGTATGGAGTACCAATCATGCAACTGCTAAACGAATTGCCTCCAAACAACTTCCACACATAAAAAAGCAAGTATTCACCATTGTAGTATCACAAAAATATCTAACAAACAGAATAAATAAAAATCGACAGTTAATGCCCCCATCCCTTCTTCTCTAAATCCTTATGGACATCCTTGAAAGATCTTGGGAATGCGGTATTAAGATAAATAAAAAAGATAAATAATGTTGCAATATCACTTTCCATAGTTGTTTTGATGTTTCATGATAGAATCCATTGATAAGGTCTATTGTAGGAATGTTGTATCTGTTAAGACTCATGTTTTAGGATTATTGATAATGATTTTCAAATAGGTATGGTAGTCTATACTTAGGCATTGTTTTAACTTGATAATGATCTAGTCGTTTCAATCTTCACTTTGGAATTTTTTATTTTTGAAGTTTGTTTTGGTTGTTGATCACTTTGTCAAAGGTTGAAGGTGATGATTGTTTATCATGAATGGAAAGTTTATTGAGGATAGGTGATAATGGAGATAGGACCTTTTGTAATTTTTTGATTTTTTTGATATCGTTTTTGTTGTTTTTGACAGATTTAGAGAAAATTAGGGGGACCTAAAGGGACTGACCTAGTGCCTTGGGGGTTGATCAAAGATTAGCCTTGCCTACATGATGAATGCAGATACATAATAGTTTGATTGTATTAAGTAACACCATTTTTAGATTTTTTTGACATTTTATGAATTTTTTTGTTGTTATTGTTTTGAGAATTTAATTGGATTTTTTTATTTGTTTCGGGGGACTAACCTAGGGCCTAGGGGGATCATCAAAGATGGAATTGCCTATGTTATACACGCAGAGGCTCATATTTCTCTTATTTTTTACTCAATTGCAGCTCATCTAGAGATGACCTACAATGTTTTTGGGATTTTGATGTTTTTGACTTTTTATTTTATTTTATTTATTTTCTGGATGTTTTATATTTTGATAGTTTTCGATAGTGATGGGATGTAAAAGGATCTAATTCACTAATAGTTTTAGGAAGTTTCTCCCAGTATGGGACAAGATTATGTTTATTAAGCTAGACAGATGAAGACGTTGTAACAGGGTTCAATACTTGATTAGTTATCGAGCCATGGTTGTATACACGTTTTATTATGGGATGGATGGGGTGGATGCTTTAAATAGTGTTGATAGATATAGATGCAAGTTTTATTCAAATGTAGCACCTGTTTAGCAGGTTTTCACTATGGTACCTATCCTAGAAACATCACTAAATGGTTTTCACTTAAAGGAAAATTTATTTCTCTTTATTGTTTTTCTTGATTTTTGATGTTTTTTCTCTTTTAACTTTTTTTCTTGGGATACTCTGATGTGCTCAAGTATAATTTTTTTTGAGATGGCTGCTATTGAGTGGTTCGGCTAAAGGTTCTCCTTTAGGAGTAACCAAATAATAAGGTCTAGAGCCATAGCTTGTTGTTATGATGAAAGGGCTTAACTAGTTTGGTTCAAACTTTCCCTTCCCATCCTGATTTAGTTGGATCTTCTGATTTTATTTCAGTACTAAGTCACCAAAATGAAAGATTTTGTTCTTGATCTTCTTTTTATAGCTTTGATTGAGCTAATTTTGATAAACCTGGAGATGGTTTAACGCACTCAAATGTCTCTCATCTAGAAACTCTAGCTCATTAAGTCTAGACACCCGATATTCCTTATTTCTAACCATTCCTTTAGGGATACTCACAGCGATGGTATTTCGACTTTGATAGGTAGGATCACTTCAGATCTGTAGACTAAAGAAAAAGGTGCATGACACCTGTAGGTGTATGAATGTTGGTTCGATAAGCCCATAAGGCTAGGTTTAGCTACAAATGCCAATCATGGCTGGTGTCATTAACAATATTTACCAACATTTTCAAAATAGTTTTATTGGATGCTTCAACCCGACTATTTCCTTGGGGATAGTATGGTGTTGAGAATCAATTTTGGATAGAAAAATTTGAACAAAGCTCACATACATCTTGGTTCTTGAATGGGGTCCCATTGTTCATTATGATAGTTTGGGGAAATTCCATATCAACATATCAAATAATTCAAGCTAAACTTGGATATTTTCTTCCTTGTGATGTAAGTTAATGGAATTGCTTCTATCCACTTTGTAAAGTATTTTGTTGCAGTGATAATGAACCTATTCCCATTGGATGAAGTGAGAGATGTATTACCTATCAAGTCTAGTCCCCACTGTGAGAAAGGCCATGGTGTTGTTATAGGTCGTAGCTCCTGTGCTAGTGCATGAACAAGATCACGGTGTTGTTGACATTGGCGACATTTCCTTGAGTAATGAATAGATTCTTGCTCCATTGAGGGCCAATAATACCCTATTCTCAACAAATTTTATACTATATTAGGTCCATTAGCATGAGACCCACAAATACCTTTGTGCACTTCTTGTAAAGTAGTTTGCGCTTCATCCATGTTGAGACATCAACGTAATGTACCATCTAGAATTTGTCTATATAGGGTATCTCCTAAGATGGTGAATCAGGATACTATGCGAAAAAATGTTTTCTTTTGGTTTATCGTTAAGTCAGTGGGTATGATACCATGCTAGATATAGGAAAATGTATCTTGGTACCAAGGTGAGTTAGGACCAACAACATCACAAACAAGTTTTAACTCTGGGATATCAAATATCGGTATAAGTAGTTGCTCCATGAGGAATTCATATTTGGGAATGTTTTGGGGAATGACAAGGAGTGAACCTATTGTTGCCATAGCATCAACTACTCTATTGTTGATTCTGGGAACCTATTCAAAGCTGATGACAACAAAGTATTGTTTAAAACTATCCACCATTCTTTTGTATGGCATTAACTTGTCTTATTTGTTTGGTACTCATCATTTACCTACCTTATTACTAGCTGAGAGTCTCCATATACCTGTAGTTCTCTTACCTCCATTTTGTGGCCATCTTTAGTCCAGTGATGAGCACTTCATATTCATAAATGTTGTTAGTGCATGGAAAATCGATCCTGTAAGCTTTAGGTATATTATCTCCTTGTGGTGTGAGAAATAGGATACCATCCCCTGAGTCGTGTGGAGTGTGAGACTCATCAAATAACAAGGTCTAATGGCTAGACCAATCAATTAGAAGTTTGCTTTCATTTGTAAATTTTGTTACTAAAGGTTGATGATCTTCCATTGTTGCATCTAATAATTGATCTACTATTATTTGTCCTTTTATGGCTTTTCTGCCAATGTATTCTATATCAAAATCACTAAGTATCATTACCCACTTAGCGATCCTCCCTGTTACAACTTCCTTTGCCAATAGATATTTTAAAGGATTCACTTTTGATATTAGCTTTACTTGCATGTTTAATATGTGGTGTCTCAATTTCTATGTTGCAAAGACTATATATAGACATTCTCTTTCTATAGGCGTCTAGTGTTCAAATGATATAATATGATGCTCTTTCATTGTTATTGTCATCTAGTTGTGCTAACAAAGATCCTAACATTGTCGGTGTTGTAGACACATACAAGATCATTGCCCTATCCTGAATTGGAGGCATTAGCACTAGAGGAGTGAGCAAATAATCCTTGACCTATTGGAAAGCTTGATCACATCTTCCATCCCATTTGAATGTTATGTGTTTATGTAATAGATAGATGAATGGATAACACTTGTTTGTTAACTGTGCAATGAATCTCTTGATGGACTGTAGTTTACCTTGTAGACTTCTTAGCTCCTTCAATATTTTTGGAGGAATTTCTAATATATCTTTTACCTTGGTAGGATCTACCTTTATGCCTCTTCTTGATACTATGTAACCCAACAGTTTTCTAGAAGTCACGTCGAATATGCACCTCTTTGGGTTGAGATGCAAGTTGTATTTCTATAGCTTGCTAAATATATTTACTAGGTTAGCTAAATGATCTTCTCTTTTGATAGAGTTCTCTAATATGTCATCCACATAATCCTCCAAGTGATATGTAACATATCATGGAAAATGGTGGTCATTGCTCATTGGTAGGTTGCCCTTCCATTCTTGAGACCAAATGGCATGATGTTCCAACAAAAGGTTCCCCATACACAAGTGAAAGTTGTTTTATGTTGGTCTTTGAGTGATATCTTGATTTGATTATATCTCGAGAAATCATCCATTAGTGATAGCATTTCATGCCCCACAATTAGATCTGCGATCATGTCGATGCTAGGTAGAGGGAAGTCATCCTTTGGGAAAACCTTGTTTAGATCCCTAAAGTCTGTGAAGATCCTTATTCCCCTGTGGGATTTTTTATTTGGTACACGATTAGATACCCATTCAGAATAGTCGATGGATCTGATGAAGCCCACATCTAACAATTTTTAAAGTTCTACTTTGACCAAGAGTGCTATTTGTGGATGCATCTTTCGTAGGTTTTGTTTGATGGGTTTAGCTCCAGGGAACACTGCTAGGTGATGTACTACCAATGTTAGATTCAGCTCCGACATGTCTGCATATTTCCATGCAAATTTGATTTTGCATTCGTTGATAAATGCCAAGAAATTTATCTTTTTCTCAGGGTCAAGCGATGCTACATGATTTTTTTTTTGTCTTTGTTGTGTTGACATTGATAGGTTTAGAGTCTTCAACTAAGAGCACTAATTTTTCTTGATATTCTATAGTGGGAAGATTGAATCCTCCATATTTGGGCACCTTAAAGAGGTTTTCACCCTTAGATGCATCCTTTATTTTCTCTTTTCTTGATTCAATAAAGGCACATTGTGGTTTTCCTTAGGGGACCTCTTTTTTATTTTTAAATTTTCCTATTTATTTTTACAACTCGAAGACACAATCTCACCTCCAAAATATTCTTCTTGATCCAACTCCATTACAAAACCCAATTTATGATCTCCTTGTGGTATATTAGTACAAAGTCCCATGAACTCTACAATAGCCTCATCGTTATGGAATGAGTCTAAAATAGGTGTATGATGTTGTTGGTACCAGTATATTAATTATGGGTAGATCAAAGGTATTTTGTCATTGGTATCAACAAAGCTTATGGAGGTTGTAGCTAGGGTATGGATATTGGATTTATCAAGGCTCCATAAGGTATCTAGGTTATACTCACTAGAGTCACAAGAATCCCATTCATATTCATTGGAATCCATTTCAATATGGTTGTCGTCAGACGTAGATTCAACAGTGATGGTATTTATGTTGATGTTTTCAAACATGTTTTGGATATACAAGTAGTCATCTAGATGTTCGCAATAATCCGATATCTCAACAGTGGTAGAAGTAGCTCCTTCCTCATAAGAGGTACTTTCGGTACTTGGGATAATAACACTAGATGAACCATAACCCAGTCCAAGATTCTTCGGGTGTTTTTCCATGATAATTGGTTCTCTTCTACCTTGTCCATGTAAACCAAGGCTGTCTTGGCTAGTGAACTCCATGCTTTTGGCTATTTGATATCCTTTATTGTTTTGATCAATAGGAAGGGGAGGTAGTGGTTTTTCCCATCCTTATTCTTTGTAAATCCATGAAGATAGGTCTTCTTCAAAAACTTCTTCATCTTCCATGTCTCCCCACTTGGCTATCATTTTAATAGCTTGAACATGTTTGATCTCTTTCGGTCCTCCATAAGTTTTTGGTGTTGGGGGAAGCATTCTAATGTAAAAGGATTGGTTGAAGTGGTATTCCCCGTAGCCTTGTTAAGCACTTGGATCTTGAGATTGGATTTTGGTTGCTTAGTTGATGGATATGCAATGGAGGATGAAGGTAGTGATGATGAATCCACGTATGAAAAAGAGTGGAAAGATATATCGTTGCTGGGTATTTGAATAATCTTTTTGTACTTCTCCAATTTGGTAAAATAATGAAAAGGTTTAGTGTTGAAATATATGGTAACCTCCTTATCATTATGAGGAAATTTCAAGTACTAATGGAATGTTGAAGGGACTATTTTTAGGGCATGGATCCATGGTTTATCCCAAGAGAAGGTTATATGGAAGCTCGAGATCCAATACTTGACATGTTGTTTTTGTTATTGCTAGTCCTATCTGAATGAGAAGTTTGATTGTTCCTTCTAAATTTATTTCCATATCATCATAAGCTCTAATGGCGATAAAAATAAAATTATTTGTTACATCATCATAATATCCCAATTGTTTCGCTAATTTTAGGGTACAAACTCTTAAACCTGCACTGTTATCTATTAGTACTCTCTTGACTTTGTGTTTATGGACACATACTTCTAGATAGAGAGCTTGATTATGGATATATTTTTGTGGAAGTTATTTCTCAAAAAATACTAAATGATGGGTGGAGGTGATATTACCAACCATGGCTTGAAACCGATTAGCGTTGAGATCATTAGGGACTGATGTTTTGACAAGAGATTTGTCTAAGATTTCCTTATGTGTTGGAAACAATTTCAAAAGCTCAAGGATGTAGATTAAGGCAAGACTTTTCTTTAGTTGTTCAACAATGTTGTAGTCACTTGATGACTTGTGGCTTTTACTTGGAGTGGGGCTCCTTGGATTGTAACTCTCCCCCTTTGTGTAGTTACATTACACTTCGGATCTCTGCTTGGTATGGTTACAACATGGATGGTATGATCGCCATGAGAGATGTTTCCTATGAGTTCATCATAGGTGAAGTTGGCATTATGGTAATCTTACCCTTTGTCCTTGTAATTTCCCCTATAATGGTCAGGGATTGGATCCTTGTAGATCTTTAAGTATTTATTTCGAGGATGAGGTTCTATGTTGACCTCCTCTTTTTGAATTAAGTCTTGCATGATGTTTTTGAGTCTCATGCAATTGTTGGTGGTATGCCCCTTGATCTTGTGAAATTCACATTTGTCATTATCATTATACTGAGGGGGTTTGAAGTTGGGCTCCTCATAGTTTGTTTTGTCATTAATCTTGATGAGGTTTGTTTGGACCAATTTACGCATGATTACCTCAAGGGGTTCTCCTAGTGGGCTGTATTTCCTTCTAGGTTGGTCATATTGTCTTGGTGGTCTCCTTTTTCATTATCCCATCCTTGATTTTGTTGTTGGTTATTGGGTTGGTTGTTCTGATCATAATTGAGTTGATTGTTCCGTGGATAATTGGGTTGGTTGTTTGGTGCATTATTTGTAGTGTAGCCCTGTCGTGTTGTCTGAACATGATTTTGTGGTACATTGGGTGTTTGTATGTTTTGTACCACCTTAGCATCAACTACTCTGTCACTGGTTACATTTTTGTTTTTCGCCCATATCTTTGGTTTGTCATTTGAAGTAGAAGGTTGATCCTTAGGGTTGTATAGTTTAATTACTCCCCTTGTGATGAGAGATCTTTTGATTAGCAAACCCTTTCAATATTCTCCTCAAATTTGTTAGGGCACAATACAATGATTTGGCAATTGATGTTTGTGTGTACGTTGGAGATAAAGATGTCTACAAGATGTTTTTTCTAGAATGGGCCATTTACACTTTGTGTCTCCATCTCTGTAGATACAAAGCAAATGATTCACCTTGACTTTGTTTGATTTTGTAGAGATTAGTGATTGTTATATCCTATTCTATTTTTTACAAGAAATGGTTCAAAATTTTGTTTGACAACTCATCGAATGTTCTGATACCAGGCAGTAGATGAGAGAACCAGTCTATAGTAGCCCCGCTGAGACTTCGTGGGAAAAGCCTCATTAGATAGGTATCATTTCATTGTAGATCCATGTAATATATTGAAAATTCATGCACATTCTCTATTGGATCCTCTCTTCCCATATACTTGTCAATTTTTTGTATTTCAAAGCCTTTGGGGAAAGGTACCATAGATGTGTTTTGATCAAAATGATATGGACAAATATCTTATAGAGCATAGATCTTTTTTGGCTTTCCAATTTGGATGTCTAATATCCTTTGGTTGATGGCTTTTAGTTGCACATTTATGTCATTGGTTGGTGTACTTGCTTGAGGATTTTGTGTGTTGTAGCCTTGTTGTCCAATGACATTTGTTTGGTCATAAACAAGATATTGTGTAGGTATAGGACCTTGATGACCATGTTGTGTGTATGGAAGATTAGGTCCTTGTTGCATGATGTAGGTATGCTAAGTTGGTGGGACACCTTGATATTTATTTTTAGGTGCTCCATGGTATTGATTGTATTGAACTCAATGATATTGATTTTGAGGGATACCGTGATATTGTGTTTGAGGTATACCTTGCAGTTGTGGAATAAGAGTCTGAGTTTGGTTTTGGGAAATACCATGATGTGTTTGAGGTGTACCTTGGTGTTGTGATTTTTTTTGAGGAGTACCTTGATGTTGTGTACCTTGGTAGTTCATTTGGGGTACACTATGTTGTTGTGGATGTTGAAGAATACCTTGATGATGTGTTGGGGGTATACCTTGATGTTGTGAACCTTGGTAGTTCCTTTGGGATACATTATGTTGTTGTGGATTTTGAAGGGTACCTTGGTAGTTTTCTTGGGGTACGCCTTCTTGTTTTGGATTTTGAAGGGTACCTTGGTAGTTCATTTGGGGTACGCTTTGTTGTTGTGGATTTTGTTGAAGGGTACCTTGGTAGTTCATTTGGGGTACACCTTGTTGTGGATTTTATTGAAGGGGACCTTGGTAGTTTGTTTGGGGTATGCCTTGTGGATTTTGTTGAAGTGTACCTTGGTAGTTCATTTGGGGTACGCCTTGTTGTGGATTTTATTGAAGGGTACCTTGGTAGTTAATTTGGGGTACACCTTGTTGTGGATTTTGTTGAAGGGTACCTTGGTAGTTTGTTTGGGGTACAACTTGTTATGGATTTTGTTGAAGGGTACCTTGGTAGTTCATTTGGGGTACACCTTGGTGTGGATTTTGTTGAAGGGTACCTTGGTATCTCATTTGGGGTACACCTTGTTGTGGCTGAATTTGTTGGAGGGTTCCTATGTTTTGCACAGTGTTGTGTTGCGACATGTTTTGAGTGGATGTTCCTTGATAGTGTTGAGCCACCACTGTATGCTCAATTTGTGATGGTTTCCTAAACAATGGGTTATCCATAGGTCATGTTTTATATTGATCATTATTTTCTAAGAATTAAGGGTGGGATGTTGGGATCCACTATTGGTTTCGGTATTTGTCTAACTACCATTCGATCTCCTAACAAAATGAGTTTAGGATCTTTGATAATGTCTACATTGAAGTATATGGGTAGTTTAGCACCATTTTGTGCAAGTGTGAGAAAATAATGGTTTGCGTTTATCCCAAGCATTTTTTCCATAAGTTTCCACATCTTAGGATTTTGGGAGTGTTCTAAGAGTCTTTCCTCAGTAAGTTTCTCATCACTATCATATTCTTCTATAATTGTGTCCTTGGGATTTGGAAGTTGATTTTGACTATCAATCATGTTTTGGTGTCTAAGGAGTACTTCCTCGTCACCAGGTGGTTGGTTTTGTGTAGCTTTAAACGTGGGTTCTCTTTGAGGAGTTGTAAGGTCATTTGGATTGTAACCCCATGATTGAGGCTCCTCATTAGTGGTGTTCATTTTGGGTGCAGTTGAGCTACTCTTGTTGGCTTCCATCTTTTTCCTGTGTTGAGATCTCGTTGTTGTCATAAACAAGCTCAAGACCTTTGTGAATTTTGTGATCACTAACTATGAAATGAGATAGTATTTTTTTTTTGGGAAAAATGGAGTATGAAGATAATGTTTAAAAAACTTTTGGTGAATGTTTTTTGATGGTTCGCTATGGATTGAGTTTTTGATGCTCAAGACTTTGAAGTATGAGTGATTTTGGTGGATGTTTTGAGATGATGCTAATTTTGGGACACAAAAGTGTAGAAGACTTGGACCGATATTTTTGTCTGTTTTTCTAGAGGATATGTTGATAATCTACCTGAACTAGCCTTAAGGTTGCAAGAAAATGTTAATATCTTAGAAAATGAGATCAAGAGGATAATCCAAAGTTGATGTACTTGATTTATGTCTTAAACTAGGTTGATGTTTTGCTTTGCGAATGAATATGGAAAGATGGGTCTGATTATTTTTGTTTTCAAAGGATGGAAGATTAACCAGTTTTTGATCAATTTATGATTTGCGCCATAAAACAGGACAATAGTGGTCTCTGTAAGGACAATAGCAACAATCTTCAAGACAATAGGGGTTGAGACTCAGGATGACAATGATCAAAATTTGAGCAATAGTGGTCTCTATTTCAAGTTGTGACTGGTAAACAAAGAAGAAAATAGCGACAATTTTGATAGAAGCGACAATTTCTAGGACCGTAGCGGTTGTTTTGTCAAGATAACTATGATAGGTTTAGCAAGAGTAGCCTTTGTTTAAATTTTTCTAATTGGTGAACTAGTGAGCACAATAGCGACCATTTTGTTAAAAGCGACAATGTTTAGGACAACAACGGTCAAATCTTAGGACAACAAAGATCAAAATTTAGTATAGTAGCGACAAAGTTCAGGACAAAAGTGGCAGAATTGTAAATAGAATCCCTGTTTCTAGATTTTCCAATTTTGTTTAACAACAATTTGGACAAGTTTGCAATTTTGAGATGTTTGGTTGATCTAATTATTTTGAGATTATTATCGAAGATTTGGAAATTGATAAAGCACATCAATCAAAGTGTATTAAACTAATAGTAATATTTTAAGGATAAGGGGCTAAAATCAACCCATATTTAAACTGGTAACAACATCAAACCATATCAAGCAATATTATCCCTAAGGTCAAATTGGCCAATGGTGACACTTTCGGGCCCACAAATTGGAAGCTCCTTCAAAGTAAGGTAGGGACACCCTTTCAGGACGTATACACTTAAGTCTTTTGAGAGTGGATAGATAGGGGCCTCTAGGAATGGAAGGATGACCTAATCACCCTCTCCCCGAAAAGCTACAAGTAACCTATACTAATTGGGGGATTTCTACTTCAACTCAAGGGAGTTCATATGGTGAGTAAAGCTCTTCAAAGTATGGTGTGCATCTCTTGAACTGAACCATGCCACCAAGTAGAATATCTCAATCAAAAGGTGGGTAAAACTAATTTAAATCTCTTAGTCACTACTCAAGGGACTAATACCTGACAAGAGAATAGTAAGCCACTTAATACTTTAGCCACTCCTACTAGGGGAACTTATACACAAAGGTACCTCCCCATTCTAAATGGCACCACATGGACGAAGCTAATACTAGTTAAATCTTGGATTTTGTTGAAATCGCTTATATAGAGGCTTGAGGGAAATTCCTCTTTGAGTCACCTTCGAGTTATCCTTTTGGGATATGTCTCTTAGGTAGGCCCAACCTAAAGGTGATGCTGAATATAAATGATTGCAAAACCCAAATTATTTTTCATCACCCAAGATCATCAAAATAACGTGAGCAAAGAGGATACACACTTGGTTTTCCAAGCATGATGAGCATGGTATACAATTCATAACAGTTTCTTTTTAAGCCCAAAATTTCAAGTGTGTAAAGATACCAATTCAATTTTTAAGTACACCAAATTCAAAGCGTTTTAGATTTCAAGATATATCAATGTGCAAATAAAAAATGATTTGTTCAATTTTATAACACCAAATTGAATATTTCTAATCGCATTATTCGTCTTAATAGTGTCAACAAATGAAACTATGTTCATTTTAACGACATTAAAATGAAAACATTGAATTGTCCATTTTTATTGCACCAAAATGAAATGTTAAAGTTGTAGGTTCTTTTTTATGAGCACCAATTGAAATGTGAGAGTTGCCTTGTTCAATTTTACAAGCACCAATTGAAATGTGAGATTTTCCTTGTTCAATTTTATAAGCCCCAAAGCAAAATGTGTTTTAACTAAGAAAGCTTTAAAACTGAAATGGCCTTGGACCATTTTCTAATTCTGCAATCAAAGTGTTAGTTGTTTTCATGAAAAATGTGCCATAATCCTACAAGGGCCGCACCAAAAATGTTAGAAAATTCCCAAAAACAACAAGTAATCAATTGTTAGGGTTAGGAAAATAAAAAAAACCAAATAACCTTAGTAGATTGAAACAAAATTAAAAAACAAAACAATAGCAGATCCTTTTAGGATAGTAGCAAAATTTTCTTCTGGAACAACAACGACCAAGTTAGACTATAGAAATTAAGAAAAGTACAACTACAAACCTATTTAAAACAGTAGCAAACCTATCAAAATCAACTTTGTTAGAAACCTGCAACATTGAACAGACAATAGCAGTTAAAAAATCAATAACGCGCTTGTTTAGTACAATAGCGGTTGAAAAAGTACAACCGTAGTAAAACTGTGAAAACAACGCGTGAAAATTCTAGAACTTTCACATTTCAATTAAATCAATAGTGTTTCTTGCAAAAGACATTAGCATTCTGGAACTTGTAACTGCTCATAAAACTTTCCAAAAGATTAGTGTTAAGGACCTAGGGTCCCACCAGGCATGCCAATTGATGTAAGGGGGAAAATATCATTAGGAAAACAACAATGAATCGAATCAAAATAAATTCAAACAAGATCAAGTCCCAAACCCATACTCATGAAATGCAAAATGTAAAGACATGAATCCAAATAAATAAGCAACTAAGAAAATTAAATGAATCCAAAACAAACAAGTCTTACCATACCATGTCGAAGTTGTATTTGTATCAAGATGTTTGATTGCATTTGAATCAACATGAAGCCTCCATTTTTTGTTTGCAAATGCTTCAAAGTGCATTAATGGTAATCGAAGATGTGTGTAAAATCTCTCAAGAATTTGAATATCTATTCAGCATGAATTTGTTACATAAACTATATAGATTCTCCAATCATTTTTTAGAATGAAGAGGGTTGTTATATATATTTCATGTTTTAAGATGAATGATCGAGATTCGATAGGGAAAGGTCATAATCAATGGTTGAGAACTGTTGAGAGGAAATATATTGGAATAATTAGTGGAATTAGATTGGAATGATTAGGGGGAGTGAAGAGATCGGGTTGAGTGGTTAGTGGGATTGAGGAATAGATTGAGTGGTTAGTGGATTGAAGAATAGATGAGTTAGTCAATTGATTAGAGTGTGAAACTAGTGGTAACAATTTTCTCAATCACAAAATGGGCGAGGATAATTAATTAATATTTGGAGATGAACGTGCAAGTCATTTTTGACTTTAACAAATGAAATTGTATTTGTTTGTTGACTATATCGAATTATTTCAAATAATTAATTTAATCATTTAGGTTTAGAGATCGAAAACATATTTAATTAAATTATCAACTGATAATAATTTAATTGATTTAGATGAATAGGGTATATTAGTGACATAATTAAATAACTTGCATTAATTTAATTGATCAGGAAGAATAAAGTTATATTAGGTGATGATATATTGAATTAATTACATAATTAAAGATTATTTAATTAATAGAGGAAAATAGGGTTTTTGATGTAAATGATGTGAAATGTAATTAGATTAATGATAGTGATGTCGATAATGGAAAAATGTCATTTAGGATGTGTGATATGTGTTAGGTCATTTTTACATGTCTACTCTCATACACACCCTTTGCACCCTTAACATTCAAGCATGAAAAAGTAGAAATAAAATCAAATTAAAGTGGTTTATTCATTAAATATTTTACTCATTTATAGATTTAGATTTGTTCAACCTTCAACTATTAGATTGATGTGTACTCTTGTAGCAACAAATTCAAAATTGAATAAAATTTTAATGAATAAGAAAACACTAGAACGCTTAGCTAAGTCTAATGTACTTGGATATATCTTGTAGATATTAGTAGATCAGATACCCTTCTATCCCAAAAATACACCTTTGCTTAATAATACACCACAAGCTTAAATGCTTCACATATCATCTTGGAAGGTTTCTCACCACAACATACAATTATATAAGTAAAATAATTTTACTACACCCTCATACACTAACTAACAAGTAGATGATATAAACAACATCAAATGTGAAATCATGAACTTATTGAATTCCCTAAACCATCCAAACAATGGTAGAGATATGCTGCATAAAAGACATGAAAGTATTATCTTATATTGATTTATCAGACAAGCCTAGAAAATCATTGAAATCCCACACACAAGTGAAATTGAGATTGCATTTGCAAACATTACTATTACATATGGTCCATAGCACAACCTAGAAGAGTATTCACAATTCAAAACTTTCTTAAATTCCAGCCACCCTTCTTCAATGATTTTTTCTCTTATAATTCATGTAGGCTCCCAAAATTTCCACTGACCAAGGAGGAAACATGCAAATCTATATTAACTTAGACTTCTTTAGATTTATACTTTACAAAAACTACCCACACCTTTCAAGGGTCCCTTTCCTTGATTTGTGCCTAAAAATCTTGCTCAAAACATCTGCTATGAAACCTTTTCCCCAAAGTAAAAATAAAGTGATGAAAGCATTAAAAGGAAATACAAAAATAAAAGATAATATGATCTCTTTGTTAAACTGGAGATAAAAGAAGAATATTTATGAAAAATCTTTTAAAAGAGAGTAATAATTATATTTATTAAATAATAATTAAAGGAAACCTTGTGAAAGGGTGTGATGGTTTGAAACCAACCCTTAAGTCTTATATAGGTCATTTATATAAGACTTGGAAAGGAGATAGAAATCACTCAAGGAAGCTAAAGATGGTTTGGTGGGCTATGGACATTTGAGGAGGGGGAATAGAGTGTGTCCAACTCAAGGTACCAAGTACACTCAGGATTATCCTGGCTAGGGCTTTCATGCATTTTCATGGTGCGTAAGCACACTGTATTTTTACACATGTTGTTCAATGTGTGCCATAGCTATGAGGACCAATACCACTAAAAACTTCAGAGTGAGAATGATCTTTCCAAGTGCTATGATTCAGATAAGTATTGAACTTATTAAAATATATTTTAATTATGAATGAGATGGAGTTGATTCAATTAAATTATTTTATGATGTTATTTGTTTCTTTTGATCATGCTCATATTTTTAAATGTTAATTTATATACTAATGATGGTAGTCTTAATATTATCAAGTATTAAGTGAGATACCATTGATAAATAAACATTTTATGTATTTGTATAAAAATTATAGATATACTTTACAACATTTAAAACTTAGATAATAACACTAATAAATCCACTACCATATAAAATTAACTCTAATATATTAAATCTATCCAATTTTATACTTTGTAAAACTTAAAAATATTGTTGCATGGTAGTTGAGATAGCACATAGATTGATTGTATGGTTGTATGAACTCATACAAATTTTTATACAACCCTCCATGTTTAGGCCCCAAAAAAACTCAAAATATTTTTTTGAATACCCAAGTATATATCAAGTCATCTCTCAACCCTCCTGAGTGTATTCATGATGTCAGTTTTGTTCTAGAATGCATTGTTTGAAACTTGATGCTCAAGACCCTCACAAATTCAAGAGATAAATGGATTGGGGTTTCAAGCTTGTTTTGATACCACATTGGAACAATCAAGATCTTGTAAACTCAAAAAAACCATAAATGAGCATATACAAAATGAGAAAATATCATAAGCATGTTATGTGTTGTAAAATGTATAAATGTGCTTTTCTTATAAAGACAAGGATGAAGAAGTGATAAGGTAGGAGTCAAACTTTGACTACCCATTCAAATATGGAACAAGTGTAGGACTCTATGGACAAGTGTTGGGACACTTGGTGATTCTACATGAGGTTCAAGATAAAAGTTTAGGTAACCTCTAAGTGAGCTTATGTGTAGTGCGAATAAGACTCTACTAAGTATGTTAAAATCCAACTAGTTTGATAATACCTCTTTTCACAATAATAGGTAATACCTCCTTCACTTTTTGCTTTGTTAAACAAAGGGGGCATCCCTAAGGTGCTGAAATAGATAACACCACATAAGAAAACAATCACTTTGATACAAACTATACCCATTGCATAGTGTACCCCTATTTTGATTGTCTCTTTGTGACTATATGTTGGTTTCAAGAACTCAAGGTTACACATCTTATTATAATAGATGATCTACCATATGAGTGTTTGAGAATATATTTAACAATAACCCCTTATGTTATATACATTAAAACATGCTAATGAAAACACACTAGAATATATAAAATGAAAACATGTTTATATTATTTTATTATGAGTGTGTTGGGATGATGGGGAGCTAGAGCCAATAGTGGACTATTTCCTTCATCCAATTGGATAAAATATTCTTTGAGTTCATTCAAAAGATGTAATAATTGAAACCAAAGGTGATACCTTAATCAAGATACCACAAAAGACTATGTCTTTCAAAATGCATTAGCGAGTTGGGCTCTATACATACATTTAGAAAAAAAAATGGTTGCAAAATATTAAATGAGTCTACTTAGTAATCCATGAACATACCCATTCATTTCTTTTATTATGTTGAAAATAGCCTTACAAAGGTTTTGCAAGGATTTTACAATCATCCTACTAGCCTACTAAACATTATAAATCCATAAATTTATACCATACACAAGGAGACACTCAACTAAGTTTAATTCTATCTTTCATTATTCAATCTATAAATATTACAAATTTGGGATGAACCTAACTTTACCCAAAATTAGAAATTAAAACCTTAGGGCTTCTTATGAATATCATTGTTTTGCTAGTTCTACAACTGCTCCCTTTTTTCATCTCTTCTTCTTGGTAGATTATATATATATATATATATATATATATATATATATAATCATTCAACAACATCCAAAGATATTGGGGAAAGAACCATGTTCATCTACATGCCTCCCATGTTTGCTTGTATCACCTTCACATAGTTGTACACTTGGAACCATGCACTTTACATCAAAAACTATATTCTTTCATACATCATTCATGTATTAGTGAGGCCTATAAGTACCAAGAGGCATCTAAGAGTCCTCGTCTATTGAATCTCATCCATTTTGATACTATTAATGGCATTGTGAGTCATTTAGGGAGATAGGTAGGGATTTTTATTTGAACATCGTAGTTTTGAGACTTGCATGCAAAAGGGAAAAGAGGGGAAAAAATACCTGGAAGGTCCAACAGGAATGCCAAGATGAGGAACTCCAAAATCCAAAATTTATAAAGTGGATTTTTGGAGGAAAAAAATAGCAGTTGAGGAAAGGGTGCATGGATTACCAAACCTAGAATCTCAAAATTTAGGGAAAAGGGGCTTATGTTGAAAAAAAGTGAAACCACTACAATATTAATTTTTATAAAGTGATGCAAAAATTAAATTACGCTTATTAAATATTACCCAATATGAGGTTAAAGTGATTGCAACATTCTACAATATAATAAAATCAACAATACCACAAGTGACACATAATTTATGTGGAGAAACCATTTTAAGAAAAAATCCATACATAAAGAGATCTAAATCTTGTATTAAACTTCAAATGAGTTTTCAACAATACAACCTATCTCTTTTAATTCCAACAACTCTTTGTTACTTCAACAACTTGCAAAAAAACTTAACTTCTACTAACACAAGGCACCAATTTATAAAAGAGTTGGATGTGAGAATACCACTATGGTATCTCAAAAAAAGTGGTAAAAACACATAAAAAAACTATATGCTCCCTTTAGTGGACAACCTGTAAACATAATAAAAAATGATTAACGATCACATGGCCTTCCAATGGGCACCCAACCCACAACCAATCAAAATTGGTCAATACCGAGTGACCCATTACTCACTGACAACTCCAACAATGAACACACACAACATACAAAACCTTGGTTCTGTTAAAAACCCTAGATCAGACATGCAAACCTAAACACCTTCCACAGAAGAGAAAACATCAAAAAAGCAGAGCTTTGCATGTGATGTGCAAATTGATATATTTCAGGAATTCTTATATTACAATGAGATGATTTGCTTTATAAAAGCAAAGTATGCAACCCTAATGTTGACCTAAAATTAGCTCAACCTAAGTAAAGTTATGCAAGTGTAATTAAATATTAATTACACTAACACCCCCCCATAAGTGCAACTTAGGGAGACTAGATAAGCATGCACCTAAAACTAAGATGAATGGAAGAAAGCATGAATGGGTCTCGGCAACAAGGCTTGATTAGGTACCCATGTACAAATGCAATAATGAGGTAGAGAAGGAAAACCCAGTGGGACAACCCCCCCTACAATGAGATGACTGTTGCAAAGAAGCACTGGAAGAACACTGTGGAGTAACACTGGAACCGCAATCCAGCAAGCAAGGAAAGATACTTCTGTCTACAAGAAACCATATCGGAATCATCATAATGTGACAGCAGACCCGATGCCACGGAACACTCGAAAACACCAAACTGGAACAACCCTGGAATCCATGAAGCAATAGTAGTAGATATGATGATGACAGAATCTGGAAGTCGTGAATCTCGATGCCGATGCCAAACTAAGACTGAAACTGTTCCATGGGAAAAAGTACCATACAGACTCGGGAACAATAACCACAAATTTAGTGGCCCTCAAACTGAGATGGATCTGATGCGGATCACTAACCATAGGATCTCAATCTAAAGTGTGAACCAAAATGAATATGGTATGTGTCAAGCTAAGACAAAATATGGCCAAAAGAAACTAATAAACCAGATTACAACCCATGCGAGTTGTCGTCAAAACATGATGAAGATTATTATGCAAGAAACCCCCTTGATGGAACTTTATATTAGTTCGTTTATTACAATCCCCAATGAATGCAAAAGGAGAGAATGCCTAACATGCATAAACAAAAAATGAAAATAGACCTTAGATCTGTGTAGAGGACTGAACCAGCTTTCCAATGCCGTAAGAATGGGGAAAAAAGGATCACCGAGTCAAAAGATATGCCCTCCGGAGTGAAAAACAGAAGTTCTAAGTTCAAGGACTTGCAAAATAAATTTGGAGAAAAATATAGAAAAACTAAAACATTGAATAGATCGACACCAGAATCAGCTTTCTGACGGTATCTTGTTTGTGAAAAACGGACACCGTACGCAAAAATTACATTCGATTTGGTGAAAGTGCTCCAGAATGGCCAATAAGGCCTGCAGGCAGCCCAGGGGGCTAAAAAAATTCGGCCCCTGGTCCTGCATGTGACCAGGGGCTGGCGGACAGGGGGCTGGGGTGGAGCCCCTGGTTCTCCATACGACCGACGGACGAAGCAAAAGGGGCCGGGGGCTGGGCGCATAGCGCCCGATCCCCCATATGACCTGGGGCTCTGCGAAACGGGCCCGCGGGGGCTGAGCGCTGGCGGGTGGCGGTGGGAAGGGGCGGCGCCGCCCGGGGGCCACCACTCCTGGTGGCCGTCGGGTGGCGCACCGGCAGCGAAATCCATTCTGAACTAGGAGCACCGGCGGGTTTCCCAAAAACATGATTTTTTAATTTTTTTTCGAAAATCATGCCTCGGGAAGCGTGTTGGGGAGGCCGTACGGCTTCCCTAGTAAAAATTTTTGCCCTCCGAACCAACTTCGCCAAAATTGATGAAACGAAAGGTGATCGTAGGGTTTTTGGCTGCTGCGAATGCAATGGTGACCTCCGTTTCGGCTCAAAATGCTCCAAAAAAATGGCGACTTCCAGAGCTTGCAAAAAAATACCAAAACTGAAACCCTCATAGATCTGGCAAACGATGGCCAAAATCTGCAAAATAAAAGCCAAACCTGACTTTTTCCAGCACTCTGAATCCAATGGTGAGGCCCGATCTGATCCAAGATGCTGCATAAATGAACTCAAGGCAAACAAATCCTCGAGGAACCCCGAACGAACTTTGCAATGATTTTCTCCAGATTTTGAGAAGGGGCTGCATGTCAAGGCTCTGATACCATGTTAGAAACCCTAGATCAGACATGCAAACCTAAACACCTTCCATAGAAGAGAAAACATCAAAAAAGCAGAGCTTTGCATGTGATGTGCAATTGATATATTTCAGGAATTCTTATATTACAATGAGATGATTTGCTTTATAAAAGCAAAGTATGCAACCCTAATGTTGACCTAAAATTAGCTCAACCTAAGTAAAGTTATGCAAGTGTAATTAAATATTAATTACACTAACAGGTTCCCCACTTAGTATGACATGCAAGATACATGCAAGTCCAAGTGGTCCTCACCTCCAAAATAAATGTCTAGAAAGAATATTCTGTCAATATGCTTTGTAACCACCGTAAATAAATAGATCCTCCTTTTTGAATGCAATTAAAATTTTTAATAGGTGAATAAATATTAAATATTTTATCCCTCACGACCCTAGGCATCTAAGCATACATTCTAAAGATCATGGATACACATGAAAATGACTTAGGATTTCAAGGTTAATGCCATCTTATCCTAACATTCTCCCACTTGATATTATACACTACAATTACATTCATAATGAATCATAAAATTATAATCAAGTATAGTGATCAAGGCCCATGACCCTCTTATACCAAGAGAACTTATCTGTGGTGATTCACTTTGTGAGAGAATCTACAACATTATCCAAAGTATCAATTTTTTCTAATGAGACCTTACCATTCTCAACCATTTCTCATACAAAGTGATATTGAACATCAACATGTTTAGTATGAGGATGACACATAAGATTTTTGGCCAAACATATGGCACTTTGATTGTTACGTTCAATACTCACAATCTCACGATTAAAATCAATACTTATTTCAAGTCCTTGTAACCATATCACCTCCTTAGAGGTATGTGTAGCATTTGTATACTATAATTTTATGGTGGAGAGATAAATTGTATGTTATCTTTTATTCATCCAACTCACTATACCTCCCAACTAAGAAAAAACATAGCTAATAGTGGAATTTCAACTATTCAAGTCACTTGCCTGATTTGCATAAAAAAAAACATGTATGTCTAAACCACATCATCAATACCATGATAAACCAAACAATGCTCATAAATTCCCCACAAATATCTAAACACTCTTTTAACAAAATTCTAATGCTCTTTATTAGGGTTAGACATAAACTTGCTCAAAACTCCCATTGGTTGGGCAATATATGGTCTAGTGCAAACCATTGCATACATAAAACTAACAACACTAGCATAAGGAACCTTAGACATATCTTCAAAATCATCATCAAAATTAGGACACATGTCTAAACTAGGCTTATTACCAATTGAAAATAGAATACTCAATGACTTAGTAATCATGCATATTAAACCTTCATAAAATGGTATCAATATACTAACTCTAACTTAACAAAAGCTTTATGTGTACATGATCCCTGCCTATCTCTATCCCAAGAACATATTTAGAATCCCCCAAGTCCTTCATATCAAATTTTCTAGAAATTTAAGTCTCAAACTCCTTGATCATCACCTTGATGTTACCCATAAACAACATGTCATCAACATACAAGACAATAATTAGTATCTAATCATCAATAATATTAATATAAACATAATGATCCTCTTTTCTCCTAAAAAGCCCAAATTTAATGCAAATGCATCAAAATTTTGGTACCACATCCAATGTGACTATTTTAATCCATAAAAAGGCCATTTTAATCTAGAAACCGACTATTCCTTTCCTTTCACAACAAAACCATTAGGATGTCACATATAATTTTCTTCCTCAAGATCCCCATGCAAGAAAGCAATTTTAACATCCATTTGATCAATCTCAAAATCACAAGCAACATCAATAGATAATAGGAATCTATTAGAAGTTAACTTACCAACAAGAGATAAAATTTTTAAACCAAAATCAACTCCCTCTCTTTGGGGTAGCCCTTGGCCACATGTTTGGCCTTGTACTACTCTAATCAACTATTTGCACCAAATTAATTTTTATATACCCACTTGCAACAAATGGGATTTCTTCCTTTGGGAAAACTAACAAGGTCCCAAGAATCACAACTATCTAAATCCATCGTCTCCTCTTGCATGGCTTGCATCCAAGACTCACTATGCTCTAAAGAGAGAATCTCCCTAAGAGATCTAGGTTCGTCATTTGTACTTAATAAAGAAAATACACAATAAAAATCTAGTGGGCTATACTTGTCAACCATATTTCATTGTCTTATGGACCTTCTCAAAGTAGGAGTAATGAGTTCTACATTTTCTTTTGTCTACTCATCCTACACATCGTATGAACTCTTTGAACCCTCTTCTTCTTCTCCATCCTTTAATATATTTGATTATTCTTCCACATGTGCATCTTTCTTTTCTATTTTGTCTTGAAGTACAATGTTTTAGTTTCTTCTTTCTCCTTTGGTTGTTCTTCACATGAATAAGCTCTAAACTCCTTGAAAATCACATCTCTAGAATAAAACATTTTTGGGTCAGAGGATTCCGAAGCCTATAACCCTTTGCACTTTTACTGTTGCAGTGTAGGAAATTGTATACCCTTTACAATTTCACACTTCTTTTTGGGTCCCTTAATTTATTGGACTTAATTAAGCTTCTAATTTTCCAAATTGCATTCCAAAGCCTTATTATTCCCATTTAATTAATGCAATTAATATTTTAATCACCTTGGAATGTGGATTTCTTGGACTTTTAGGTCAGGACCCATTCACCCAAGTATGAATAGGTCCCCTTTAAGTCCTAGGACCCATTTTTAAATATGTTTTTGGCAATATTTTAATGATCCAAATTCAATATTCAATTGTTGGCTTTTGGAATCTAGTTTTTGGGAAATTAGATAAACACAAATAAATACATAGTCTTTTTATCAATTCAAATATAATACAGTTTTTTAAGACTTCATATGAGAAAATATTATTGTCAAGAGCATTCAAGAGCAGATTTATCAATCATTTGTTGTAAATTCAAGATCCTATCATCATGTTCAAGCTTATGTGTGGTCATGTCATCTTGTGAAGGCTAATATGCATTGTTGATCCTAAAGCATCCAAGCATTTTCAGGCATCCAAATCCATCAAGCAAAGAAATATCAAGTTCCTTCAAGTGATGTGTTTGTCTTCAGTTCTCTAAGGGAAGCTAGTTTGGTGAGTTGTAGCAAGCAAGTGTGCATTCATCATTTCCTTCTCCATTGCCATTATCTTTCTACCAAGGTTTAATTACCAAACATGGGGCTTGACTAAGGAAAACCTCCATTCAAACAAAACAAATTTTCCCTCTCTTTGTATGTGAAAATTACAGGTTGAAGAAGGATTGAAGATCTTGAAGAGCAATTTTGCATTATTGCATAAGTTGTCATCATTGTTGTCAAGTCATGAAAACTTGATTGTAGATTTTATTCTTGACTTTCTGATAGCGGAACCTATGCAAAATAGAAGCTAAGATCCTACCTCAGAGGACTGTCAAAAGAATTTTTATAAGCCTTAACTAGGACCAATTCTCCCTAGGGCGAACCTGTCCTTCAATAGATCTCAAAACTTACTTTTGGTGACTGGTACATGTGTCATAACCCTTCTCATATCTACTTGCAAACTATGGTTTTAGTATTTGTACTTTCAATAATTTTCGTTTCATGTTTTAGGTCTTATAGTTCATTTAGTTTAAGCATTGCATATTATTTCAATTTGATTTCAAATTTGTCCTATTGTCTTAAGGACTGAGATCTAGGTTTTATTGACTCACCTTTGAGGTTGAAAGTCAATCTCTACTCCTTCTGATCTCTTTCCTTATGAAATGCAGTGGGGAGAGGGATAAATAGAGAAAATAATCCCTTATTCATTTAAGAAACCCTTTTCCCGACATTTCAAATGTAACCCATGAAGATGCATTTTTGAGCTTTTGGATCTAGTATAGATCACTTTTCTTGAGGCACAAAAACATAATCCTCACAGTCAAAGACCCTTAAATGTGAAACAAAAGGATTTCTACCTATCCAAACTTCATAAGAAGTTTTATCAACAAGATTTGAACAAGGAGATCCATTTATCAAATAACAAGCAATGCTTACAACCTCTACACAAAAGAATTAATCTAGCTTAGCACCACCCAACATACTCCTAGCTCTTTCCATCAAGGTTTGGTTCATTCTTTTTGCTACCATTTTATTGGGGCGTATAAGAAGTAGTCTTATACCAAAAAATACCTATATGCTTATAAAACTCACCAAATTCCCTAGAATAATATTCACTTCCATTTTTAGATCTCAACATCCTTATCTTATAATATGTTTGATTCTCAACTAGGGTTTTAAATTCTTTAAACTTAGCGAAAACCAAATTTTTTGCATGCATACAACAAATCTAGGTGTATATTGAGATATCATCAATAAATATAACATAATATCAATATTTTTTAAAAGAGTCAACATCCATTGATCTAAACACATATGAATAAATAATCTCTAATAACCTCTTAGATTTTACAGTTCCAATAGGAAATGATGATCTATTCTATTTACCAAACACACGATGCTTAGAAAAATCACTTTTACCAATAGAATAATAAGAAATATCATCAACCAAAATTTTATTAAGAATGGTCCTAAGAAATTTTTCACTTATGTTATCCAATCTATGGTGCCACAACATAAATGCATTTTCAGTGCCAATCACATTGGAAAAGTTACAAAAATTAAAGGCATTAAGCCTAAACAAATTCCAAACTTGAGATCATTTAACAACCACTAAATTCCCTCTTACCAATTTGCAACCAAACTTGTTGAATATCACATGCATTCCAATATCATTTTACTTGGATATACAAAATAAATCTTGCAAGTCCTAGAATATGCAAAATGTATCATCAAGAGTTTTAACTCTTCCATCACTAAGACACAACTTTACCTTTCCCTTACCAATAATATGCTTAATGTTATTATAGCAAAGGAAAACTTCTCCATCATAAGTTGAATATGTGGAAAACCACTCCTTATGAGGAGTCATATAGTAGAAGCAACCAGATTCAATAAGTCAAGCATCATTACTTATAGTGTTAGCCAACATAAACAAAACATCATTATCACTGTCATTCTAGGACTTTTCCATGGAGGAATCTACACTCTTTTTCTTCTTTTTACATTCCTTCTTCACATGGCCTTGTTTCCCATAGTTCAAACACTTTACTCTACCCTTACCAAGGTTTTAAAACATCCTTTTAACTTATCCTTCTTCCCGTCCCCTTTAGGCCCTCCTTTCTTTTTGGATCTTACTTGCACATGCAATGCATCTTGGGAGCCAACATTCATGGAATTTATTTTCATTTGTTTTGAGAGAAGTGTAGCAATGAGGTTATCTATATTTGAATTTGAAAAAAAAATTATAGTGTAGAATAAATAGAGAAAAATAATAAGCATAAATTTAACATAGTATTTAGGGGTCGAGGGGCCTAGCTTGATTGGCTAAAGCATCTTGTTGAAGGTAAGAGTTCACAAGATCTAGTCTCCCCACATCCTCGTGGTACTAGAGGGTGTGTTGTTCCAACGTCATCGGTCATGTGGAAAATTTTTACTAGCGCACTATAGTTTATAGGGTAGCTACTCAATTCCTATAGTCTAAAAACTAAAATAAAAAACAACAGTATTTACATGGAAAACTTGGTAAAATTATACTAGGAAAAAACCATAGGAAAAGATCTTTCGTATTTTATTTCTTAGGAAATTCACAATTACAACAACCTTCAAAAGTTACAAAAAACATGACTTCAAAAGAGTATAATAAATCCAAGTTGTAGAGTCCTTGTCGAACAAAACTTTCCAAAATAGAAAGTGTGACTCATGTAGTTCTACATGTCAAACATTTATCAAAATTACCAAAAATAGGGAGTCCAAAAAATAAATTTACAATGTAAAATAAACAAAGAAAAAGAATAAGCACAAATTTAACACATTATTTACGTGGAAAACTTGGTAAAATTATACCAAAAAAAACCATAGGAAAAGATCTTTCATATTTTATTTCTCAAGAAATTCACAATTACAACCTTCAAAAGTTATAGAAAATATGACTTCAAAAGAGTATAATAAATCTGAGTTGTAGAGCCCTTGTTAAACAAAACTTTCCAAAAATAGAAAGCGTGACTCATGCAACTACACGTCAAACATTTTTCAAAGTTACCAAAAATAGGGAGTCTCAAAAAATAACAATGTCGACTATTTGTCATTATTGGAATAACAATAAAATTGATTTCATATTCCAACATAGGATCTACATCACTACCATTTCAATAGAAAAAATAGATTTTCCTAAGATTCAGGTAAAGAACAAAGTAACAAGATACATTTATCTTTCTCTTCTAACTTAACATCTACATATGAAAGTTGACTTAAAACCTACAACATAATCATCATCCTTCATTTTTAATGAATATAACCATTTTTTGAGACATAACTTATTAGTAAGGAAATTTTGGTTTGGTAAATATCACCTATCCTCTTCCACAACTTGTATGCAATAGCTTCTTCAGAAAATTTCAAGAGGAATCTACAAGACACAACCCTATGGTTGCCCATGCCTTCTTATCAAGCTTCAACCAATCTTCATCAAACATTTTGGATGACTTCTTTTCATTGGAAAGTGCCAACCTCTAATCTCTTTATTCAAGGAGATCTTCCATCTTCAAATTCCACATATTGTACCTAGATCTATTGAAATTCTCAATATTTAGATGAGAGGTAGAAGCCACAATATACAATATTCTTCACAAATATACAAAAACCATAATGTAAATACTCCCATTGTAGCCAAAAAACACTAACACTCAACAAAAATGTGTCTCTCAATAGAATTGTTAACTTCGATATCAAATGTTAGAAACAAGGTGGAACTATTGCAATATTAACTTTCATAAAGTGATGCAAATATGAAATTATTCTTATCAAATATTACCCAATATGATGTTAAAGTGATTACAACATTCAACAATAGAATAAAATCAACAATACAACAAGTGATACATAATTTACATGGATAAACCCTTTAAGGAAAAAATCCACACACAATGAGATCCAAATCTTGTATTAAACTTCAAATGAGTTTATAACAATTCAACTTCTCTCTTGTAATTATAGCAACACCTCACTACTTAAACAACTTGCAAAATAACTTAACTTCTATTAGCACAAGGCAACAATTTGTAGAAGATTTGGAGGTGAGAATACCACTATGGTACCTCAAAATAAGTGGTAAAATTACATGCAAAAACCATATGCCCCCCTTAGTGGATAATTTGTAAACATAGTAAAAATAATTAATAATCACACGGCCTTCACATGGGAACCTAACCCATAACCAATCAAAGTTAATCAATATTGAGTGCTTCATTACTCACCAATGACTAACATGCATAACATGCAAACCTTGACAACCCACTTAGGATGACATGTAAGATACATGCAAGTCAAAGTGGTCCACACCTCCAAAGTGGATGCTTAGAAGGAATATTTTACCAATATGCTTTGTGACTGCCATCGATGACTAGATCCTCCTTTATGAATGCAATTATAATTTGTCATAGGTGAATAACTATTAAATATTTTTATCCCCCATGACCCTAAGCATCTAAGTACACATTCCAAGGATCATGGAGACACATAAAAATGAATTAGGATTGTAAGGTTAATGTAATGTTATCTTAACAACTTGGAGAGGAAAAGGGGACTTGGAGGCAAAGGAATGCCATATATGATAGGTGTTGCAAGGTGTCACCCTTGGTCTCCTCGGCGTGGGCTAGCATGGTGCTCAGGCTTCGTGACATGGTTTAACCATCTCCTGTGGATCTTGGATCTTGTATAAATCCAACGGTTGTATAGGGCATTGAAAAGGTCGATCTTTTGGTGCAACGACAACCGTCTTTGCAACAATTGGTATCAAAGCCAAGGTCACAGGTTTGAACCCCTCACTTGCGCTGGGGGGATTGTTGCAAGGTGTCGCCCTTGGTCTCCTCGGCATGGGCTAGCGTGGCACTTGGGCTTGGTGACTTGGTTTAACTGTCTCTTGTGGATCTTGGATCTTGTATAAATCCAATGATTGTATCGGGCATTAAAAGGTCGATCTTTTGGTGCAACAACAACCATCTTTGCAAAAATAGGTCTACTAGGGATTCTGGGATGAGAAACTCTAAAAATTCAAAATTTATAAAGTGGATTTTTGAGGAAAAAAATTGGCCCTTGAGGAAAGGATGCTTGGATAACTGAACCCAAAATCTCAAAATTTAAGGAAAAGGGTCTTAGAGGGGAAAAATATATTTGGAGGGAGAGGCATGTTAGGGATGATAGGTCTAATAGGGATGTGAAGACGAGGAACTCCAAAACTCCAAAATTTGTGAAGTGGATTTTTTGGAAATAAAATTGGCAGTTGAGAAAAGGATGCATGTATGATTAAATTTAGAATCCCAAAACTCAAGGAAAAGATGCTTAGAGGGGAAAAATGAACTTGGAGGGAAGGCATGCTAGAGATGAAAATTTTGATAGGGATGCTAGGATGAGGAACTCTTAAACTCTAAATTTTGCAAAGTGGATTTTTAGGGAAAAAGTTGGTAGTTGAAGAAAGGATGCATGGATGACCAAACCCAGAATCTTGAAATTCAAGGAAAATTGGGCTTAGTGGAGAAAAGTTTACTTGGAGGGATAGGCATATTAGGGATGATAGGTTTGATAGGGATATATTGGAATGAGAAACTTCAAAAATTTAAATTTACAGTATATTTTTGAGGAAAAAAGTTGGCAGTTGAGGAAAGGATACATGGATGATAAAGAATCCCAAAATTCAAGGAAAAGGGTCTTAGAGGGGAAAGGTAGACTTGGAGGGAAAGGCATGCTAGGAATGACAAGTTTGATAGAGATGCTAAGATGATGAACTTTGAAACTTTGAAATTTGCAAAGTGGATTTTTGGGGGAAAAAGTTGGTGGTTGAGAAAAGGATGCATAGATGATCTAACCCAAAATCTCAAAATTCAAGGAAAATGACCTTAGAGGGGAAAATCAGACTTGAAGGTAAAGACATGCTAGGGATGTTAAGTTCGATAGAGATGCTAGGATGATCGAGTTTGAAATCCTAAAAATGACTAAAACCACCCAAAGAGAGGCTAAATTACAACACATTGACTACAAAAGTATCCTTTAATAAATTTTACTGAACACACCTTGAATGAATACCCTTAAATAATTACTCAACATAGGAGACCCAACTAGAAATTTATTAAATCAATTATCAACAAAGGGTGAATAGGATCAAATACACATCTTTTGTAGCATAATAAAATAAATATGAGACACATGGAAATGAGGTGCCAATGCCTACAACCACTTGTACAACTAATAATATTATATAATCCTATACACATGATATTCTAATGTTCATACTAATAAATCTATCATAATGGATCTATGGCTAAATCCAAAAAATAACTAATGATGTAATATTCCTAACAAATGAGTTTCGACTAACAGTGTTACTAAAACACATTCAAAATAAAATAATGGTACTTAAACCTAGGTTTGATGAATATTTGATTGGGGTAGATGCTACCAATTCATTCACTCACGTGTCAAAAAAATGAAACATGCTAGATGATCACCTAAGGACTAATAAATTTGATTTTTATTGTTTTAGTTAATTTCCTTGCCTATATAACCAATCTTTGCCCTTGTGTATATGATCCCAATTCATAGATTTGAACTTTGAATGTGGATACGAACTATCCTCAAATTAATGTCACGAATTTACTCACATTAAGTTTGGAACATACATTTGAAAAGGGGTGGCATTGATAAACACAACTGATGAATACATTAGAATTATTCTTGTTTGGTCAAAACCCATTACAAAGTTAACAATTTGATACAATAATCAAATATACACAAAACAATTATGTAAAATGCCTAGATATGAATATCGATTCTATGTACTTTTATGATATAATTTATAAGAAAAATCTTTGAGATGATACTACTAATATGCTCAATGATTTTTAAATAAAAAGAATAAAAGTAAGTTTATCTTTTTATATAATATTCTAATATATAATTCAAATCATTTTTGTATTTTAATATTTCATAACAACTATTTTTATTTATTTTTGACATGAATCTAATTTTAAAATTTGAATTTATATATTTTAAAAATTGAATTGAATCTATAAATATAAACCGAATTCATTTTTATATCACAAAATTAATAAAAAATAATAGAAAATTAAAATAACACATTAAATTTAAATCCTTATAATAACACACGATAATAGAAAACTAAAAGATAAAATTAAAATCAAATTATTTACCAAAATCCACAAAAAAAAATCATTTACATGGTAGGGGAGAGGATTTGGTAGTTGAACACCCTAACTTTGTGCTTTTCAAAACCTTATTTGAAAATTTCAAAAAATTCTCAAATTTTTACAACTTGCTTGATAATGCCCGTGCTTATAACTAAGGTTTTTTTGTAGAGGTGTCTAAAAAGATCCCAAAAAAAAAGTGAGACCCATACTTATAAGCTAAATCATATTTTATTGATGCGCTAATGTGGCATCACATGGTTTGTTGCTCTTCTAGATCTAAGGAATACATATTATTCAATTATTATTGATACTTATCATCAACACTAACAACTTTAAAGTCACAACTATTGATTCAATATTGTCAAAAATATTGAACATTAAAACAATTATTAAAATATGCTCAACAACTAGGTCCTTTTCCCTAATCAAAAGGGCTTCTCCTCAAAACACAGGGCATACAATTTTCACTATTACATTAGGGAAAATGTACTAGTAGTCACCAAGGCTAACTTCGCACATTAGTGTAGAGTGCAAAATAGGTCCGATTTCAAATTTTCTTTTAAGGCTTCTTCGTAAGCGAGTTAGGACTTTA
Source organism: Sequoiadendron giganteum (assembly GCA_007115665.2). Classification (NCBI taxonomy): domain Eukaryota; kingdom Viridiplantae; phylum Streptophyta; class Pinopsida; order Cupressales; family Cupressaceae; genus Sequoiadendron; species Sequoiadendron giganteum. The sequence goes on along the minus strand of CM021105.1, from coordinate 337,580,233 downwards.
AAAAGAAAAAAAATTGGCTTCTGGATATTTAAAATGCGTCTTGTGGAATCTGTAAAGCGAAAGCCCTGCATCTTTACCATTTCGCCAATACTCGTTCATTAAACAAATAATAAAAACTCACAAAAATTTAAGGTGTTTTCAATAGTTAAAAAAATGTTTTCAATAGTTTTCAATGTGTTTTATTTATTTTTGGTCAACTACACATTCAAATAGTGAATATATATTAATGTAATTTGTAAATTTTTATTGACATAATTAAAACAATGTAATAAGTAATATGTAAACGGTTATTGGAGGGTTTGGGGAACAAGGAGTAGTAAACAACAATTGCATCATGGGCGGCAATTGGCACATCTCCCCTACCTAGTTTATTTTTTAATTTGATGTGCAATATAGCCGAGTAGAGCGCGTCGATCATAACAATGCTGGCAGAGCATCTGTAGAAGCCATTGGATATTTAAGACGTCAGACTAACTTGTTTGAAGCTCTGAGCTGATCTTGAAGTAGAATCTGAGAGTGTTTTAAAGGACCAGTGATGACTCAAAGATAGATTGCTGGATGAGAGTATTCAGAGTGCCAACCAAATGGCGCTGAGGGTTACCTTCCTCTTTGTCTCGTGTGCAATAGGGACCCTCGCTTTTGTTGCCTACGTTGTATATCTCTCCTCATCATCTGTGTATGTTGTCCCAAAGTCACAATCTCAATTACAATGTGGGCCAGTGGAGGTCTTCCCCAAGAGACTGAGAGTATACATTGCAGATCTGGAGAGAGAAATGAACTATGGGCTGCTGGAGGATTACTGGTCGAAACAGGATTCGAGGAATGATGATCACGAAGAGGAGGCGAGAAATAGGTATGCTAAGATGGAATACCCACCATATCCAAGCAATCCTTTGATAAAACAGTATAGCGCAGAATATTGGCTTCTGGCAGACCTGTTGAGCCATTCAACTGGGTTGGCGCAACGGGTGGGGAGGCCTGAGGACGCGGATGTCATCTTTGTCCCATTCTTTGCGACACTCAGTGCGGAGATGCAACTGGACAGGGGTAAGGCCAAGTTTCGACATAAAACCCAACAAAATGCAGATTATTTAAGACAGCGAAAAGTTGTGGATCTCATCAAATCCTCGCCTGCCTGGAAAGCATCCCATGGCCGGGATCATGTCTTTGTTCTCACTGGTACGCATCTTTACAAACTTTGTTTTGAAACACTTCATAGACATATATTAATAAAAAATAAAGAGATCAATTACATATGTCAGGTTTTACAATAAAACATAGCCGGTTGTTATGCACGGCCCTCTTAAACACAATCGAAAACCATAAAATGCTTTAACCACAAGCATCTTTTTTGTTTCTAATCTTGATGAGTTTTAATAATGTTTCTTGATTCTCTAGCTTTTAGTGCTTTAATCTTACTTAGTCTATACAAAAACTTTTTCAGCTTACTCAGTTTGCATTTCACCCAAATTTGAGAAGCTTATGTTTATGTCTCGGCTCACAATTTGTATTGGTAAGATTTTGTCACTTGAACATGCTTGGGTCACAATTTGCATTCCTAAGATTTGGTCATTGAACATCCTTTTAAGTGATGGTGCATGATCGTAGGGCTAAGTTAGAGCCTTTACTTATTAAAAGGTAACTCATTCGGTTAAGGTTTATTTTTAGTCCACAGCCCAGCTAGACAACAGTTAGTGAAAGATAGAATTTTTAGGTAAAATTATGAATTATAAAGTATAAAATTAGTGATACTCATAATTGCAATAAATAGAATATTTAAATATCTCATATTCATAATTTACAAAAAAAAATAAAAATCATAAATTCATACTTCAATCATTTATCAAATCAAAATGTCATTACACAATCAAAATTCAAAATTACAATCAATATTTAATAGTCTTCATATTGTTCTTCATCAAAACCATCAAAGTTAATATTTGGTCTAATTTCATTTGAATCACAATCAATTGGAGTGCCACTCCCACTAGCTATGTCAAGTGCAGAAGTTGCCTAATCTATAGAGACTTCAGCAAGCTGTGCAACTGTAGCATCTAAATCAACGCATGTAGGACTTAGATCCCAAATTTTTGTCACACCATCATCGTATTCAGGTGTCTTATGTGGCAAGAAATGAAGGTTAAAGTGTACATAGAACAATTCCTTTTCTTTTTTTGCACTCAAACGGTTGCGCTTAACCGAGTGGATGAAGGAGTATGTACTCCAATTCCGCTCAGCTGAAGAAAAACTCACAACTTATTGAATTTGCATACAATATTTAGTGTTTACTTTTATAAATACAAAACATAAATTATAAAATTATAATATATATGAAATGAAAAATGAGAAAAATAAAAAATAAAAAGATACATAATTGAGAGAGAATTTTTAATTGCAAGAGGCTGCAAGTAAATGGAGCCTTGCCCATGTATGTATCACCAATCATGAGCATCTTTCCTGTATTTGTCTCAAAGAGCAGCAACATCATGATTCCTCGAAGATATTAAGTGGCCAAACTCACTCAAGACAACACTTTGGATATCTTCATTTGAAAATATCCTTCTAAATGCAGCCTCGTAGCCAATAACAACCTCCTCATCCCTATATGGTGGCACCCTCTTCGGCAAGGAAAGTATCTTTTTGCTATATTACTTTTGCAAAAAAGCAAATGCTAAGAGATGTATGCGGGTGGTCATCTTATTCCAATAGTCAACGTTGATCTTTTGCACACTTTTGAAAATGTTTCTATTGGGTCATGTTCCTTGGCTTCTATTATATTTCTTATTTTCTCAAACATGGAGTCCATGCCATCATAAATTTCACCCAAACATGGGCAATTTATATTAGCATACCTAATCATTTTAATGATGGGCTTAGTGAAACTCAAAGCATATTCCACACGAGCCCACTACTCATCATCTAGGATCAATGCTTTTACTTTTTGGGCTCTTTTTGTGCTTGATTGCCTCCATACACTCCACAAGTTTTTGATGACCATAGAATTCAATGCCACTTGCACCTTCACAAGTCATCTTAAGATGATCGTGTGAGATGCAAATTGAGTTTTAGAAACCTAAGATGGTGTAAAAAAATACATATCACATATTAACAATTAAAAAAAAAATACATTAATTTTTTTTTGAAAACTTAGATTAGTAAAATTACCTTCAACAACTCCAACTTGGAGAAGGTCTTGAAGATTCCTTGTGACATATGATGATTAGTCACAAACATTTGGATCTCCTTGCCCTTTGTGTAGATTTGTTTGACCCACCCAATTTGTGTGCCAATCTTTTGCAATATCAAATTGAGCGAGTGGATCACACATGGTGTCCAAAAAATGTGACCATATGTACCTCCATTATAGACCTAGCCGCCCTACCATTTTTAGCATTTTCATTATGATTTGGACAACATTTTTAGGGCCCACCATTTCAATGGATACTATGAGGATATTGACAATACAAGCTGCATCTTTGACTTGCCCCTCACAATCCACTACCTTCAAAAACATTGCCCCTTTAGGGGACACCACTATAACATTGATCAATGGTCTATTTTTGCAATCTTTCCATCCATCAAAAATGATGGACACACTTGTTTCAGGCCATGTATCCTTGTTTGCTCTCAATGATGCCTCTATTGAAGCTTTCTCCTTCACCAATAAGGTGGTTCACACTTTTTCATACCTAAGACTAACATAATCAGAAGGTGCATTGGAAAGGGTTGTCATCACATCCCGCCAATATGGTGATCTAACAAGGTTGAAAGGAAGCCCATTTCCATAAATGCAATGAGCAATGCTCTGAGTTGCAATCTCCCTCGCTTCATTTTTGAAGGCCTTCTCCAATGGGCCTCTTTTATGTGAAGCCAAAACATTCTCATCTCCAAAAGATGGTGGCATTGGAATGAAAGGATGTGGGTCAGCCAATTGTGATAAGCCGCTAGGGGGCTTTTGCAAGCTTTTCTTGGCAAGAGGATGTGCAAGAGTCTTTGATTTATTACTTGCTATGTCGACATCCTCTTGTTCTTTAATATAAGCCAATATTTGATGCTTTGACAACCCTTTTTTGTTTGGCCCAGCACAAACTTTTATTCTCTATAAAGGAGCATCACACAAGTGAGCTTTCACTTGAGAGTACAAACTCTTATACTCTTTTGCATAATGGCTACAACACCAAAGATAACCCTCACCATCAGGAAGTTGTTCAATCTTTGTTGTATGTCGACAAAGAGGTGACGATGAATCAAATTTAAATGAACTCTCTACATATGGGACAATTGAACTAGAACCATCAACCATTTTGTATGAACCTAAAACAAAAAAAATTACAAATTAACAACCCTACAACTTAATTTCTAAGTTACCGGGTTCGCACCCACAGGCCTTGAACCCGGTCCGGGTACGAACTTGGTACGGGTTCGCCTGTGGGTACGCCCTGGGCACGCACCCTGTGCGTATCCAAGGCGAACCCAGCCAAATGGTTCATGGACCCAGGAGTATCAACCGCGTACCCAGGTGTACCTGGAAGAACCCACGGCCCAACACTTAAAAAGTGGGCCCAAACTTAAATAAAATACAATTTTTTTATTATTATTTTGTCTCCTAACCCTAAAACGACTCAATATGAGGCCCTTCAAACACATACATTTCATTTTTACCTCTTATTTTTTGCAGTTTGTGTGGTTTTGAAGGCCTTAAATTGGTGCTAGCGGCCCGGGGTGCTGCCCCTCGACTCCGTTGGGGGCGTTGCCCCCAGACCCTGACGAGGGGCACTACCCCCAGACCCCCACGAGGGGTGTTGCCCCTCGACCCCGCTTGGGGCATTGCCCCTAGACCCCCACAAGGGGCACTGCCCCTCAACCCCATTGGAGACATTGCCCTCAAACTCCCATTGAATTTAATTGATTTTCTAGGTACTCTCCAAGTCCAAGTTTCCATAGTTTGCCTACAAGTCTTCATCTATAATATCACATTTAAGGCTTCTAAAACCATACAAAACTTCATAGCGCACCTCATTTTCATGGGAAAGAGGAAGATGTAAATTTGTAAAATATATTAATGTAGTATTTACTTTCATTTTTACAAAATCAATTTTCTATTTTCATTTTGTTTAAGAATATCAACATCAGCGCATTCCACATGAGGATGCCATTTTGTACCCAATTTGCTTTCAAATCAATCAAATACAACTATCAATTGGCATTTAATATTTATCTTTGGCGTTTGGCATTGATCAATGATTAAGTATCATACTATGAAATGATTTAGTTTTACAATTCTATATATTTCTCTTATTTTTTTGTATATATATATATATATATATATATACACGTACCCAAACCCCTAAATTTTTTTTCACGTACCCACGTACCGGGTTCTTGTACCCGAAGCCGTCCTCGAACCCGAACCGGTAACTTAGCTTAATTTAAAAAAATAAAATCGGCACTATAATCTTATTATGTATAAAAATCCTTAAAAATATTCAAAACACCAAATTTTTTTTTCAAAACTTGGAAAAAATGAAAGATTTACTCATTTTTGATGTGTAAATCTTCTTTCTGCAGCTATTTCTCCCTTGTTGGTGTAGGTTTAACTCTCCCATAGCCCTCACCTTCTCAAGAAAGAACCAACCTTCAATACTCAGCAATGGCAGCTTTGAGGAAAAAAATGCAGTTTTGGCCTTTTATGTTTGTCAAATGAGGTGAAAAGTTTGTCATGCCTTCACTTTAGGGCAACCTAAACCTTTTGGGAGAGTTGTTTTTTTAAAAAGTGTTTTTTTATTTGTTTTTAAGGGTCCATAGGGAACATGGTGGAACTGGGACTTGTTTCAGACCCATACGGGGATGGTGGGGTGAAACAAAGGACCTGATAACATAGCTTATTTATGATGAGACGAGATTCAAGGGGTTTTATGAGCTATCAATGCTTCTAGTTTTTTCTATGTATTGGCCTTATGACTGTAAATGGCTGTTATTGGGGCCTGATTTTCACCCTCATTGACTAAGTAATCAGCTAACGGGTTAATCAAATGGTGTTTGCATTGTTCATACCTAATCAAATCAAATTTTTGATTGAAGACCTAAACTTCTTCTAAGTACCGATTCATTCTCTAGATCAGGCTATTTCTCTTTTTTATTTCACTGTTCACTAGCAAGGAATTGGCTTTCAGTATCAGCTCAGAGAGCTTAAGAGAGGAAGCTGCTCCTCACCCAGCTATCAGAGCTTCCCATTCTGCTTCTTTATTTGTGCGAGCATTGAAGAAAAAAGGACCCCCATACATCAAATCCCGATTCAAGTTTCTAATCGCAAATCCTCTTTCTCTTGTTCTTGGATTTCTTGTCACAGCCCCATCAAAGTTTAAGCTGGTGAACCCTTCTGAGGAAACCGAAACTCCTTACACATACAGGTTTGATTCAGACCTGTATTTCTTTCCATTTATGGAGTGTTCATTAATGTTATTGTATAGTTGAAATATATTTGGCATTACATATTCAATAATAAATAACTTGAATTGAATAAGAAATTTAAATTAAGTATTAAACTGTAAAGTGACTATTAATTTTTGGATTACTTGTGAAAGGAAACAAAGTGGGGCAACACCATAAGAAATTGCTTAATGCATATTGCTTTGTAAAGTCTATGGACCAAGTGTTGCTTGTTATATGTATTAGGAGGTTTTGTAGCAATAGAAGTTTCCAAATGTAAAATCTTATTTTATTTGTTTTGTGTAGTTCATAGTTGTATGAGATTATGGACTCCATTGAAGAATTGTGTTTAAGTTAAATTTAGGAACAATTAAGTGTTAGTAAATTTGTAGTTAGTGTTGTAACTGAGAAAAAAAGAATCATAACTCAGCAAAACTTGGACATGTAGTTGACTGCATAATTTGGAGAAGGTTTAGATACAGGTGGTTTTGGGTTTCAGGTCTATAATCATCATCACGGCGTATCGATTTGTCTTTCTTAAAATCAACAAGAATTCTTGCCTTGCTTTGCTTTCTCATTTTTGTGCTATGTAATTTTGTTATTGTTTTTGCAATTTGTTTATAAGGAACTTGTCTTCTCTTTATATTCTGTTTTGCCCAATGATTCCTATTGTGTATGATTTGAATTAGACTACAACCTTAGTCTTATGTATCTTGTAATAGATTGGTCTAAGTATATGTTGATGATATAACAGCTGCGTGAGAAAATTCCAGATCAATAGAAGAATAAATTTAAATATAGCCAATGGCTATTTAAATTTATATATATGCGATTTAATTAAGGAGGTGCCTTAATTATAATTTGTAATTAAATGAAATGTTTTTTATTGTTAAATAATAATATATTTATTAAGGGCACTCAAGTTGAGGCGCGATTTTCCAAGTGGCGTCTCTCTTGGCTGGGCCGACCTCTCTCTAAAAGGGTGTGTCTTTCTACTTGGACGCATGCATAAATACAAGGAGATGGTGGCTCATTTGTTTATCAAGTAAAGCGAATTCAAAAGGAGAAGTAGTTCGATCTGAAGCAGCAGATCATTCATTTGTAGCAGTAGGTCGAGCCTAAGAGAAGTCATATCATTTGTATTCTTGCATCTAGGAGAGGTGCTGTTATTCATTGTATCATTTAGGCATTGTGCTGTGCTTGATTTGTAAGCAGATTTCTGCTCCTAATCATTCAATATATAAGAGATATATTTGCTGGGTTTTTCTCCCTCAGGTTGGAGGGTTTTCCCAAGGTATTGGTTATGTTCTTGTGTCAATTTTTGAATTAATTTCTGTGCATACTATCTGATCTTATAAAACTAACATGGTATCAGAGCGGGTTTGAAGAAGATCACGATCAGATTGTGTTAGGATCATGCTCACCTTGGAGGAAAGCGAATTGGTAGAGTTTGTGAAGAGCTCCGCCCCCAAGCCTAAGGATGAGAAAGAAAAGGCCCTATGGAAGAAAGATATTAGGGCAAAGAAGATGTTAGTTGATTCGGTGAAGGATCATATTGTTCCTATTGTCTCCAAGTTAAGGACTACGAGAGAGATGTTCAAAACCTTGGAGGAGATGTACAAGATCAACAACACCAATCGGGCTCTTGCACTGAAGCAACAATTCCATCATTTGAAGATGGCGAAGGGGGAATTTGTCATTGCCTACTTCATGAGAATAACCGAATTGAGAGATCAACTCTCGTCTATTGGGCATGTTGTCGATAGCAAGGATTTGACCATGCTGGCTCTTAATGGTCTTACTTCATCTTGGGAGTCTTATATTCAGGGAATCAGTGCAAGATCAAAACTTCCCAAGTTTGATCGGTTAAGGGCAAACTGTATTCAAGAAGAGTCTAGGTTGGCTGCACGAGGTATTGGGCAAAGCTCCGTTAATGAAGACATTCATGTTCTTGTCACTCAATCCTCGAAGAAGAAAGGGAAAGATGGGAAGAAAGGCTATTTCAAGAGAAATAGAGATAAAGGAGCTAATGGTGGCCCCGCATTTAAGAAGAGGGACCTCTCCAAGGTCCAATGTTTTCGATGTGACAAGTATGGTCACTTTGCAAAAGAATGTCCTACCAGGCCTAGGTAGCAGGCCGCCATTGCAAATGTCGATGAAGCCTCCATGCAAAAGGATACAAGTGAATACCTATTCTATTCAGCCTTGTCAAGCAACGTATCTATTGACACCAACACTTGGCTGATTGATAGTGGTGCCTCTCGCCACATCACTGGTTTTAGGGAGAATTTATTTGATTTGGTGGAGAAAGATTCCAGCGAACAAGTCATTATTGGAGATGATGCTAGTTATTCTGTTAAAGGAGTTGGGAACTCATCTCTTCACTTGGATTCCGACGATTCCTTGCAGTTGGATGATGTGCTATTTGTTCCAGGCATCAAGAGAAACCTTGTTTCCATCTCAGCTTTGGAAGACAAGGGTTATCAAGTTGCTTTTTCAGAAGGCAAAGTTCTTATATGGGCAAAGAACTCCAACATCAAGATTGCTCGAGTGATTGGAGTTAGACATGGGTGTCTCTATAGGCTATGCACTCGTCCCCTGTAGGCTCTAGTGCATGATTCCTCAAGTTTGTGTGATCTTTGGCATTGAAGATTGGCTCACCTTCACTTTCGAGCACTACCAATTATAGAGAAGATGGTGACCGACCTTCCTAAATTCAACCAAAAGCATGAAGGAATCTGCAAAGGCTGCGCTTTGGGTAAGAACACAAAAGGTCCATTCCATAGTAGTGAAACTAGATCCAAAATGTCTTAGATCTTTATTCATTATGATTTATGTGGTCCAATGTCTGTTGCGTCTTCGAGTGGTTTCTTGTATTACATTATTTTTATTGATGACTACTCTAGAAAGACTTGGATCTATTTCTTGAAATCTAAAGAATCTGAGGAGATATTAGAGAGGTTCAAAGAGTTCAAAGCTCAGGTGGAGAATTTGTCCGGAAAGAGGATCAAGGTCTTGAGATCCGATAACGGAGGAGAGTATACTTCTGTTATCTTCCGTAACTTTTGCATTAAAGCAAGGATTAAAGAGGGAGCTTAGCGTTCCTTATAATCCTCAACAGAACGGTGTTGCGGAGAGAAAGAACAAATCTATTGTGGAAGCAGTCAAAGCCTTGATTCATGACCAAGATCTGCAAATCTCTCTTTGGGCTGAAGCATCCAGGACTGCTGTCTATGTCCAAAATAGAAGTCCTCATAGAATCTTGGAGAACATAACTCTTGAAGAAGCATTCTCTGGCGTGAAACCTGAAGTAAGTCATTTGAGGATCTTTGGGTGTCCAGTGTATGTTCATATACCAAAGGAAAAGAGGACAAAGTTGGAACCTTCTGGCAAGAAGGGAATTTTGGTAGGCTATAGTGAGACATCAAAAGCCTACAAAATCTACATTCCGGGTCAGAAGACTATTGAGATCAGTAGAGATGTCACATTTGAGGAGGATGTTGCATTCAAAAGATCCAAGGGCACTCATATGGAGATCGATGAAGAAGAGCCTCCTCAGGATATGGAAGTTGACCATGTTCCTGAGAATCAGAGGGAGGTTCCAGAACCTAAAGAAGATGGTGATCCAGTTGAACCCTTGGAGCCTACTGATGGGCCTATAGATATTGTGATTGGAAGGAAGAGACCTCTTTGGGCCAGGAAAATAATGTAGGAGGCAGAAAGTTTTGCAGCCCCAAGAGGAACCTTCAGAGAAAGTAAAAGACCTAATAAGTTCTCCAGTTATGTAGCCTTGATGAGTCAGATCATTGAGTCGGAGCCTTCCAGTGTTGAGGAAGCTTCTGGTCAACAAATTTGGAAAGATGCTATGACTAAAGAGTATCAATCCATACTTAAGAATGATGTTTGGGACATTGCTCCTAGACCCGAAGGCAAATCTGTGGTGTCTTCTAAATGGCTCTTCCAGATCAAGCATGCGGCTGATGGGAGCATTGAGAAGTACAAGGCCAGATTCGTGGCTAGAGGGTTCCCACAAAAAGAGGGAGTTGACCATGAAGAAGCCTTTGCTCCTGTGGCTCGTTATACTTTTGTCAGGACCATTATTGCTATTGCTGCATCTAGAGGATGGAAGATTCACCAAATGGATGTAAAGACAACCTTTTTGAATGGTGTAATAGAAGAAGAGGTTTACATTGAGCAACCTGATGGATTTGAGGTACATGGGAAGGAGTCTCATGTTTGCAAGCTGAAGAAGGCCTTGTATGGTCTTAAGCAGGCTCCTCGTACTTGGTACGAAAGGATTGATCGTTACCTGTTGAGTTTGGGTTTCTCAAAGAATGATGCAGATTCTAACCTCTACTTCAAGGTAATAAATGGTGAAGCATTGATTTTGGTTCTGTATGTTGATGATTTGATTATCACTGGAGAAGAACACCTCATTCTAAAATGTAAGAAGGAGTTAGCTTCTGAGTTTGAAATGAAGAATCTTGGTCTCATGCATTACTTTCTTGGCTTAGAAGTCTGGCAAAAGCCAGATGAGATGATTCTAAGTCAAGGGAAGTATACCATTGACATCCTAAAGAGGTTTGGAATGATTGATTGCAAACCTATGTCTACACCTATGGAGACCAACTTACATAAGTTGAAGGAGGTTGCAGCTAGTTCAGAACTAGTGGATCCCACGATGTACAGGCAGTTGATTGGTTCACTGATGTATTTAGTTAACACTAGACCCGATATTTGCTATGCAGTGAGTGCACTTAGTTAGTTCATGTGTGAACCAAGACAGATACATCTTGTTGCAGCTAAACATATCCTGAGATACTTGCGTGGCATAGTTGGATATGGATTGAGATATTCTACAAGTGTGGATTTGGAGCTGCATGGTTTTACTGATTTTGATTGGGCAGGGTGTGTTACTGATCGGAAGAGTACCTCTGGTTGTTGCCTCAGTTTGGGTTCTGCTATGATATCCTGGTGCAGCAGGAAGCAGTCTTCAGTGGCATTGAGTACAACAGAGGTAGAGTACATTGCAGCTTGTGTGGCAACTTGTGAAGCAGTGTGGCTTCATAAGCTCCTTGCAGGATTGTTTGGACAATCAATGGAGCCTACTATCATTCATTGTGATAACCAAAGGTGTGTGAAGCTTTCTGTCAATCTTGTGTTTCATGACAAAACAAAGCATGTTGAGATCAAATACCATTATATCAAAAATATGGTATTGAGGAAAGTTATACAATTGAGGTATATCAGCACTGATGAGCAGACGACAAACATTCTCACCAAGCCCCTCTCCAGGATAAAGTTTGTGTACTTTTGAGATAAGCTTAGTATGGTGGAGAATCAGGCCCTAGCTGAGAAGGAGTCTCAGTATTAGTGATCCTATGTTAATGCATTTCTCTATTGAGAGAGATTTGAGGTGCAAGCCCTTGATAATGCATCTCTTTGAGATTTGAGGTGAAAGCCCTTGTTTCCACCCTCTGGGAGCCATGGTGGATGTCATGTGTGTGATTCCATGACAACATCACATGAGGGAGTCCGTGATGATCCTTTTTGTACTTGTGTTTCACCCTCTGGGAGAGCCATGGTGAAAGTCACAGTGAGGTGACAACATTACATTGAGTGATGAGCACTTGTACATACCATCTATGGAGGTAGCCATGATGGTAGATATCACAATGAGGTGATATGCTTTCACGATGAGGTGATAAGCTCTTTTCTTACATGGATGTATCCATGTTGATTAACATCACTATAAGGTGATCTATTTTTGTACAGCTGGAAGTATTCCTCCCTAGCTAAGAGGCAGTGTTGATGATATAACAGCTGCGTGAGAAAATTCCAGATCAATAGAAGAGTAAATTTAAATATAGCCAATGGCTATTTAAATTTTTATATATGTGATTTAATTAAGGAGGCGCCGTAATTATAATTTGTAATTAAATGAAATATTTTTTATTGTTGAATAATAATATATTTATTAAGGGCCGAACCAAGTTGAGGCACAATTTTCCAAGAGGCGTCTCTCTTGGTTAGGCCGACCTCTCTCTAAAAGGGTGCGTCTTTCTACTTGGACGCATGCATAAATACAAGGAGATGGTGGCTGATTTGTTCATCAAGTAAAGCGAATTCAAAAGGAGAAGTAGTTCGATCTGAAGCAGCAGATCATTCATTTGTAGCAGCAGGTCGAGCCTAAGAGAAGTCATATCATTTGTATTCTTGCATCTAGGAGAGGTGCTGTTATTCATTGTATCATTTAGACATTGTGCTGTGCCTGATTTGTAAGCAGATTTCTGCTCCTAATCATTCAATATATAAGAGATATATTTGTTGGGTTTGTCTCCCTCAGGTTGGAGGGTTTTCCCAGGGTATTGGCTGTGTTCTTGTGTCAATTTTTGAATTAATTTCTGTGCATACTATCTGATCTTATAAAACTAACAGTATAGTGCTAAATTGCTAATAATGGTGGTTGTCTTGTCAAATAGTCTTCCCCTACTTTGTATTTCTAATCTCAAGTGGATACTGTTTATAAACGTTATTTTTTATTTGTTGACACTTTTCTCATGCAGTACTTCTTGTTGCATTAATCTTCTTAAGCATATGTGCATGCATATGCCTCTATTGGGGTTGGCCAGCTTTCCATACTTTGTGAGAGATGTGTCATCAACTGTCATATTACCTTCATGTTATTTCCATACCAGCAGATTTTCCCTTTTGGCACCTTGATTCTCCCTTTGATCCTCTCTTTCCCTTTTGCCTGTTTGTAGCTGACATCAATGGCTTGGTCGACGACATTTTGCAGTACCATTTTTTAGCTGATGCCATTGGTTGGGCTGACGACATTGGCTGAAACTGAAATTGGCCTTAGTGTGTAGATCCATATGTATAGGTTCATACCTTTTGTCATTTCAAAGAAGAACACACATCTTTCACTTTGCTTGCACAAATTTATTTTCCTTAAGAATAAAAAGAAGATATAGGGTTAGAGGAGCTTACATTGTGGAGACAAATCAATGTAAAGGTCTTGAAAATATCAAGAATAGGAGTTATGCCAATGAGGTGCAGAGTACATCCATATTTATAGGTTCCCCCTTTTGTCATTTCAAAGAAGAACACACATCATGCACTCAGCTTGTGCAAATACATGTGCCTTATGAAGAAAAAGAAGATTTAGGGCTAGAGGAGCTTGCATCATAGAAGAAGAGCTGATATAAAGGTCTTGAATACATCAAGAATAGGAGCTGCGCCAATGAGGTTTGGTGAAAATTGAGATTTGATTTTAGGTTGTAGATCCATATTTATTGGATTCCTCTTTTTTCAAATGAAAAAAGACACACATCATGCAAATACATTTGCCTTAAAAAGAAAAATAAGTTTAGGGTCAGAGGAGCTTACACTATGAAAGGTGAGTCAAATTAAAGGTCTTGAAGATATCAAGAATTAGAGTTGTGTTGACTTGGTTTACCAAGTCTTTGGATTCCCCAATTGTAGTCTAGTTAGGTCTTCTTCTATTCATCTTGATTTTATCTACAATCAACTCTCACGAAGTGCTGCAAGCCAAGGGGGAGATTAATGCGTTGATTAGTTAACCAAAGGTAAGTGTACTTAACCTAATCTGTTTCTTTTGATACTTCCATTTATAGTCTGAATAATGTGTTCTTCATGATTTAAAGTAATGAGCAATAATATGCTATCTAATAGTGAAGAACATGAAATTTGAACGAGTTTGTGATAGTGTTTAGAGATAGCACACTTGGCACATGCATTACAATTGAGATAGCTCTATGTTTGACTTTGAGCAAAATCAAGAGCACACTCACATAAACTTTTAGAACCTCCATTGTAGAAGGACAATATTAAAGTATTATTTAATGGTCATCTTAGCCTTTAGTTCAGTTAGTTTTTAGTAACTTTTTGTTCTTTGCTTTTGATAATGTTTGTTTCTTTTTAGAAACATCGTTTTGTATTGTATTAGTTAAGGAGCTTTCCTCTCCTTTGTAAATAATAAATATCGAATATCAATTATCATTTCATGGTATCATAGGCTCCTTTTTCACAAATTTTTTGAGCAATAAAAATTCGTGGTCGTTTGCTTGAAGATTTCTTGGAAATTTTCAGAAGTTTTGTGAAGAATTTTTTTAAGGGTTTTAACTGAAGATTTCGTGGAAATCTTTTGTGATTTTTCTAAAGAAAATCACGCCTCTGTTCTTTTGTAAAAATCATTGTTTTTTTGGTGTTAAAAATCACGATTTAAAAAAAAAAAACAGTGTTTCGAGGTTCTTAATACGAAAATTGCGGCATTCTTTTTGTGGAAAAATCGTGGGCCTCTGCAATGTTTTCTCCCATGCGCGTCGTCATTTCCGCACCATATTGATGCCATTTCTGCAACCTACACGTTTTTTCTTCTTTTGTGCGTGTCGTCAAGGGTTTTTTCCTATCTTTTTGGACGTGATTTTCTTCTCATTCTGGCTGCACGACTTGGTGATTTCTTTCTTGAAGAACTGTGCCCTCCTTTCTGGTATTTTTTTGTGATTTAAGGCCTAGTTTTTGTGTGTTTTCTACCCTCTATTTGGCCGCGTGACCTTTGGCATTTTTGGGTGATTTTTTGAAGGAATTTTTTTTAAGAGTTTTTTTTTTTTGCTGATCGTCATAGTTCTTTAAGCTGTTTTGAGATTCAGGCCAGTTGAACATAGACCTTACCTTGTTTTTCATGCTTTTGGAAAACGAGAGGGATGGCATCTATGCAATTTGACTAGTTGTCTACCTCTTATTCATTGATGGCCAAACGACCAATAGATCGTGTCAAATCATCTGCATGGTACATTGAGTTTGGAGCCTCTCGACATTTTACAAACAAGAGAGATTGTTTCACAGAATATATGGCTTGCTCTGATTTTGTCATTTTTGGTGGTGGCGAAGAGTACACATTTGTTGGCAAGGGCAACATCCATATCACATCTGGTGGAAGACATTTAATATTTCTCAATGTATGCTATGTACCGGGCATGGAGCTTAATCTGCTCTTTGTCAGTCAAATTATGCGTCACAATCCGAAGTTGGACATTATTTTCAGTTCTCACAAGTACCGAATTGTTGATAGGGAGTCCAAGAAAATTGTGGTAGTTGGGGTTGAGGATCATGGTTTGTATCGGCTGCTTGATACTGGAGATCCTCTGGAGTATGCGCTGGTTGCAAGGAGTTCATCCATCAATACTCTTTGGCATTAGTGGTATGGGCATCTCAATATTGCCTACCTCTCTCAACTAGCTTGAGAGAATTTGGTAGAAGGCTTACTTGAGATTCAACAACAAACACATGGTGTTTGTGGAGCTTGCAAAGCAGGGAAGCAACATCATACTCCTTTTTCAGAGAGGGAAAGTCTTGGAGAGCATCCAAGGTCCTATAGTTGGTTCATGCAGATGTTTTTGGACTAATGAATATTGCATTGGTAACTAGTGCCAGATATTTCCTTTTGTTGATGATTTTAGTAGAAAAATGTGGGTGTATTTTCTCAAAGCAAAATTACAAGTATTTAATGAATTTCAGAAGTTTAAAGCATTAGTTGAAAAAGAGTCTGGATGTCAAATCATTACTCTGAGGACAAATAATGAGGGTGAATTTTGTTCCAACCAGTTCACATGCTTCTGTGCAAAACTCTACATTAGATGCCAACTTACCACACCCTATACCCCTCAGCAAAATGGTGTTGTTGAGTGGAGGAATCGTACCATCACAGAAATGGCCTGCTGTATGTTGGAGAACAAGAGTGTTCCCAAGAAATTTTTGGCCGAGGCAGTGTATACAGCAGTATACCTTCTTAACTGGTCTCCCACACAAGCTGTCAAGAAGATGACCCCTGAGGAAGCATGGTCTGGAAGGAAACCAAAAATCACCTACCTCAAAGTTTTTGGTTCAACTGTGTATGTTTGGATTCCAGATGCCAAAAGAACCAAATTGGATTCCAAGAGCTAGAAGTTGATGCTGATAGGATACAGTGACAATCACAAGGCCTATTGACTGATTGATGTGGCTACTAACCTTCTGACATTCAGTAGGGATGTTGTGTTTGATGAGGAAGGTGGGCCCTTTTGACTCCCTTCTTCTAGTCTTGACGATCAGCCTCTAAAGACCAAGGATTTGGGAGCTAAGCTTTCAGTAGCTCCACTTGAAGGGAGGGATTCTGATGTTGAAGAATCTCCCACACCAGATCCTCTACCAGCAAGGAGGGACTTTGATGATTCTCACATTGTGGAATCTCCTCGGCAAGATTTTGTCTTAGTAGATTTTCCTCAAAATAATATGGATCTTCCAGGCAACCCAAGTGATGATGATGCTCATTTTGATTTGGAAGATGACCAAGGATTTGGGAGCTAAGCTTTCAATAGCTCCACCTAAAGGGAGGGATTTTGATGTTGAAGAATCTCCCACACCAGATCCTCTACCAGTAGGGAGGGACTCTGATGATTCTCACATTGTGGAATCTCCTCGGCACGATTTTGTCTCAGCAGATTTTCCTCAGAATAATATGGATGGTATTCTTCTAGGCAGCCCAAGTCATGATGATGCTCATTCTGATTTGGAAGATGATTCTTCTCCTCCTCATCCTAAGTGGTGCGAAGCTCATTGGTGATGTTCACGATGATGAGCTTGTTGAAGGATGATTGTCTAGAGGCAAGAGCAAAAAGAACACAGTAAATTTTGCTCTTATGGCCAACCTTCAGAGTGTTTATGAGCCCCAACAGTATTTGGAGGCCAAGGGTAAACTTGAATGGGAAAAGGCTATGGATTCCGAGCATCATAGTCTTTTGAAGAACAACACATGGCTTTGCCAGATCTTCCACTAGGGAAGAAACCCATTGGCTACAAATGGGTCTACAAGGTCAAATACAAGGTTGATGGAACATTGGATAAATACAAGGTTTGGTTGGTGGCTAAGGGGCTCTCATAGAAGAAGGTATTGATTATGAGGAAACCTTTGCTCCCACAGCAAAGATGAGCACCATCTGACTTGTCCTAGCCATGGTAGCACAACTTGGCTAGAATGTCCATTAGATGGACGTGAAGAGTGCCTTCCTCAATGGAGATTTGGAGGAAGAGGTATACATGATGCAGCCTCCTAGTTTTAAGGTTGCAGGGCAAGAGCGCAAGGTATGCAGATTACAAAAGGCTCTTTATGGCCTCAAGCAAGGCACCCAAGGCATGGTACCTGAAATTTGATAAGTACCTGGTTGCATAGGGGTTTCACAGGAGTCCCTTAGATGCAAATTTGTATGTCAAGAACACTGGTAGTGATATCATCCTTCTTGTCATCTATGTGGATGATATCATCATTACTGGCAATAGGTTACATTTGATGGAACAAATCAAGTCCAATTTGTGTTAGGCATTTGAGATGACGGACTTGGGTCTCCTACACTATTGTCTTGGTGTAGAAGTTTGGCAGACTGGTGGCAATATCTTCATTTCTTAGTCGAAGTATGCTAGGATTTTGCTTGAAAAATTCAAGATGGAAGATTGCAAAATCTCATCCACTCCTATGGAGAAGGGGCTGAAACTTTCAACCAAATCAGACTCACCAGTGGTAAATGAGTCTGCGTTTAGGCAACTTGTGGGCAGCCTCATCTATCTTATTGCCACTAGACCTGATCTTAGTTTTGTTGTGAGTTACATTTCTTGTTTCATGATTGCTCCTAAGGTGGAACACTGGGTTGCAGCGAAGCGAGTATTGCGATATGTCAAAGGGATACCTGACTTTGGCATTCCGTATAGCAGATGTAAAGATCCTAGACTGGTTGGCTTTGCAGACTTTGATTGGCTAGGTTCAGTGGATGACAGGAAGTCCACTTCTGGGTATGTTTTCAGTCTTGGTACAGGTGCTGTCACAAGGACAAGCAAGAAGCAACAGGCAGTTGCTCTTTTCTTGATTGAAGCAGAGTATTGGGGAACAATTAAGGCAACATGTGAGGTATTATGGCTTTGAAGGATGCTTGCTGACATGCAGATGTCTCAAGCAAGCCCTTCATGCTTGTTTTGTGAAAATCAAGGGGTTCTCAAACTTGCTAAGAACCTTGTCTTCCATGAGCGAACCCTGTCTTCAATTGAGGATCGGACTGTGGACATTCTCACCAAGTCTCTCAATCTAGATAAATTTGTAAAATTTTGGGATAAGCTTGGTGTAGTTAGTAGAATGACCATTAAGGGAGGGTATTAAAGTATTATTGTATTATTTAATGGTCATCTTAGCCTTTAGTTAGTTGGTAGTTTACTTCAGTTAGTTTTTAGTAACTTTTTGTTCTTTGCTTTTTGTTAACGTCTGTTTCCTTTTAGAAACATCGTCTTGTATTGTATTATTTAAGGAGCATTCATCTCCTTTGTAAACAATGAATATCGAATATCAATTATCGATTATCATTTCAGACAAAGTATCGGAGATTTTTAAGTTATTTTGTGACCAACAAGAAAAACAATTAAGGAGTATGAGAGACAACTTTAAGGTGTGGTTAACAAAATTATCTTTAACTTCGATAAGGCATAGACAACTGCTTGGTTTGTGAAGGGCATGTTGCCACATATCAAATATGATTTTCTTAATAGGTTAGTGAGGGTTCTATTGCGGTCCTCACCCTTGGAAAAAATGAAAATATACAATATTTAACCTAAGATGGCAGAGAACATGCTAGACTAAAAAATGATGCTTCACCCAAGAAGCTTGATTGCATAACAGACAAGTCCACCTGAAAGGAAAAATATAGAAAAAAATGATATTACAAAAAATAGTTGAAGCCCTAAACCAGCTATGCACAGGAAGACTTAATCAATGAACATAGGGGCTTTATCACCCCTATGTAATCTGAACCATTGGAAGATTTTTCTCCACTGCTCCCTTTAGTCAAACTGTAGGAACACTTTGTGCCCTTGTTTCCAATGCTGATTGTTTTTTTTTGTGTGTTTGTTGTTTTATAAAAGTTTTCTGTTTTTTTGTGTTTTGTAATGCTTATATGAAAAACATGAAATGCATGACATGAAGAAAAAACTGGAACTATGATAACAGCTCTTCCACTATATGTTTTATTGCTCAATATTCAAGAAGATAGACTATTACAAGCATACCCGAATTAATTTAGAAGACATGCAGCTGCTGTTCTTCACCTTCAGCCACAGAATGGTTCGATTCTCCTTCAATAGGCTGCCTTTTTGATCGTGAAAGGTGTTGTTGGCTTCCTTAGGTCTGGGCGCCCCTTTGCATAATTTTTATTGATTTTTTTGGAGCCTCCAATACAAAAATCGCCCCTCTTGAGTAAGGCCGACCCCTGCTGCAAAGAAGACTGAAAACACACAGAGCTGTACTTCTTTATTTTCTGTTTCATTTAGCAACTGAGAAATCTGCAAACCCCTACTCTGAATCTTGCAATCTCTGAATAATCAAATCAGACCCTTGTGTCTTCACAATCAGCACCATAGAACATCTGAGTGATGCCCTCCAGAATACCAAATTCAACAGGTATTTCACTGCTTCAAATGGCTGCAAACACTGAAGAAGAAACGCTCTCCAATGGCACGAGGATTGAAAACCCTTGGCTTCCACTTCCAGACAAAAACTTCATCAACAGCAATCATAATCGAATGCATGCCAAAATAACCCTAAGTGAAATATATACTCTTTTGAAAAGTTCGAACTTCTTCAAAAAGGCATTTAATAACATTAAAATGTTATTTATTAGCATTCTTTTAATATTTCACTCAAAACTTAGGAATTGGCCATTAATAATTAATTCATTAATTTGGACCTCTTTTAATGACGTTTGACCCTCAAGTGATAACTTAAAGTTATAACATAAAATATCACCTTTTAATTAATTAATGTTATTTTAATCAAATAACATTAATAACTCCTTAAATTCATTTTCTCTTAACACACCATCAAAACTGGGGACACATCTGATGATTCTTCATCCAATAACATGCCTTACTAAAAATAGTAAGGGTTCCCTTCTGTCCATGTCTGACTTACTATAAATAGTAAGCTGAGCAAACTGAGTCCCGGAAGCCTCAAACGAAAGCCAAAGCTGATCATCACTGACTGCTGGAGGTGATACAATCCTCAGAAGACCCTCTCAACACCTTCATTAGCCTACGAGGGACGCAATGGTAGGCTAATCTACTGAATATAGATGTCTCACTTTGGAGGGGACATTACACAAACCGTTTCTGCACTTGCTGAATCACCAACCCTATCACCCCTGCTGGGAAGAGCTTTTGGTGAGTAATCTTCATGAAACTGACTCTGGATGCCTGAAACCACCATTGCTTTTTTGACTGAATGCCTCAATCTGCCATCCACAAAGGAGGGCAAGGTAAACAAACTGGTAATCTCCAATTTCCCATTCTTATGGGTGATGACAAGATGCTTTACAACTATTGCCAGGTCTTTGCAATAATCAACAAGATCCTCTTGATGGTGAAAAATAACCAAAATCTCCCTCTGCAGAACACTTATATATCCCTGCAAATCCAGCAATTGGAGTACTTGAGCACCATCAACAACCTACTGCATCTCTGATTCTGAAGACGGTGGGTAGTTGACACTTGCAATCTCATTCTAAATCTAGTCCCTAACCGGTTTGAACTTTGGACAATACTATTTCCTCCACTTTCAACTTAAAGTCAACAGTTATTGTAGCTCAAGAACAAAAATACCTGAGTTTTCTAGACTTGTAGATCCAAGAACAATTGTCATGAATCTCGCCACCTCAGCATTTGGGCAGGAGAAAATGTTGCAAAACTTTTTGTCTAAAACTGCTCCTCTGTAAAAATTGTCTTGAGCTTGCCCTTGTGTGCATCACATAGACATGCCTGCAAAAATCCCCACTAAAAAAAGCTAAGTTGCAGCTTTGCACAGCAACCACACACCCAGATTAAGAAACCCAGCACAACAAAAAACCCAGCATTGCAAAAGAAAATGGAAATGCTGCTAATCCTTTGACATGCTCAAGAGAAATCATTACCCAGCCCCTTGTACCTGGCTAGGGAAGCATGCTATTATTGTTTGCTTCACTATGAGATAGGCATTAAGGAAGCAAAAAAAATATTATCCCTCTTTTGCCAACTTCAAACTATTGCAAATGTTTTGTTTGAAAAAATTAAAAATTAAAAAACCCAAAGAGCTGGGGAGTGGGGGTGATTATAGCCCAGATCAAGGGGGTTATCTAAACACAAAAGAGGGCCTAAGGTCACCTAGACAGCAATATGATTGTTGCCAATAATTGAGAATGAGGCCTGCTCAATATGGACATTGGTAAGAGATTGGTTGCTTTGTTACATTTTTTGAAGCAATGGGAGAGGAAGATATTGTAGAAACCCTGGCAAAGGATAAGAGCTTCTTGCAAGAGATTTCTGCATTTACAACTTGGACAAATCATTTTATTCAATCTTGTTATCACCACTGAGGAGTCACCTTCCAATATCAATTTCTTGCAGTTGGCCAAGATAGCCAGGAAAAGACCTTCTACCACAGCCAACCACTCCACCTCACTATTAGTCTTGGATCCAAGAAAGAATGATCCGCCCTTAACCAACTCCCCTGGGAATCCTGTAAAACAAAGCCATCCCCAACTAGGCCAGGGATCCCCTATGAAGCTCCATCAAAATTGAGCTTCAGAAACTCATTAGGAGGTCTCATCCATTTCTGATTATTCTGAGCGCCCTTCCTGTCAATTACCCTATGGGCAAGGGTCCACATATCAAATATGTAATGGCATAAATTAAGTATCTAAAGAAAGCAGATTTTGTCGCAGTTGTAGGGAGGGTGGAGAATATAGAGAATGTTTTGAAGGAATAGGAGCTTCCAAATTGTAGTATTATTTATTTACTTCTTGTGGGATTTTTCATTACACTGAATATTTTCATACTCAAGACATCATCTTGAAAACAATTTTCCATGAGTATCCATTATCTTAATGACTTTTTACTCTTAGATATTGCCAATAATCACAAGACAAGGGTCCCAAAGCCACAAACACTTCAAAGCATTTCTTCGTAGGGGGAGGAACAAGTAATATTAACTATTGCTTTGGGATTTTCAACCTCTAGCCTCTTTCCCTATTAGCATTGGTAAATATAGAGAATGGTTTCAAAGCATCCTCTAGCGATTTGAATGCTCTTGCAAAAGATGGGAGAGATTTCATAGGGAAGGAGAACAAGGGTGGACAGTTAATGCATAAAATGTTGCCAAGGACACTCAAAGAAATAATGCCTAATTTTAGCTAGAATTGTTGGTGTGCCTAGGTTGGCACCATAAAATCACTCAACTGTTGTGCAGAGCCACATGATGGGAATAAAATGATACATATAGAGTATGGGATCATCATGCATTCACTAGGATATGGACTACTAAATAGATCTCAAAATAGGATAAGACAGTGTTTCTCTTTGTGCACACTCAAAGTAATCAAGGAAGCTACTATGTAGGCAACAAGTAGACAATGTGTATGGATAGTAAATCATGCAATGAAGTAATTGAAAGACTCTGCAAAGCAGTAAGACAGGCAATATTTACAACCATTGGTAAGGCAATAAGTGAGGGACTCATCTATGCAATTTTGAATTTTGTAAACAAGGCAATATGTTGACCCATGTGACTGACAAACATGCAGGAGGTGGAGAGAAATTATTTAATTAGCTGTGGGGAACATGTTGGCGCAACGATTTCTCCCTTTAAGTAGAGCTTCCATGTCGGAAGGTTTGATGGATTTGGTTGAAAATTTGGAAGGGAAGAGGTAGCCAAGCAAGTCCAATAGGTCCTTGATCCCATGGTTCTCATCTTGGTCTGCATCAAATTCTCAACTCCAAGTCTTTAAGTCTTCCTGCATTGAGTTCCGTTGGGTGAAGTCCTCTTTGTTCTTAAGAGGAGGGAATTTAGAAGGCATTAGGTAGGTTTGTCGTAATTCTCAAAGATTTAGATGATCTGGTGATTTTATTGAAGAAATGAACTAAGTATTGATGTATAAACAGGGCTACCAAGCCTCATCAGAGATGGACAATGAAATACAAGGTGCATAAAGGTGTTAATGAGTCTAGGAGGGCTAAAGGGATGAACAAACATTAAGGAACAAAATATTTATCATGATGTCAATAGGTGATTAAATGTGAGATGTAAATGTGAGATGCAGGAATGAAGAAATCTAAGGCATGCTTAGAACTTCTAAATCATGTTAACATTACATGGTAGCTCTAGGTAAGCCTACCCTGATCTTGTGATGTATCAATGATTGGAGACATAAAACTCCAACAAGTTCTTTTATAAAAGAAATGTCAGTAAAGCCCTCATAAAGCTCATCACTTGTCACCTATTGTAGCTAGGGTGGTGCCCTATAAAAAATGTATGCTGAAATGAAAAGGAAATAATGATGAAAATGAAATATATGAATCTTATCTTTTCTAAATAGGCTGATGCATGCACATGCCCAAGTCTTCTTGTGGCGGCCACAACTAATGCTCACTTCATTGTCATAAGTTGCCTATGGTAATCCTAATGATGCAATACTTCATGGTTAATTACAATGCACACATATGCAAGCAAGCCTAAGTGTAACTCTTCGTGAATGTACGTGATATCTCTCAAAGTAGTAGTACTAGTATGGGTTCAGATAGTTGTTAGCTAAATGCTAGATTTGGCCCCAATGACCAAGCTTATAACTTATTGGGTGCTAGGATGGGTTTAAATAGTCAATAAGTAAGGAACTAGGTTCAATCCAAATGGCTGAGGAAGGAAGTATAGGAAAATGATCCATGGGGATATATGATGGTTATTGGGATGTCCTAGCTGAAATGTTTAAAGAGGTGTTGAGACAATGATGAACATGCTTGAAACTTAGTTTGGAGAGGGAGAATTATGGATGAGAAGCAAGAATAGAAGATTGTGGTGCTATTGATACAAGAATATGATAGACTTTGGGACAAAAAGAGACATTTTTAGCCACTGTTGAATAATATGCTCTAGGTCAATTTGAGGACTTGCGCAGAGGGAAGTTGAGAAAATGCTTTTAAGGCAAGGGAAAAAGTCTAGAATACACACAAATCGCATTGAAGTAAAAGACTAATACCAAGAGAGTGCACTAAAGAATGTGATATGCACAAGGGCCCAACGTATAAGAGAGATTTGCACAATTGATTGAAACTGCCAAAAGAGGCAAATATCTGTTCATATAATCAAAGGGAAGGATCTACTTGATGGGCAATCTAGGTAAACATTTGGAAGTGGTGACATGGTGTAACTATGATGCTGTGTTGAGGATGAATCATAGTCAAGAGACTTGAGGACAAATCCTAACCGAGGGACTTGAGGAGGATTTCTAGCCACATGTTCAGAGGGCAAAAGGTCTCTTTATTTTCCCTCATTTTTCTTCTTCTTCCATGAATTCAAAATAGAAAGAAAAAAAAAAACAAATGAAAAATGGAATGTCAAATGAAAAGTTAAAAAAAGGAAAAGATTCAAAGAAAGACACACTTATTCAAATTTTATGTTCTAAATGGACCATGGGCTGCTCCAAATACACAGTTGACTGCTACAAATCTGAACATGCGCACTTTAATCACCATTTGCTGCCCAAATCTGTTGGCTGTGTTTTGTTACAATGTCTTCTTTTTGCTCTCAATGATCTCTTTGTCTTTGTTAATGTTTGCAAGTGATGTCCATTTCATTTGAGTTTGTTTGTTTTTGCTTTCTAGGGATTAGAAGTCATTTTAATTTAATTTATTCTATTATTCTATTTTTGATTGGAATTGGGCAGCTGAGCCACAGCTATGATGAGTCTGGCATAAACTTGCCAAGATTAGCAGTTGTAGGCCTTAGATGGCCTGGCTAGGTTGGGGACTTGGCAAATTTGGTTACTCTGGAAAAGAACAACAATGAACAAGTGTAAATACAAAATGACAAGATTTGTTTGTGTATGGGCAATGTTGCTGCAAAGTTGTCAAGGGGGCAAAAACAACAATGCATGTGATACAGGAAGAAAATATATGAGTGAAAGGGACAAGTTGGAAGGTAGAAAAGATGGTGAGATCTTTGAAACATGATCTGGATGCAAACAACAGTTAGGGGAATGAGAAGAGTACTAGTTTGTCAAGAAAATAACAAACTAAATGTGAAAATACAAGATCTTGAACTTGAAAAGCAAGAAGATAATGGAAGATAGTAAACATGTATTCAAACAATTCTTAGCTCAACTAAGAAATCTTAACAATAGGAATTAATGCTTCAAATGAAAACTGAGAGTTTTGGATGAGAAAAGAGATTCTGAAATTTCGTCATGCAATTTCTATACAACAGTTTGAGGTTGTAAATCACAAATGGGCAGAGTTAAACTGCTCTTTGTTAGTGTTTTAATTTGTTTGTTGCCAAACAATAAAAATAAAATACATACGGTAGAATCATTCTTCAAATTATAAGGGAAGTTTCTTGAGACCTAACTAAACTTAGAACCAAACCTAGACTAAAACTATAGACAAGATTTGTAAGTATGCACACTGTTAAAGATTTCAAAGGGGGGTTTCACATTAAATGTAAATTGCTGAACGACTATGGTTTTGTCCTAAATGCAAGTGTTGCACCGTCGACAGTTAAGCCTTGTAGTGAGATTTTCAGATATTAAGAAGGATAAACAATCAAGCATAAACAATAAAACTCAAGATTGTATAGGCTAAAGCAGAGACCAATATTTGGTTGTAACAAGATTTGAATGAAACACAAACACATGCTCATTGTTCGCTAAAGTAGAGACCAGCATAGTAGCAGTAATAGGAGAGATTAAACAAATTAAACATCATACAATATCATAAAGCAAACAACTAAATTGCATTCAAAGCAACAATTTAGAATAAGTCTGAAAAACTGATTTCGCCAATGCAAAGCTTGACTAAATGCAATTTCCTTTCAATTTACTAGAAGAAATTACAAACATGTAAACGTTAAATAACTTACAGTTTCTGCTGTATAGATTAGAATGAACTAACATTTCCAATTTATGTGCTCAAAGCTCTTGTTTATAATCTTTCATGGGTTACTTTAAGGAATTAAAATAATAATAGAATACTCCCAGTAAGTACCTCTTTAAATCTATATTATCCCTAACTACATAAAAGAGGAAATAAATCATTTATAAAGCAATCTAATCCTAAAACAATTAATAACATAAAAAGTTCTAATAATAGCTCACATCCATCTCCCCAAAATACCCATTGCTGGTGATGACAGCTACTGGATGTGGCTGCGCTGAAAAATAGAAACTTGGCACTTAAGTGACTTTCAAAAATCTGAAGTAATTTATGCCTTTGGAACTTTTAAAAATATGATGAACTTTTTTTGGAGCCTCTTGAAGATTGTTGACGACTGTATAAGGATGAATCTGATGACTACCCTGCCAATATCAGCCACTGGATGTGGCTGTGCTGAAAATAGAAACTTGGCGCTTAAGTGACTTTCAAAAATCTGGAGTAATTTAAGTCTTCGGAACTTTTTAATTCTTCTGGAGTCTTTGAAATATGATGAAGTATTTTTGGAGCCTCTTGAAGATTGTTGACAATTGTATAATACCCATTGCTGATGGTGACAGCTACTGGATGTGGCTGTGCTGAAAAATAGAAACTTGGCACTTAAGCGACTTTCAAAAATCTTAAGTAATTTAAGTCTTTGGAACTTTTTGAATCTGCTGGAGTGGAACCTTTTTTGGAGCCTCATGAAGACTGTTGACAACTGTATAAGCATGAATCTGATGACTACCGTGCCAATATCAACTTGATGTATTGAAACTAAAACCATGACGACCATGAATTCATGATGAATCTACTGTACTTTATCAGGCTGATATGTTAATATTTCTGAATTTGGAACCCTTGACCTCGGAAACACTTCAATTTTGCAAAGGATCTTGATGAAAGTCAAGTCAGATAGTATGCCCATCCTTTGCACTTGGAGCCTTTTGTCAACAATTATTTGAATGCTTCCTCCATGATGACAATTTGAGATCTTGAAAGAAGAATTCCTCTGTGCTTCATAAGCTTGTCCTATGGTTTTAGAGTATACATCTTGATCAACTGAGTTGATATCTTGTTAAACACTACAGCTGCTCCAAAAGCCTTCACAAGTGGTACTGAAAACACCTTGAAAGACCTGAAAAAATAAGGAAAAAGCAGCCTTATTTCTGCGTGAAGTACAGGGATGAGTTGCCTTGAGTTTGAATGATGAACAATGAAATGCCTTCATACAAGCATTTGATCTTTTTGTGCATGCAAACTGTTCCTTTTTGCTTTAAAGCAATGGTAGAGAAAGTAAGTGGCCGAGCCACCTGATAAGTGTGCCTAGGTCTCTCTTAGTGGCAGTTTGAATGTTGGATGCAGTTTTAAGGTGTTAGGACCAAGGGGAAAGAACACTTTAAGTTGTGTTTACAATTTGACCTTTAACTTGGGGACTTTTCCCAAGTGGTTATGCCAATTCAAAATGGTGCCGTGGAGAAAAAGGTCTGGTAATACCTTGCCAAAAATGCCCCTAACTTATGTTTCAAATTGCCTTTTAACAGCCTTCAAATTTAGGTGCCATTATATGATTGCTATGCCACTTCAAAAAATGCATTTGGGAATAAAACATGGTCAACAGACCACAAAAACGCTCCTCATTCATGATTATAAATTGATTTTTCTATTGTGCGCAATTTCATAATGAGAATGCCACATCTTAGGACTGAAGTGGAACTTTAAGTTGGCAATGCCACTCTCAAAATGTGCCTAAAACCTGATTTCCAAGTGTTTTTACTTTAGGTGTGGATCACCAAAGGAGCTGCCACTTTGGGAACTAAATTTATTTGGCTTTACCAAGCGAAAAGCATGCCTAACTCATTCTTTAACACAATTTCTTAATTGGTGGAGATTCATTATAAATTTGCCACTTCTAAGATCATTGGCGAAGATTTCACTCGTCTTTTCCTCCTTGAAATAGCACCACTTTGACTGATTTCTACTCTTCATCATTAGTCGTAGTTTATGAATGACATTGCCACCTTTTTGGGTGTGATTTGTACTAGCTTTGCCATCAAACTTTTGTGCCAATTTTGACAATTTGAACACCCGATCCTAGCCATGTTTCCTTGATCACTTTGCCACTTATCCCTCATATTAGGTGGAACTTTGAGGTGACTTTGCTAGTTGAAAAGTGCACTACTTGAAACTTGTATTTGCATTTTGTGCTGGTGCAGATCTGTGCTGACTTTGCCACTCAAATGGTGTGTTGGAGGAGTTTATTCAGCCATTTGTCCATCTCCATGGTTTTAGGCCCTCATCTTTGCCATCTCCATCTCTTCTTTCCTCTACTAGAGCCATCATCAGCTAGGAAGCTCTTCATCTTTGAATGGCAAAAGGTGAAGAAAAAAGCCTTTCCTCTGCACCCTTATAACCTCCATCTCATCCAGAATTTCTTCTCTGCGGCTTTCATTTGGTGTCATCCTCTCTATGCATCTAGTGAGGCTTGCCATGAACTCCTCGCCAGCCTTAAAAGTTAAACATATTAGAGAAATAAAATTCTGGATTGAGGTAGTATGCCATGGCAAGTATTGACTAGTGGAGTTGGTTTGTCCATCTACAACCAATGATGATCCCAATGATTTCATATTTTCTTGTTACCACCATAATAATACAAAGTGGCCTCCTTAGCCACATCCATGGCCTCATAAAGATAATCATTGACATGACATTCTTATCAAACAAATGTAGAACCTTGACCAAAAGCTTTGTCACTGAAAAAATTGAAAATTAAATTTTAAATCAAACAGAAAATAAACAAAATAACAAAAAATATATAAATACAAAATTTCCTTTATTATTAAAAATTTAAAACTTATTTTTAATTGTTACTTACCTTGAGTATTTCCGTTGTACTTTTGAGGAGCACCTCATCAAAAACTGTCTTTGTGGCCTTTTTATTTTTTGGAATATGGAGAGTCCATCTAGACATTTCTCACAAACATTTGCATGAGAGTAGGTATTGACCCTAGAATGTTTTACAAAGTGAAGTTGTGTCACCCTTGATTGCACAACCTCCCTACCGTTTGGGTGCTCTCTCATCAAACTAAGGACCCAAGTATGTTTATAGATAAATTTGCTAATGTTTGTAGCATTTTCAACCACACTTTTGATCCATCTAATCCCCAATGCCCTTAAGTATTAAAATTAGGCAATGGCCAACACAAGGGCTCCAAAAATGGTGGGATGCCTCTCTTGAATAGGTCTCCTTGTGGCTACATATGCTTCTGCATTGTCTGTGATAATTTGGACAATATTCTCCATCCAACCAATTGCATAAAGTCTACATTTTTTACTTCATTTGAGGCATTTAAGGACTTCAAGAACACCAAAGTGCCACTCAAAGCCACTAAAATGTTTGTTAGCATTCTATTCCTTCCATCAATCCTTCCATTTGATAAAATGCTGCAACCCTTTTTCTGCCATACTTTTATTTGGTTATCTACTACAAGTCATGTATTTTTGACAACTTCCTCTAGCAATGGGGCACTGAAAGCCTTAGCATTGGAGTATTAAACCCCACAACAACAATTGTTAATGCAAATACCAAATCCTTCCCAATATGGGTTGTTTGCCACATGAATGATATATTATTGTTGTACCAAAAATTTGCTGCTGCCATTCGAGGCTCATGGTACTTCTCTTGGTTCCAAGTGGTATAATGGTTGTGCCCCTGGAACATTGTGAAGAATGAAGAATTTTGGTGGAGAAAACTAGAACACTCCTTAGTGGTGGAATGCCAAATTCATGGGAGATTAAAGTAATCTCTAGATAATTTGGGGTTGGTTGTGGAGTTCATCGTTGATGCCACTACTTCCCTTGTCCTCTTCTTTTCAGTTTTCTTCTCCTTATAAGTGGAAGTTAGTGAATTCATTTCTCTTCTCACTTCATTTGGCACTTGAGGGCACAACTTGACATCCTGGCCAGCAATCTGAGCAAAGTGGAAATTTAATATATTGACGCCTTATCTCATATTAAACTCACAAAT
Organism: Sequoiadendron giganteum; assembly: GCA_007115665.2. Classification (NCBI taxonomy): domain Eukaryota; kingdom Viridiplantae; phylum Streptophyta; class Pinopsida; order Cupressales; family Cupressaceae; genus Sequoiadendron; species Sequoiadendron giganteum. The sequence continues at coordinate 337,549,752 of CM021105.1, read as the reverse complement.
ATTGCAGGTCACTGTGCTCTTGGTCCCATCCTGTGTGCCATGCTTCCATGCAGTGTCCTTCTGTCACTTCCATTGCCATTGTTGATTCTGGATGTAAACAAATCGGAGAATTTAAGTAGGGTTTTCATTCATATGAAAATGAAATTTCGAGACAAGAAAGACAAAAACATTAGAAAAGAAAAACAAAACAAATGCAGCATGGAGGTTTGGGAAAAACATAAACTTCAGCAGTGTAACAACAGGGTTTTCACTGTCCAATATTTGAAATTTTGAAAAAAAAAAGAAAAAAGAAAAAGAAAACAAAGTACATTGCACTCCAATCATTGATTCAATCTTGAAATCAGACTTTGCATCACTCAACAAGCACTCTGCTCCGCTCAGTTTGCCCCTGATGAAGATGAAATGAGGAAAAAATGAAAATAATTGAGTTTCAAAACCCTTATCACTGTTTTTTTCACAAAGCCAAGTCTGTGCTCTGAACACAAGTCTGCATGCAGAATTTGCTTAGTCGAAGCACTAAACTCATGTAAAACTTGTGAGAAGATGCCCTGGATTTGACTCATGAGCTTGTGGCAAGTTACTCACTTGTGCGGAATTTTTTTGAATCTGCATGAGCCTGGTGAGAAGTTGCTGCGTTTTCTGACTATGCTTTGAATAGGTAAGGTAGAGAAAACTATTAAGAGATTTTTACCACTACTGCTATGTATATGGTTTCCATAGGCAAAACCTTGCTAGTAACTTGGGCAGAAGCAGTCAATACTATAGTCTACCTTCTCAAAAGAAGTCGTACGAAGGTAGTGAAAAATATGTGCACCTGAGGTAGAAGTCCTGGAGTATTAGAGATATGATTATGTATATATAGTATATACCAAAGCCTTGGACGATGAGTAGAAAAAGTATTTTCATTGGATGTAATGAAGCTGCTTATCAATGCTCAGACTTTTTGATCCGGAAAACAGCAACATATTTACATCGAGAGGTAAATTTTGAATAAGATAGTAAGGCTAATGAACCTCGAGCTGCCAAGAGAAAATCCAAGGTCATGTGATTGTGGGCGCTACAAATGACTTATACCTACAATGATGCCATGAGAAATTCATAAGAGTATTCAGCACAAAAGCTCATCTTAAACTTAGGGGGTTGAAAAAGTGAGAATTGAATGAACTGCTGATAAATATCTGCTCTAGCGATTTAAGTAATCTTCTTCTATTGGTGGTATAACATGAGGAGGAGCATTTAGAGACAATCTAAGAGGCATCATAAGGTGCAATTTGCTATAAAAGTTCTATTTACCAACACAATCTCTACCCTTATAGCTTTAATAAAGATGAGCGGATTGCTTTTTATAGGAGTGAAGATCCAAAGAAGGATCAAATACTTCAAATAATCAGGGTAAAGAATGTTATTAAGATATTTTTACTACTGCTAGGTATATGGTTTCCATAGGCAAACCTTGCCATATACATGGGCAGTAGAATGGTATCTGTAGGCAAAAATCTTGCTAACAACTTTTGGGCAGAAGCAGTCAGTACTACAATATACCTTCTCATAGGAAGTCCTACAAAGGTAGCGAGGAATATGCACTAGAGGTGGAACATCCTAGAGCATGAAGTAGTTATGATTATATATTTACTAAAGCAAAGACAACATAACCTGGAAGACAAGTAGAAAAAGTATCTTCATTGGATATACTGAAGTTGCTTATCAACATAGAGACTTGATCTGGAAAATAGTGACATACTTATATCACTATTGGAAAATAGTAAGGCTAAAAAAACAGATTGGTTTGCCATGCAACGATTCATCTAAGACTAGGCAAGGAGATTGTAGAAGACAAATATAGGGCTAATGTAAAGGAAGAAATGTTGGGAATAGTATGCCATTTATGTCATGAACTAAATATGCCATTAATGTCATATACTAAATATGGCTTGTTCTTATAACATCAAATACAAAAAGCACGTTTGATTCTTTTGTCTTCAATTTTACTTTCATTATTTTTTTTGGGAAATATAACAAGTAAAGAAAGTTGTAAAATACTAAAATTCATTGGGAGTTGAAACAAAATGAGAAGGCTAAATTTGTCTGGTTGAGAGTAAGTTTGCTGAAAGCAATGATAACAAGTCCATTGTGTGTGAGTATCTTGGTGCACAGTGAGAATTTATGCCTATTCCATCTCATGATGATAATAAGTGTATTGATATGTAGTAGTTTGGTTCTGTTACACCAAAATATACAATGATAAAAAAGGAATGGATTATTAATTTGCAGAAATAAATCAGACAGAGGTGAATGTTTGGTGAAGATGATAGAGCACATATAATTCAAGGTTGAGAAAATGTCTCAATGAAGTTGCTGAATGGTAAGCATACAGAGAATTCAGAAGGTAACAAATACAACTCTCCAAGTTCAATCTGGCTTTGGTTCACTTGTGTTATTTTTGGTATTTCCATCTCCAATTGAGCCTTGAGGTCTGTTTCAAATGGTTCTTTTTTATCTGGAATGAATTGGCTATAGGTACTGTCCTAGAATAATCTGGATATACTAGTGGCTCGTGCAAATAATTTCAAGAAATAACAAGGCATGTGTACTTCTGTATGCTTGCTTTTTGTTTCCGTAGAAAGTGCCTGGATGAATAGGAAAAACTTATAGGCCGAAGTAATAAGTGGTAGGATATTGGACAACCGAGCAACATATATCTAGTTTGTTCTCTAAACCTATGAGCTATCTTTTCAGCAGAACATATATGGGTTTTATGGAAGCATAGGGAGAAAGGAAATTAGAAAAATAGCATAAAGGGCTCATTGAGTTTGATTTCAAGGTCATGTTTTTTTTGTCGTTGCTTCTTAGCTATTCATTCAGCTGGAACTTGAAAAAGTGTTTTTGGATTTTCTCCCTTGTTTGTTTGTAAATGCCACCTTTTGAAAATCTAAGGAAATAGGCTTTCGGAGGAATAGGAGTAGGAGATGAGAAATTGCTACAATATAGGTATGAGAGAAGATCTCCCAATCTGAGAAATGACAAATAACTCTGAGATTAGTTATTATGAAAATGGGTTCTCAGGGAAGCTCGTTCTGCCTAATTGATTTCAGATCACAAATGGTCCTCCCTGCGTGTGATTGGGTGAGGAGATGATGCCTGTGATAACTCTTGTAAAGCTAGAGAATTTCTATGAAGAGAAAACATGATGGATCTGAAGCCACTTATGGATTAAATTAGAGTTCCTTTCAGAATGAAGATTGTTTTTGACAACATATGTTTCAGGACAGTTCTGAACATCCTACGCCATGATTGTAGATTTTTGGTAGTTGACTTTGTTTTAACTTCGATTTTTTGCCACAAGATTGCATATCCCCATTCTTTCATACTTTTTCTTAGTTTCAAATTTCAATAGAAGGGTAAAGTATATAGAACTATAGACTGCTCTGATGCAGCTATTTCCATGATATGTATTTATTTACTCCCAGTTCATGGTTGTTACATGTGAATTTATTTTGCTCTTTTGAAATGATGTTGGGTACTGTAGCAGCCTCTAATTTGAATAACATTCTTAATGTGTCTTCTTCCCAAGGCCTGTTGTGTTAATGCATAATTAAAAGGATTTCTATAAGCTATACCGCCATTATCACAATACTTTTATTTTGTTTTTTACAATGTGCAATGATGATCTGGCAATGCCCATAGAGTGTTGCTTGACATATCTTGTGGGGATAGTTTCTGAGTTGGTAAGAGTTGGCAGCTTATTTGGCACATTTTGCTTTCTCAGGCTCTGAGTTAAATGATCAAGCACTGTTTGGCAGACCCAGTTGCAATGTGGCATGTACGTGAAGATATATCTTCAGCATTGCTGCTTGTGGTTGACTTTGGAGGATGGTACATGGAAGATTCAAAAGCTTCGAGTGACAATGCAACAGGAATGATTCAACACACTCAAGTGTCCTTACTGAAAGATGTCATTATACCATACACACATCTGCTTCCGACGCTAAACATCTCTGAGGATCATCCACGAGAAACTCTGCTTTACTTCAAAGGAGCAAGACACAGGCATAGGGTACTTACTATTTTTTTTATGAAGTTTTGAATTGTGGAGTATATCAAAAGATAATGTAGATTGTTTGCTTGGCAGGGTGGCCTGCTACGGGACAAGTTATGGAGCCTACTGGATAAGGAACCGCATTTTGTTATCGAGGAAGGATTTCCCAATAGCACGGGCCGTGAGCAATCTATACAAGGTATGCGAGATGCAGAATTTTGCTTGCATCCAGCAGGAGATACCCCCACTTCTTGTCGCCTTTTTGATGCAATTGCCAGCTTGTGCATTCCAGTTATTATCAGTGACAACATTGAGCTTCCATTTGAGGGCATGATCGAATATACAGAATTTTCTGTTTTTGTTTCCGTGCATGATGCATTGCAACCAAAATGGCTTGTTAATTATCTTAAAGCTATAAGTTCAACACAGCGAAGGAAAATGCGTGCGAATATGGCTCGAGTTCAGCACATTTTTGAATATGAAAATGGTCATCCTGGGGGCATTGGCCCTGCTGTCAGAGATGGTGCAGTCAGTCATATCTGGAAAAAGATTCTGTTTAAGGTACCTGCAATCAAGGAAATGATTGTTCGAGAGCGGAGAAAGCCAAATGGATCTCATATTCCTGTTCGTTGTCATTGCACATGATTTGAAAATTATTTCATAGGAACCACAGTGGCACGTACGTTAGAACACCTTGCACGATTCCTCATTAGTTATAATTTGCCTTAATCACTCTTGCTGTGCCAAAAATGTGAAATGGCAATTTGCAGCAACATTCTGGGATCACTGGCTATTATGTCTCGTAATAGTATAGAAACACTGCAGTATGACATGATTATTTCTCTAGTTGGTATGGTATATTGCAATTTAAGATTAAAAAGCTTGCACATAGTTGTTGGCGATACATTTGTTTTAGCTTGGCACATATGTTTATTCCATCAGATGAAGAGTACTCTTTAAGCTGCTCTTGGTTGGCTTACGTTTGACATGGCTTTCGTGCCATTCTTTTTTCACCCATGTGTAGATTCTTATGGAAAATGACATTTTTGTGTGGAATGTTGAGACATTTGAAAGTTTTGCATGGAAGCAGTTCATGGTTGCCACATCCATTTTTTAAGTCTTGTTACATTTATAATTCCAAGGCAAGTGAATCACGAGATGTCTTTTTGCGTAGATATCTAAAAGATGGTGGGTCTATTTGCATTTTCAGAACTTTTGCTCTGTTGTGTAGATTATCTCCATCGTTTTGCTAAAAATAATGAGATGTATGAATACAAAGCTTCTTTGAGCAGAGGATGTGCCTGGGTTGAAACTAATGCATCAAGGAACATGTTACGATAGTTAAATAACTTACAACCAAGCCTGTACGCTTTTGATGGTAATTTCTCATCTGCCATATTTGTTTGGAGACTTATACCATAAGACCTCGTACTCGTCTACAGTATGAGAAACATGGCCCTATTTTGGAGACATGGGGATGTCTTAAAATGTTAAAGACGAAGTTTCTTAGCATTTTTATATGACTTCTAGAATCATCTCTTTTAAATTGGGAGACATCATGTAGAAATTTATTATATTTATGAAATGGGAAAGAGGGGCACTTTATGATAGTGATAAGTATTTGGAGAGCATTCTGATAGGGAACCGAGAGATTGATCACATAGCTGATGTTGGAATTGGTCCTGTTCCATGGCATTCACATTTCTGAAATTTGTTTTTTCATATCTATTTGTGAGATGTGATTATCCACTAGATAAATTTATTTGGATTTTTACATTATGCAATTTTTTAAGGCAATATTTTCAAACGATTTTATGAGATATCTTACATGCCTTCACATGTTTGAAAATTCTTCTATAATATCCTATTCCACCCTATTCCAAAACTCTTTTTTATAGAGATTGAAAGTAGGTGATAGAAGATGATCTGATTTCCATCTACACTTACACTTACATATATTTTTTATTTTTTAAACAATTTTATAAAATATTTCTTAAAATAAGTAAATTATATATATATTTGTATATATAAACAATTTTTTTTAAAGAGTGTATATATACAAAATTCTTAAACAATTTAATTTAAGAAAGAGAGTGTATAATACAAAAAAAAATTAAGGCTTAAAGGTCATGGCTGCAATCAAAAGATGTGGGCATGTGCTGCAAAAAGGCCACAATTCTACTTTTTTGTAAAATGAATATTTTGCTCTCCTCTTTTGCTCTCGGATGGTGCACAAATATATGGCTTTCCACCTTGATGTCAATTTTTTCTTACATAACATATAGATTTCTTTCTTAAAAAAAGATTTGCTCTTTCATTTTATATTATAGTTTTTTTCAAAGTGTAAAAAAATATAAAAAATAAAAGTTTATTAATGGGAGAGTTAAAATTTTGAAATATAAATGGAATTAAGAAAGATTAAAGTGACATTCTTTTAACAACTTTAATCATTATGTATGAGTTATTAATGTGTCTTAAAATCATTAAAAATATAGAATGGAATACAATTTAATTGTCTAATTTATTGTGTATATTTTATTATTAAGCCATTTAATTCACATTATTTTTTATTAAAGGGTAAAATAAGTTTTGAAGGGGTTTAAAAACTCGTTTACAAGTAACCTACTTGCAAATTAACATCTGATATTAGCAAAACAACTATCAAGCAACAACAAAAGCCACAAAACAAAACAAAAGATCATAACTTTTTTAATGTATCAGTAGCTTCCAACTCTTCTAGGTTTAAACTTTCACGGAGATAAACAAAATCTTGTAGCTAACCCTTCTCATATCACTTTTTTTGCTACTCATCCTAAAGCTAGGACCTACTCTGTCACTTTGGAGATGGGTTCCAAATCTTTAGCCATTCTCTTCACTTTATCACTTAAATTTTTCATCTCCAAGGCACTATTTTTTATTATGCATTTGTTGACATCTATAACCTTGTTTATATTTTATCTTATAGTGGATATATCTTGTTCAAGCTCCAATTATCAATTGTTATGATTGTCCTACCCTTTTTGAATCTCCTCTTCCATAACATCAACCTTCTTCTGATTGGAGTAATTTGTGACCAACTTGTTAACAAGAGGAATAGCTTCCCAATTTTGAATCATCCTCCATGGAAGAGACTCAAGTATCCCCTTCTTGTTTCTTATAAATAATCTCCATTTTGATGTTGAGCCTATTAATCTCAACATAGAACTACTTGATGAGATCATGCTATCTCAAAGGCCTGTTGGAAGGTCCCATCATTTTGAACAACTAGATTAAGATCTTCAAACAACTCATGCAAAGAAGTAGGGTTAAATTGATGCAAGGAAAGGTTCTTAGGGAGTAGGGGTAGGGGTCTAGTATCCTAGGGAAGGGCTTATCGATAGCTAGTTCTAGGAAGGCCTTAGCCTTTCCTTTCCCCTTCTCATTTGCCCTAGGGACATCACTTATTTTAAGGATTTCTTGGACCCTACCCTCATCCCTATTAACAAGCCCCTTCTTCCCTATTTTACCCATAGGGGTATGGATATTCTGTTTGGGAATTTTCACCAATTTTCTCTTATTCTCCCTATTACCACCATTACCTTTGTCATTTCTCTCCAAATTGTCTTGTTCTTGAGGCTCACTCTCCTTCTTTGGAGAAAAAGTGACCCCAGTTTCCGAATCAAAATTAGTTTCATTTTTAGGCTCTTCCCAAGTACTATTCATATTATCCTCAAAATTCTCTGAGTTAGAATTTGTAAAGTCAACTATTTTTTTTCCTTGACATTTGTTTTTTAATGAATTTTACAAACTACAACTAGATTCTTTTGTCTCACAAAGTTAATAACCAACATAATTAACCATTGATGAGGGGGGATCATGCTTGGGACTTTCTTGCACTCTTTAATAAAATTCTCCAAAGAAGACAGCAAATAGAAAGGAAATGAAACTAATATCTTGTGCCTAAAATGAATCAACAAAATGAATTGATACAAATATATGGACTTGAAATTGCCTTCCAACATCACTTACCTCATGATGCTTAGGGCACCTCATACCACATGGCCTTCAACGAGCTCCTTCCATCACTAGAGTGCAATGTTATTTGCTCTTTTGCAAGCTTTGAGAAAATTGATATAGCTTCATCATCCATACATTTATCTTTATAAATCTTAGCTCTTGTCATAGACAACCTTGTCACCTTTGCCACCAAGTCCTCAGTCACAGAGAATTCGATCCCACGTAGCACCACTTGCTTGTTCTCCTACCCCTTAGCAAATCAATGGCTAAAGAGGTATCATATCCACTCAATCTTTCCATGAATGGAGTTGAGCCTTCATTAACCATTTTTATTATACATTGGGGTACAATTTGAGGTTGTTGTCCTTCAAAGGGTTAATTTCTTTCCCCTCCCATGTCAACAACTTTCATATCAATTTCTTGTATACCCCACAAATCTAAACAAAAACCTTCCACGCCTTGTTAATATTATTCAAAACACAATAGTGAGGAAGTTGCTAGAAGCCACTCCAAAGTACATGTCATTAATATTGAGGTGGATTCTCACATTATTCTTTTTAATGAAAGATCATATTCAAAACAATTTAAACATGTGATCAAAGAGCACAATGGGGTTTGACTTGTAGAGCAAGATATTGTTAATGATTTTTGACATCATTACTACTCAACTTAACTAACCTAGGGGAAAGAGTCATTCAACCAATTTGAAACCCCTTGATGTTGCACATTCCAATTAGCTAGGAAGTTAGCTACTTGGTTGGACTCCTTGAAATCTTGAACAATATTAACAATTTTCATATTGTCAATTATGTCAATAAATTCCTTAATCAAACTTTCAATTGCTCAACTTGATTGGTTATTTTTTTTCAAATAAATTATTATGTTCATAGAGTCCCTTTTAAGGACTAGGGTTTGCACAACAATTTATTGGTCCATTTTCAGAGCATCATAAGTTGCTACAACTTCAACGCAATGATTAGTTTGGCTAACTAGATTGATTGCAAATGCTACAATTAGATTGTCCTTATCATCTCTTAGAGCTCCACCACTTCACATAGGCCCTTGATTTTCTTTAGCCGCACCATCAAAGTTTAGTATACACCAATTTGAGGGAAGGAGGGACCAAATAATGTTTTTCCTATAAGGTCTACCACCTTTGAAAGGGGAATAAATGTGAAAATCTAACTTCCAAGCAACTACCTCTAGCTCCAATCTAGAGACTTGAATCTCAGAAATGAATATACTTTTTCCTTAATAGCCCCTAAGAAGTTCTTAATAGTTGAACACATTTTGTCAACTATTTTTCCCACTAGAGATTTCAATTCCTAAAATATTTTGTTATTTCTTTCCTTTGAAAGACCCCATACAATATAGAGTAAAACAATATCCCATAATTATTATTCTAGAAATATTCCCATGATATTTTGTTATTTTATTCATATTGTTTACTAATGTTACAATTGATATTTTATCGATTATATGAATGAATTAGATTATTTTTGATAAATAATTAATGTAAACTTCATTATTTATTCTTTTATATTGAAAGAACTTTTTATTTTTCTAGATTTTTTTTTAAAGCAACTCAATAATTATGTACTTTAAAATTAGTCTAATGTCCTTTTATATTCTTATTCCAATTATAAAGTGGATGAATTTGTGTAATCTTTCCCTAGTTATTTATTTTTAAGTTAAATGATTTGCTAAGGTTAGGTTTTGGCTTAGTCTCATGGCCATCAAAATTTAATAAGGTTTGCGAAAAGTTTTTTTGTTTTTGTTTTTGAACACAAACATCTTATAAATAAATAAATTTGTTAAAAGTGTAAGGAGGGAGGTATTTAGTGGAAAATTGTAAAAAAAGTGTAAGATATAAGTCTATTATTTGTGTGTTTAGTGATTTTTTTTATAAATATCTTGAAATTATTTTTAGGTGCTTTGTCTTTGCCATAAGAGCTTGATTGGAAGGTGTAATTATGTGCCATAGAAGTCATATATAAGATATGATTTACTGGCCATGAGATATGTAGGTGAAAGTTCAACTAATATTTGTATAAAATATAATATTTTTAAGTGAGATAAATATTAAGATGAATTTAGAGTAATTTATTTCTTGTTATTTATTTTTAAGTTAAATGAGATAAATATTAAGATGAATTTAGTGCAATTTATTTCTTGTTATTTATTTTAAAGTTAAATGATTTGCTAATTTTAAATTGTGAATTAATCTCACGACCATCGTAATTTGAAAAGGTTTGTTAAAAGTTAAGTTTTTATTTGAACACAAATATTTTTTAAATAAATAAAATAGTTAAAAGTGTAAAGAGGGAGGTATTTAGTGGAATATTTTTTAAAAAGTGTAAGGTGTAGCTTTATTATTTTTGTTTAGTGGAATACTTTTATAAATGTTTTATTTTTTTAGGTGTTTTGTCTTTGCCATAAGAGCTTGATTAGTGGGTGTAATGATGTGCCATGAAAGTCTAATATAAGGTATAGTTTGTTGGCCATGAGATATAAAGGTAAAATTTTAACTAAAATTTGTGAAAAAATATATTTTTAAGTGGGATAAATATTAGGGAATTGCTTAAATATTAAAAGACACAAGTAACTTTTGGAAAACATGTAAATTATATTGTTGAAACATTTTTCATTTAATGAATTTGCATGCAAGATTAATTGAGCATGTCAATAGTGGAGATATTGACATGAAATGATATTCCACATATTAGATATGCCACCTCCGACTTAGTAGATCAAATAACATTACATAACTAAAGAACATAAGTTGTCTCTTGGTGTTTCTTTACTTGAAAATAGGGCATGAAAATATGTTTCATGACAACGAATTATCTTAAACAAATATAAACAAAAACATACACACATTCGTGAGAGTAGAAAATATCGTATATATTGTAATGGAGAAAAATACATATTGGTGTGTTTCCCATTTAGTTTTTTTGTGGGATTTTTTTTGAAATATCTTGATACATGCACATAAAATTTTATAAATGATTTTAGGTCAATAAAATTATCAATAATTATCAACTTTCTTTATTAATACATGGGGAAGGCATCATTAAGCTTGGATTAACACCAATCTAAGTAGAAACCTCTGCAAGGTGATATTTATGTTTGATTATATGCCCCTTTACTCTAGATATTAATACATTGATCATCTAATCACAAGCCAATTTTGGTGTGAATTATAGACCTAAAAATTGGTCAATTCATTTTTTGGGTGCATGGCTTCATACTTAATTTTTATAAAGTAGGTCTTGGAATGGCATACGTTGATAGATAGATCATACTTGAAAAATTATTATCATTTATAATCTTAATTTTGCAAATGCACAGGCATAATATCATGACTTTCTTTACAATGGGGGTAGATAGGATTGGTTTGTAAGGCACTAAATTTTCAAAATAACACCAATGTAATTGCATTTAAGCACTATCTCTTTAGCATTTTAAATAATTCTTTTATTATAAGAGACTCAAAATGACGATTTCTTACATTTCTTAATGTTCCTAATTGAACTATGAGATAAGGTTTATAAATGAACTGAATATTCTCAATGTAGTTTCTATTGAAGGTTGATAATCTTCATGAATTTTTTTTAGGAATAAATATTATGATTAGTAATATATAATTTCTATTTTTTATAAGTTGTATTTAGATACATTTTAGTTTTGGCTTACATTTTTGATATTGATAAGTGGGATTGAAAGGACCCGAACCCTTGTACACCAACAAAGCCAAAAGGTAGATGAAACATGTACCATGAGAAATGTGAAGAGCCAAACTAATCAGTTAGACCAAAAAGAGTGAGCTGCAACTGCAACTAAGCTACCAACAACAACTACAAATAAATGATAAAGTTGGGATCCTTGGGGTTCCATTTAGACAATGGAAAACCTAGTTCTAACTGGTCTCACACCCATTACTATAGAATGAATTTGGGATACATATTTGGGAAGAATTTTCTTCCTCCTATAAATAATCAAGGATATATTATTCTCCAAGTCCTCAGAACAAGGAGAAGTAGGGGAGATTCCCCCTTAGAGAGCCCATCATTGTGTGAAGTAGGAACAACAAAAAAAGGTGGAAGGTGACCCGCCATTTCATGAGTAATTTGAAGTTTATATGAAGCCAAATACAAAGTAGATTGAGATATTAGAGTAGGAGATTCTCCAATAGGGTTTGAAGGAGCAAAAGGAAAAAGGCATGTGCTAGAGTAGAACCAAAAGATAAAGAATCATTCTCCAGAGAGGACTTATTATCCTAAGGGGATCCATCCACCAAATAATTAGGGGCATGAATAGTCAAGTGATCTTCGTTAGCATTATTCCACCAAGTAGTTGTGCCCTTGTGTTGAGAGGGAGGATAATTGATAGCTAGGTGGCTAATGGAAAATTATTGTCTGTATTTGAAAGGGAGAGCCTCATAGTCAAGGGGTTGAGTCCAAGGCCTATGCCCCATCATCAAAATCACATCCTCATGAAGAGACTTGGAGATGTCAATTTACACTAAAACGTAAGCAAAATTAGACAGCCCTATGTAGGAAGCATAATCAACGAAATAAAGAAGTTGAGTCCACTTACGGTGGAATTTTTAGACATAGAAAAAAAGTCGAAATCAAGAAAAACAAAATGGGATCCCATTATTTAGCAAACAGGATCCCGTTTCGCTTTGGGGCCCTGAGCCAAAAATAAGATCCTGTTTCATAAAAAAATTTAATTTTTTTATGCTTTTAGGAAACGAGATCTTGTTTTACAAAAACATAAAAAAATAATTTTTTTTTCTTTTAAGAAAGGAGACCCCATTTTGAAAACAGGATCCTGTTTCATAAAAGCATATTTTTTTATGAAACAAGATCTTGTTTTAGAACGGGGTCCTGTTTCTACAAAACAAGATCCCATTTTTTTAAATTTTATTTTTTGGTCGGGTTTTTGCTTTGTTTTTCAGTTCGAGAAAAGGCTTGGGGACCCAAATCCAAGCTTTGGACTTGGTTTGACCTACAATTTGAAGGTCATGTCAATGTCATAAGAAAATAGTGACTTTGAACATATGTTTGAAGACCTTTTTTATCATTGGATTATTTTTCCTATTTTTCAATTAGTCTTTGATGAAGCCGGTCCATAAACTTGAAATATCAGGGTTTTCTTTTGTTTCGTAATATGTAACCGTAGTTGCATGATTTGTATTGATTTCCGATTTTTTTTACATAGTATCAGTCCCCAAATTTACAGGGCTTGGATTGAAAGACATGAATTACATCCCTGGCTCCCAAAACATATTATCCACATGCACCCCAAAACCAAAACATGAGTATTGACCTACCGATTACAAAGGAGGAACATAAAACACCACATCAATCGACCTCGTCATATAAGTTTCCTTCCTCCACAATCGCAATGAATTCCATCATCCATTGAATACCATTGACTTCTATTAGCCCAAGGCGGTGACACATGAAGTTGTATCCCACTAGAGCCCAATGCCTATGGTGAGCTAGGCCACAGGCATCCAAGTTCAGAATAAATGGTTGATGCTCCCCATCGACTCCCAAGAGAAACATTCACTCGATGTCATCAGGCCAAGGAATACCGACGCCTAGTTTTGCCATCGTGACAATGTCCAAATCATCTAGGAGGAAAAATATCAGGGTTTTTCAGTATTTCAATAACTGTTATTAAAATAATTTTTGACAACAAAATTATACAAAAGCGTACTTAAGACAATTCTTTTCAATTTGATTTTTTTTTCAAAAATGATAAGTTTAGGTCATCTTATGCGTGTACATGACGATTCTTCAAAACAAAAAATATGGCCAATAAAAAATTAACAAATGTTTTTTCAAAAAAATTACAAAAATATATTGTGAGAATTCTTCAATGTGTTATAAATCTTTTCCCTAAATGATTTAGAAAAATATGATTATTTAGGTCAAAATATGGATGATGTACACATGCATGGTATGGTAAAAAAAGTGACTTTTAAACAACGATTTTTAGAAACTCCTATTGAAAATCAATTTGTATCATCTGGGTATTAAAATAAATTTCATATTTGGAAACTAGACTTTGAGTACTACATTTTATGATTACTGACTTTTTTCAAGATTCTATCTCTAAGTGCTTCAAATTTTAAGGTCAAATGTGATTTTTTTTAAAAATTAGAGAAAGCACTTCCAATTTTTGGCCAAAAAGTGGACTCAAATTATTACACACCCATCATCAACCTATTGTTGGAACACTTTTTCTGTTGCGCCAAAATATTGAATTGTTAATGCTCGATACAAATGTGAGAGATAAGCGGATCCACGAGAGGTAGTTAGTCCATGTCCTGAATTTGAAGGGAGACATTGGTAATTAGTCCAAAAATCCCCCCTCAACATCACCCGAGGGGATTTGAACCAACAACCCAACTCTGATACCATTTGTTGGAACACATTTTTCGTTGCACCAAAAGATCGACTTGTTAACGCTTGATACAAATTCCAGAGATAAGTGGATCCATGAGAGGCGGTTAGTTCATGTCCTGAATTTGAAGGGAGACACTGGCAATTAGTCCAACACCTACTAGAAGTGACCAATAGAATAGCCTATGGCCTTATAGCATGAAACCTACCAAAATTGGAGGGGGAGATTCAAAATTATAATCCACATTGGATTCACATTTAGAGGCTCAGTAAGGGGGTTAAATGAAATTGAGTAAGGTTTTATGGAGAGAGTGCTCTCCCCAAGACCACAAATTACCATCAAGCACCAAATATTTTTCCTTTGAAGAGGCAAAAGAAGCAGTGAAGAAACCCTTGGCATAGGGGAAGAGATCAATCTTGCTTGCAACAAAAGGCCTCCAAGAATCAAACACCCATTTATGAAGGTTAGGTGGAGAAGGCCAAATATTGTAGAATCTACACACTAGACCCCTACACTCATAGAATTCCTCATTTTACATGACATCCTGACCACAAACCATCATTAGGAAGGATTTGGTACAAGGGATGGGATCAATTTTCTCTCTCAAAGGGCAAGAAGCTACAACACCTACAATGTTTACAAAACTTTGACTACTAACAATAGGATTAATCATACCAAATTGAGAGTGAAAATAAAGGTAGCAACATGCACTATAGGAAAGACACAACCAATGCCAACATTAACAATAGTAGACATACGCTGTGAACTCCCCCCTTACAGGGATTTGTGAACATATCATCTGAAACACCCAAAACACCAACAACAAGGTTAGGATTAGGGCAAGAAGCCCATGTTGGAGATGAAGCCCATGATTTCCCAAAGTTGAAGAACTAGAGATATCACTATGGATGGACATGGTGATTGTTATAGTAGGTAGGATAGGTTGTTTGAAAAACCAATGATATAAAATAGGAGCACCATCAAGGTTATATGTTGTTTAGATAGTTTTGGATTATGTTTGAACCATAGTAATGAGATTTAATCTTATGGGACAAGGAAAATCCCTGAACCTTGAGACACAAACCTAGGCATACGGCTACCATTTTTTGTTTTTTTGTCTAACTTTATTAGGCCACAAAAATACATGAAACAAACTTTGTGGTTCATAGAGGATAATTTAAAATTGTTTCAATCTTATTTATTTAATGATAGATTAGAAGTACAATTAGAAAAAAAATCATTTACATAATTGAATTCAAGATGTAGTAAACAACCTTAAATCTTCTCTTACTATTTTTTTGTTAATAACGATTTTCAAAGTTTGAATAGTTAATGTCATGTTTTGTATGAATAGAGAACCTTACATTTTAGTCATAAGTATAGATATTATGTATTAATGAAAGATGGAGGGATGTTATGAAATTAGAGTATGATATTATAATAATATATATTATACCTACACATTAAGGGAACCACATCCTCCCTAACAATTAGTTTTTTTGAAGTGAACTAATAGATACTCCAATAGTAAGAAGTATATACTAAAAGCATAAGAATTATCTTATTAAGTTCTTTACTATTTTTACACATAAACATAGATTCATAAACAAAGGTTATACACACTAGTCATTCCATTCCAATTTAACAATACATGTCAACATTAGAAAGAACATCCAAGTACACCATAATCATAAACCCAAGTCACTACAATATTTCACAACACAAATGATCTATGAACAAAAATGCTAAATAACACACAAAATAATACAAATAACTAACTAAGAACCTATAACTCTAAGCCTCCAAAAACAAGTGCAACACCTTCAAATGGTCATTATTTAAAGCTTATACCATGAAAAAAATCATTCTTAAATGGCATGTCTTAATCAATTCATAACTAGTTGAAGGTGGAAAACCTATGGAACCCATACTACATGACTTCCAATTACCTAAGCTTATAAATCATACCTTCTCATAGAACCAATTTACTACTCAAACATGAAATATAAGAACACATCCAATAGAAAAAAATTTGACACAAAATACATGCCAAACAAGTTGAATAAATCACATATCAGTCAAGACATAACACAATCAAGATTATACAAGTGTTGAAAAGGAGAGTATACACACATAGAAAAGGACAAACAAGACACAACTTAGGAAAATAATGATGAAAATTTATATGTTATAAGAACATGCCACCTCTCTTAGTAGCCATCAAAATTCATTCCTAAGAGTGGGATAGGAATTTAGTTTTGTAGATCTACTAACCATAGTGGTGTAAGACATATGTTTAAATATATATCTATCAATATATTAACTAAAACCCTACCATCAATTAGAGCACTATGGGTTGGGTGTGCCAAGTGATGAGACTATATTGAGAAGAGTAATCTCCATTCTCTAGCAATACATAGTTTTTGGCAGACATTGACCTCCTAAGAAGTTCAATGTACACAACTAATGCACTTAGATGTAAATATAGAATTGGGAGCAATGTCCAACTCATTCTTACACGCTACCACCTAGTATACTCATAATACTTAGGTGTTGTAGAAGAACACAATTAAGTTTCCATTAGTTTTATTCACTAACCACCTGGTATACTTGAAATACTTAAACGTTGTAGAAGAAAATAATCTAGTTTCCATTAGGCACATTCACTAACCACCTAGTATACTTAAAATACTCAAGTGTGGTAGAAGAAGACATTTAAGTTTCCATTAGGTGTATTCACTAACCATCTAGTATTACAAATTGGTCACAACTCACTAACGAGTTAAAAAATCACAAAGACATGTTAGAAGATCACTTAGGCCACTTAGGGCTTTAATATTCACAATTATGATAGATTTCATTAAAAAACTAAACTATTCCATGATAGTAAAAAATCAGAAACACAATTCTATATCACACCAGCCCTACACAAAATGTGGGACTCAAAATATAAATCACACTACTATAAACCTAGTATAGAATACCCAATTATGGTACTATCCCTTTTCAATAATTTTACAAAACTAATTTACCGTGATTGTAACACAAGAAATGTACTATTGGTTTCTATATTTAATTTTCCAAAATAGCACAAGAAATTGTAGATATAAGAAAAATAAGATTGTATAAAATCAAGAAACATATATTCTAAGAAAATCATAAACTCATCTTTTTAATAGATACAAGTATAGGTCTTCACAACACTCAAAAATTGTAAAAATCACATTCCAATTCATTAAAAGCCCTTAAATCCATCTTTCCAATAAAACAAGATCATAGTTTTCACAAAGCCCAAACCCCAAGAATATATTTGAAAAATCATTAAGGTACATTACATTTGGTAATAATCCATTCAAAATATAAATTTCATGAACCCATTTTCCTAGATTTCCAAAATTCGTTCCTAGTTTTCTAATTTCAACACTAAGTTTTTCAATTCAATACTAATCATCCTAATGTTAAAATATAATTCAACAATATTATAATAAATATGTTTCTAAAATTATATTAAAATTAACCTCCCACAAATCAAAATTCTCTTAAATTAATTCTTCTATCTTTTCCTAGGTTTTCCATAGTTTCAAAGTTTTTCTTCCTACACAAATAACCTAAGGATTCATTTGTAAGAATTATTTTTAGATTCCATACATTCAAAAAATATATTTAACAATTTCCCTATTTTACTCAAATCCATTCCCTAAGATTCCAGGTTCTCATAAATTGATTCCTACAATAAATTTATAAGTTTTCATTTTCCAAAATCATAATTTTTACATAGAATTTATTGAATATTCACCCAATTTATTTAATTATCAAATTGAAATTTTTCTAAATCCTTTCATGCATATGAATCCAACCTCTTCAAAAATTTAACTTGAAATTTGATGAAGATGCTAAAACCCTTGAATGCAAAAAGAACTTACAAATTCTCCAAAGCTCTCTAGCAATCCTCTATGAGTGTGTGTATACATAAAAATTAATGTTCTTTAGATATTTTAGAAAAATGAAATATTCCAATATGTGGACATTTAATTAAATCTTTAAAGTCTAATCAATCACTTTTATTTTGCGAACAAGATAGGAGCAATGAAGCAATTCAAATCAACATGAATAATTATTGAAACCTTTTTATTTAAAAGGGACAAGAATTAGGGATTTTACATGAGATATCTAGGAGATAAATCTTCTTAAGGTGGTAAGACAAGAAGGGAAATCTAATACTAGTTTCTAATGCTTAGAGATTGGATATGGAAAAGGTGGTAGTTATTAACTACTTCCTTGCATCAGAGATTGTGGAATGACATTTTAAGGGCTATGCTAAAAAGAATAGGAAGATGAACAATGCAAGTGGAAAACCCATCTTCATAGTAAAAAGCATGAATATTCAAAAGGTGTTTGGATTAACACCTGAGGTTATAGTAGATATGGAATTGAGAAATTTAGTTCTTATGTAAAAAAGATAGAACTATTGTAGAGGGGTGAAAACGTTCCATTATAGATTATTGATTGGGAATGAGACCCCTATTGAGAAGATAATCCATAATGAATAAAATGAACCCTTAGATGCCCAAAATTTGTGACCTATTTCTAAGATGCATTCAAATCTTTAGTTAGGATATTGAGCAAGTTGCTAGTAAAAAGATACCTACATCACCCTTGGTGTTTCTTGTTGATAATCAAAACCCTCATAAAACACATTAAATGGTTTGGAGACTATTTGTAAAGGGAGATCCCTGAGGAAATAGTTTATTTTAGGAAAATGAATGCTCCCAAAAGATTCAAGGGAAATTTAATTTTATATTACATTTTCCTACATGTCTTGGTAGATGATTTGGATGACAGGTTGGAAAAAATGCAAATATTCAAATATCCAAATAGAGGATATGTCAAGCCAATGCAATTATGGCCTATTCATATGGATAGACGTCATCCATATTCATCTTACTAATATTTTGAAAATGATTTTGTCAACCCATTTTTGAAGATATTAATGCGATTAAATAGGCTCAAGTTAACAAATGGGATAATGCAACTTATCAGATCCCTACAAATTTAATCTAAGGGGGAATTAAGGTATAATTAGGGAGATTGGTTCTTCTTTGTAGAGTACTCTAACCAAAATTCTTGGGGCCATGGCCAAGCTCTATATATTTCCTCAAATAGTATAAACTAGAACTAAATTCTTAGAAACAATAAGACAAATGCATTTTGTGGATAAGTTACATTTCAAAGATCACCAAAAGTGTAGATTTCTTCCTCCTACCACAAAAATTAAGGATTTATAGCTTTTACGAAAAGATGTATTGAACAAAGTGATTACACATGTGTTGTAGCATTAAGGTTGGGGTTCCTAACGAAAGGAAGCCTAACCACATAGCCCTCAAATTACATAATATAAATATAATAGAAAAGTGGAAACTTTAGAGATATGGTTGAAAACAATATATTTTATCATTCACTTGGAAAGAGATGGGCGTCCAAATCCACTTGACACATTTTCCACCACATTCAAGCATGTAAATCACACTTGTACAATATTCTTTGACTCCTCACTCATACCTCCAAACTTGAGCACACTATTTTTACTCAAAATAGGTATGGAAAATGCTCTCACACATCTTACAACCATCATTGAATCTATCATATATGACAACTCTTACAACTATAAGAGAATTCGTCAGAATCGACTAATAATAAATGATTCTCTTACAACTTGTCATAGTAAAACTTGGGTGCCTAGATTCCCCATGTAAAGATACCTTCCAACACTTGTCCAACTTGTCATAGAATTAGGCCCTTACATGTCATAAGATCATTATAGGAATCTGTCATAAGAATCCACCATAAAATTGTCATAGAATTCCTCAAAGATACTGAAGCATGCCAAAGGAATCTCTTCCCAAAGTGGGACATCTACATTGCCTTGTGGGAACCGCAACATCCTTGTCACCTTCCAACATGTTGACAACTCATTGTGCCAATTATATTAGATTACAAATTAATATGAGCAAGAAATTATAACATAAGCATAATTAAATTAATATTTTAATGCTAAGAAATTAAAAAGGTTGAGAAACCTTAATTCCCAATATTCTCCCACTTTTCGAACACCTTTCAAGAGCCAATCTAACTAGGTAATAAATTGCTAGGCTAAAAGGCCCATAGACTTCGAACACCATTTGAACTTCTCTATGCTCACTGGCTTTGTCAACGAATCTGCAACATTAATCAAAGTATCAAATTTTTCAATTTGAGAACCTTACCATCTTCCACCATGTCATGAAAAAAATTGAATTGAACATCAATATACTTTGTTCCAGAATGGAAGGTTGGATTTTTTGCTAAGCAAATAGCACTCTAACTGTCACTGCAAATAGTAATCATCCCTGCATCAAGAACAACATCTGAACATAGTCTTTGAAGAAAAATGGCTTCCTTAGAAGCATGATTAGCTTCCATGTACTCTAATTCTATAGTGGAAAAAGTTACTATAGTTTTCCGCTTACTCATCCAACTAATCTCACCGCCGAACATGGTAAAAATATAAGCACCGGTGGATCTTATGATGCCAATATCACCTACCCAATCTAAATCCATGAATCCATGAATACAAACTCACTATATAGATCCTATAGGATGTCCATGATAACATAAGGAATACTCGGAGTTACCCCATAAATACCTGAATACTCTCTTTATTGCATCCCAATGCACTCGTCCAAGATTAGCCATGAATTGGCTAAGAACTCTCACTACTTGGGAAATGTCTAGTCCTATACAGACCATGAAATACATCAAACTACCAACAAGACTAGCACAATTGGTACTCTCATCATATCATCCACCTCACTAGGAGATTTTGGACAATCTAAAACTAATAACTTTGTCCCCATCGTAATAGGAACACACAATGGTCTACAAGCTCCCATGTTGAATCTCTTCTATATAGAATTCACATACTTACTCTAGCATAACCAAAGCTTTCTATTTGTCCCATATATTCTGATTTTCATACCCAAAATGTACCTAATTGCACCCAAATCCTTCATTTCAAACTCTTTTGAAAGTTGAGACTTTAAATCAAAAATTAAAAATTTTCCATTCCCAATGAACAACATATCATGAATGCAGAAAGCAATAATGAGAATGTGATCATCAATAGTTTAAAAATAAATATGATGATTTGATTTTGATCTCAAAAATCCCAAGCTCAACACAAAGGAATCAAACTTCTAGTACCACATCCTAGGTGACTGTTTCAAACCATACAAAGAATTCTTCAATTTGCAAGCCAAATTTTCATGCCTTTCATAATGTAATGCTCTAGCTGTGACATATATATTTCTTCCTCCAAATCACTATGAAGGAAAGTTGTCTTCACATCTATCTTTTCAATCTCTAAATCGTATGCAATAACAAGTGGTAACAAAAATATAATGGATGTGTTATCTTTGCAATAGGAGAAACAAATCTCACCATTATCAATTCCCTCAACTTGGGAATAACCCTTTGTGACTAACCTTGCCTTATATCTCTCAACATTGCCATTTGAACCAAACTTTTTCTTGAACACCCATTTGCAACCAATGAGTTTACATCTATCAAGAAACGGAACTAGATCCCAAGTGTCATTTATTTTTAATGCAACCATCTCTTTATACATGGCCTTTATCTAGGAATTTGCATCAGTCATTCCCATAGCCTCCCTTACGGTCCCAGGCTCATCAATGTTAGAAATCAAGGAAAAAATACAACTAGAATCATGCAATGAATATCCAAACCTATTACGTTGTCGCATTATTTGTGTAGACCTCCTCAAAGGTTGAGGTTGAGGTTCTTCATCTTTTAAAATTTTCGAGCTTCTCGATCTCTCCTTACCATCAAGTCCATCATATGTTTTTAGTTCTTCTTTCTCAAGGGTAGGAGGAAGATGGACTACATCCTCTTTCTTTTCTTTTTTCTTTGGCCATAGAACAACTATAGGAGTAATGAGTTCTTTGAAAATCATATTTCTGCTATACAGAACCCTTTTGGCTGCAGGATCCCAAAGCTTGTACACTTTCACACCGATGAAGATAATCTTTACTACCTTGTTCTCCAACTTAGACCTCTTCTCCTTAGGCACATGAGCATATGCCTCAACCAAATACTCAAATATGTCTTAATGAAGGATTTTTACTAGACCATACCTCCATGGGTGTCTTATCCACAAGTGCTAAAGTAGGAGACCTATTAATTAGGTAGCAAGCAGTGGCAAAAACTTCAACCCAAAAATTTTGTTTGAGGCTAGCTCCACTAAGCGTACTCCTAGCCCTCTCCATCAATGTACTATTCATTCTTTCTGTAGATTAATTTTTATGAGGGTGTAGGGAGTTGTATTATGTCTTTCAATCCCATATTCTTTACAGAACTTGTCAAAATCTGTTGAACAAAACTCATCGCCATTGTTAGTCATCAAACATTTAGTCTTTCTATCCATTCGATTCTCTATAAGAGCCTTAAACTCTTTGAATCTATTAAAGACTTCATATTTGCTTCTAAGGAAATAAAACCATGTCCTACTGTAATCATCAATGAATGAAATACAATAAATATATTTTACAATTGAAGGAACATTAATAGGACCAAACAAATTAGAATGAATCAAGTCTAACACCTCAGAAGATTTGTGAGAACTAGAGAAAAAATAAACAGGATTTTCCTTTCCATAAATGAAATGTTCGTAAAAATAAAACTCAAGATTACAATCATTCATCCCTTCAAAAATATTTTTATTTTTAGGTTTCTAAGACCCTTCTCACCAATGTGGCCAAGCTTTGGTGCCATGACATAGTTTTCTTAGTTGGAAGTTTCATCTCCCTAGAATGAGCACCCTTGGGTACCTAGAAAGCATGATCATCAGAAGTAGATGCAATAGTCCTCTTTGCTACTAGTTTTGATGGTGAGGATGAAGATATGAAGATCTCTTCTTCATAATAGAAGAACTATTACACTACACAATTCATGCATCAAGTTGAAACAAAGTTCCAATCTAAACACCCTTATCCAACATCATAGCTCCTCTCATCTTCTTGCATCCTCCATTCGAGAAAACTACTTGCACACCCACATCATTCAATTTACTTGCAGATAATAGGTTCCATTACAAATAGGGATATGTAGTAAACCATTGATCCTATTTACTCTACCATTAGGGAATCAAATCAAAACTCTTCCATGACCAACAATATTTAGGTGAGAGCCATCAATCAAGTACAAATTATCACCATCAAACTCTTCATACTTCAAAAACTAACCCCTATGAGAGGTCATGTGGAATGATGCACCAGAGTTAATAAACCACATATCTTCCGATGCATGCGTTTCCAAGGCAAAAACAAACGCTTCACCATCATCTTGAGAAGACTTGTTTGAATCAAAATCATTATTTTTCTTCTTCTTATTTTTCCCCTCTGTGCACTCCTTGCAGAAGTGACAAGGTTTGTTGTAATTACAATATAGCCTTGGACTTTCAAGGAGACTTAGATCTCCCACGATATTTGGATCTTCCTTTATTTTATTTCTTTTTATCCTTTCTCCTTGGATCCACCACAAACCACAAGAGCCTCCTTATCTGAATCTGATGATTTTATTCGCATCTCCTCAAACAACAGAGATGTAACCACATCGTCCATCTTGAAATTAGTAGTGATACTTCCAATGGCCATAATAAGGCATTCCTACGAATCTAGTAATGAACATAGTAATGTCATACAATGATCCTCATCCTCCATCTTTACACCAACAGAGGATCAAGACAACTAGGCAACAAGCATATTAAACAAATTTAGGTGATTCACAATAGATCCTCCATCCTCAAAGAGTACAAATTATTTCTCAAGAATAACTTATTTACCAATGATTTAGCTTGATAATTTTCTCCAAATTTCTTCCACAAAGATGCAACTATTTTCTCTTAATGAACATTTAATAGGACAAAGTCAACCAAATAGAGTCTTATGAGACATTTAGCTTTCTGATCCATTTGATCTTAGTCTTCTTGTTTCATTCTCGTTGGCATGGAACAGGATACCACGAGCCATAAATATCTATCCACCAATAGGTCCTCCATCTTGAGTTTCCACAACTCAAATTTTCCTCCATAGAACTTCTCCAATTCAATCCTCCCAAATGTGCTAGCCATCTCTCCCACAAAAAAGATTACAAACCCACTGCACATGCTCCCATTCAAACTAAGATCAATACAAAAAACCCTCTACCCAAAAAATAGAATCAAAGGTGATCAAGCTCTGATACCAATTGAAAGGAATGAAGGTATGCAAAAATGATTCCTAACACTAATCTAAGAGGAGAGATATACAATTTTAATTCTTTTTTAGTTACAATGTAGAGAGATTATTAAATAACATCACATGAAAGTGTACAAATCTCACAACACAAGATATACATGGGGAAAACCCTTTCAGGAGAAAAATCCCATGTTCCAAAAATTTCACAATGTATTATCTAATCAACGATGATTATAAAACACTTGCAATGCAAGTTCTTCCAAAAGTATACAAATGTTGAATTTTGGAGCTATTCTGAAAACATAATGATACCTACAAATTACAACTTCCATAACCCACTCCAAGATATCTAATATATAGAGAATACAAGTATGAAGGTAGCTTCTAGAGGAAGCTACAAGAGATAGGCGTCCAAATCCACTTGGAACATTTTTCCACCACCTCTAAGCATGCAAATGACACTTCTACAAGATTCTTTGACTCCTCATTCATACCTCCAAACTTGGGCGCTCCATTTTTACTCAAAATAGGTATGACAAATGATCTTACACACCTTACAACCATCATAGAATTTGTCATATATGAAAACTCTTATAGTTGTAAGAGAATCTATCATAATTGACTAATAATAAATGATTCTCTTACAACTTGTCATAGTCAAACTTGGGTGCCTAGATTCCCCATGCAAAGATGCCTTCCAAAACATGTCCAGTTTGTCATAGAATTTGGCTTTTACATGTCATAAGATCATCATAGGAATTTTTCATAATATCGTCATAGGAATCCATCATAAAATTATCATAAAATCCCTCAAAGATGTTGCCACATGTCAAAGGAATCTCTTCCTAAAGTGGGATGCCTAAATTGCCTTGTGTGGACCACAACATCCTTGTCACCTTCCATGTCACCTTCCAACATGTCGACAAGTCATCATGCAAAGTCATATTAGATGACAAATTAATATGAGCAAGAAATTACACATAAGCATAATTAAATTAATATTTTAATGCTAGAAAATTAAAAAGGTTGAGACACCTTAATACCCAACAAAATAAAAATAAAAAGAAGTAATGGGCTTTGGTTAGTTATCTTTTTTTCTTCATATTTTTCATAAAATCCTTTATTGGCTCCATGGGAAAAGAACTTTGAAATATTGAGAGGAAAGGATTGGGATTTCCTTGGATTTAAATTGGCTTGGAGTAGGATTTCTTGGGTGTGTGTCAATATTGTTGTGTAACAGTTCTTCTTCAAAGGAACTTTCCTTCCATTGTTTAAGCTTGTGTTGGGAAGGTAATTTCCCCATTTTAATTACATTTGAAATGAATTTCCTTCATTTTCCATACCTACATTAGGTGGATGCATATGGAATTCATTTTCTAGGAATGAATTTAGTTTCATTTCTTAGTTTACTTTGCATTTTTTAAATTTTTAAAAGATGCAATTTAGAGCCAAGGTTATGGAAAATTTTCTTTGAATTCCTTTTTGTGTTAATAAGGTTGTAGTTGTGAATTTTAGATACAAATGGGTATTTTTCAAATTTCTAAATTTCTTATAATTTGTGAGATGAAAATTTAAGATTTCAAGCAAATTGATTTGGTGATTTTTGTGGTTTCATTGCTGTTCAAGTGGAAAAAATGAAGTTTAGACCACAAATGAATGTTTAACTTGTGGGAAGATTTGTCTCCCCAATGTTGTAGAATTTTGTCTTTTGGCATCATGTCATTGATTTTTGCATTTCTTTCATACCACATTTGCATTGTAAATTTGACACATTGGACTCTTAGGATTTAGGTATAGGGTAGTAAAGGAGTGGCTTCTCAACACTTTTTAATTTAAAAATTAATTCATGGATAAATATACTTGAGAGCGTAAAAAAGTGATAACATAGACACGTTGGGAAAATAAAACATGTGATTAATTAAGACAACTATGCCATGTTTGAATGCCTCAAAAGGATTTTTGACTCAAACATAAGGGGCATGCCACAACTCTTGGATATTGTTGAGTTTTAATAAGTAATCTTATGTGAGATAGGATTCCTACTCAACTTTCTACATGGTACTCATGCTATTATAGTGACACTCCTTAGCTTACATCTAGGACCCTCCTCTTATCTTACCATAAAATTTTGTATCTAATGTGAGTTGTTCCCTCTTGTATGTGCATGGATGGTATAATGATGGATTATTATACCCTTGTGCACACACGTTTCTGTGATTTTTTGTACATTATTTGTTATCATGTGTATTGCTACATCTTCCTTGTTTTGAGTGAGTGTGATTTGTACCCATGCAACCATATCATAGGATAGTGGGGTGTCCCCAAGGGTTCCACATGGTTGAGTGGTGTTGAAACACTATTGGGGACTTATGAATCTTGTAGATTAGTTTAGGATTGCATGCAAAATGGAGTTCACTTCTTTTTATTTTAATTTCTTATTCAATCAATTTACAAAAAAAATATAATTTAGGACAATGGTGTACTCTCATATGTAATCATGTAGTTATTATTTTATTCTCCATGTTGATTTAATGTAGTTCACCTATATAAGTGGTGAAGGATCTATTATTACTTTTAATACATTTTGATGTTGGTGTTGAACATGCATGGAATTTTGGATGGTTTTTTCATATTTTTTGTGTGGTGATAAAATAGATTAGAGTTCTTAATTCATATTTTTGATAATATAAAATTACATATTTAGTAGAAAAAATTTGTGCTTATTCTAATAAATTTTATGATTGATTCTAGTAATTATTGTTAATGGGACCCTAAGGTGATTTTTTCTCCTAGCTTTCTTACTATCCCTACTGTAGGTTGGCATGCATCCCATTTTTGAATTATTGCTTGTGATTCTAGATGTGCATTAATGTATTAAAAATATTTTAATGATCATACCTTAATTTTGGGTGTTGTTTGATTATCTCAAAGTTTTGGACACCCTTATATGACTCAAACTTGTATCCTTCACATAGACATTTAGTTTTGTTTGGGCCGAGGGTGTTCTTAGTTTCTCCCACCTCTTTAGTTCTCTTATCCCTTATACCTTGTTCCACTTGATAATCTCCTCCCTATTTGGAGTGTGCTTTCATTTAGCATGTTGTTTGGGAATTGGGTTAGTTGGTGGTCTAGTGATAGAATCCTAGAACTTGTTCATTTTTTCAAGGGTTTGTTTGTGGCTTAGGGATGGAGATCTTGATAGAATAACCTATATTGAAGTCTTAATCAAATTATTGACTATATGATTCTAGAAAAATATCCAATGTGAAAACTTTCTAGTATAATAGCTTAAATGTGGGACACATACAATTTTAAGACTATGGCATAGATATGAGAATATATATTATCGCATTGGAGCCCCTCTAAAATGCTAGAGTCCACTTGGTATGTTGTAGTCCTTTCCCATGCTTTCATCTTTTGGTTGTTAGACAATGGGCACTTGAATTTTTTTGAAGATTTTTTTTTGAATGAGTAGTTCCCCTTGGTTTGTTGAGTCTTTCCATCTTAATACTTTGTTGACCAGTTTCATATTTTGGAAGTTATCCCCTCTTTTGCATTGAGAAGCATGCTTTAATGTGGAATCAACTAGAGGTCAATTTAATTGCTAGACTTGGAATCTCCTAGTTGTTGTATCTCTCATGTAAGGATTCCTTGGTGTATGTGTGTCATTATGGCACCCTACTTGAGCATGATGAGGGTGTCACTCTCATCCTACCTCTTGTGTTCATGACAAAACTAAGTTGGGTTCTAGTGACTAGTGTTCTTTATGGAGGTAGTTCCAATCTCATTTTTGGTCAAAATGGTGACTTTTATTATGTTCTATGAGGTTTTTTTCTTGTGGCACCATGCTTGAATGAGTTGGTGATGGGAGAATTATGTTTTTTTGTGGTTGGTCATGCAAATTTCCTTGAGTATTGGTGTGTAATATGACATATGTATGGCGCATTTACAATGCAAAAAAAATATTAGTCTGAGGTTAGTTTAGTTAACATCTTGGAAAAAATCTTGGGAAATTACATTTAGTATCCGATCTCATATTGAAACATTGGGAAATCTATTTTATGTGCTTACTAGTATGATTTATTTTGTGTTTATTGGCATGTTCCTAGTTTTGCATTTTCTTGTTGCTTGATTGTATTATTATGGTTTGATGGATTATCATGTATGTGGTAACCCTTGAAAATTATTTGTTAAAGGAAAGATGCCTCCAATGCCTTATCAAACTTGAGAAGGGGGAAATGCTAACCCTGGTCAAGAGACACCATAAATAAGAGTGATCAACGCTCTAGGATAAGGTAGGTTCAACCTAGAGATCCTTTTTGTACACCATAGGAAGTGGACCTAAGTTACAGGATATTTTGGCAAGGTTTGACCCTCAATAATAGGGGTCTCAAGTTGGTAGTTCACAAGATTCACATCAAAGGTAAGGTGCTTAATTAAGAGATGATAAAAGAGAACTCTCTAAGAGACCATGTTAGTCTAGAGTGGAGGACATACCCTTATAGGAGACACCTCATTGGGAGGCTAGGTAGTTTTTGGATGAGGACAATGTGGAAATGAACCATATTAAAGACCTTTTGTAAGCCCATACTTTGAACTTTGATAGTTTTACGAAAGGATTAGAGGCTAAGGAATGGATGTTTGCACCTGATAGATGTTTTGTGATGTATCCCCATGGTAGTAGTACCAAGGATTGCTATTATGCACTTTCATGGGTTTTATTCCACGTAGGAGGATAAAAAGTATCACTTGGACATTGTTATGGTCTAAATGGACACCTTTTGCAAAGTTTTTGTTCATGAAACCCTTGGATTATTTTGGGTAACGTAGTGCAAATGAGCTATGATAGTTGGGCATGACTATTTCCTAATATGAGAATCACCTTTTTTTTAATCTTAAGCAATATGTAGCCTCAGAAGAGAATGTGGAGATTATTTTGTAGATATTTATGAGAGGCTTGAACTCTTGTATCAATGGTAGTGTTCAAGTGATAGAACCAAATACCCTAGAGGTTTTCATTGATAAGGATAGACTAATAAAGGAAAGTTTTGCTAAGGACCATGATGGTTAGGTGGGAGTTTAGGTAGTGGATCCTTATTAGTTAAGATGTGGAGTTTGGGGGTTTGAAATCAAAACCAAGGTATCCTTTAGGACACCTTTTGAACCTCCTAGAACTTTGTAGAATCAATAGAAGATAGAAAGGATCAATAGAACCATCAAAGTGGTTAGTGATTTGGTGGAATTTCTTGCTCAAAGAAGAATATGAAGCATCATAGGGACTTCATTTCCCAGTAGCGAGAAAGTAGCGGGAAGCCCAATTATAGTCACTTGAGATTTTTCTAGTCAAGTGCACCTCAGTCAACCCCCTTTTGGGTTAAAGTATATGGATTACATCAAGAGTGACATGAATTGCAAGAAAGTTAAAGGTATCTAAGAATTGTGTCAAACTCAATGACAAGTGGTATGTAGTATGATTTTTATAAGGTGAAACTCTATAGTAAATTTAATATCACAGTGGTAGGTGATAGTGGATTATCTTAGTAGTAGTAATTCCTATACTTAACTTGCATTTGATAATGTAGACCTTGAGTTCTAAGTCATTATATTATATTTCTCTATAAGGACAATACTTGTTCACTATGTATGTTGTGACTATAGTTTTCTACATCTTCAATGATTATTAGATCATTATATATGTTGTGACTATTAGGTATTTTTCCTCTTCAATAACTGTCATTAGATCATTGCATAAGTTTTGACTATGGTTGTCTTCTTCCTTTAGTGTTTAAAATTGTAACTTTGGATATGTTGTTACTATCCTAGTTATTTGTTGAATAGATATTGAATGCTCTATCTAATTATAGTGACGTATTCAATGTGATAGTAGTAGTTACTTTTGCGCACATGCGTCTATGTGGTTTAGAATGTTTGAATTGAACCAATGTGGTGAGCAAGGGTAAAATCAAACCTAAGGAAACTAATCCATTTTCTATGCATTGAATTATATGAGATTAAATTAGAACGCACACATGTTGTCAACTTGCAGTGATGATTCTCTAATAAGATTGTGCTAGAACTATCACAATTTTTAAATGAAATCAAGATTGACATAGCTGGTTATAACCTTATACTCTTGAGAGCATGAACCATGTATTGATTATCCTAAAGGGAACTTGTCACTAATATGCATGATGATTTGTTTTTATAGTAATTCTATTTGTATTTGATATTATTTATGCTAAGAAATCATGGTAGGAATCAAATAAGTTCCAAAAGTAAATGCCAAAACTTGTGTTTTATATTTAACTTTGTTATTTCCTATAAATTCAACAAATAGTCTAATAGATAGAACCTTGTTAAGGGAAGTTAGTAGTGCATTTAAGGTTCTTCCTATTCCAGATACAATGTTGTTAATTATTGACTTCTATCAAAATGTAATGTAAATTGAATAAA
This sequence comes from Sequoiadendron giganteum, assembly GCA_007115665.2. Classification (NCBI taxonomy): domain Eukaryota; kingdom Viridiplantae; phylum Streptophyta; class Pinopsida; order Cupressales; family Cupressaceae; genus Sequoiadendron; species Sequoiadendron giganteum. The sequence continues at coordinate 337,518,558 of CM021105.1, read as the reverse complement.
TGTTTTTTTTAGACAAAGGAAACTTGTTTGTAGTTGAAACATAGGAAAAAGGGATCACCAAAATGAAATGGTTGAAAAAGGTGGGGTCTTAGAGTTCATCAAAATGAGACACCTCAAACACACCTTTTCCATAATTTCATTAGAAAAACAGATCTCCCAAGGATAGGATTGACTTTCAACCTTGAGGTGAGAACCCTATTAGGAAGGTCTACTATTTTCTTATGACAAAAATGACTGATTGGCCATTTTGGGAGATAAATTTAAATGCATTAACAAAAGAAATTGCATGGCCTAATACTTGAAATGCATATTTTATGATAGCAGAAACAAAAATAACAAGTTAAAAGAAAATCTAAGAAGGGCAGAGTGGTATGTACTTGGCACCAAAAGTGGGTTTTGAACACTACTGAAGGATAGATTCACCCTAGGGAAAATGGTTATCTATACATGGGTCCAAAATATGCTTTTATAGTCCTCAAATCCCAGATCTAGGTTCAGATTTCTCTAGGTTCACCTATCAAAAAGCCAAAAATAAAATCTGTAGGTGAGTTTCCATGGCTTGAAAACAATGTTGACAACTTTTCAAAATTACTCTTTTCATTGATTTTTAGTCCTTCACCTATAAATCTTCACATACAAAGAAAGAAGAAAAATGTTTATTTTGGGTGAATAGGGGATTTCCTTGGTCAAACCTCAGTTTGGTAATTAAACCTTGATGATAAAACAATGATAAATAAAAGGGAATTGGTGAATGGACAAAGCTATGCCACAACTCACCAAACCCTTAATGACTGTCCTTAGAGGACTGAAGTCTAACACATTTTTCTAAGGATTGGATCTTGATTGAATTGGCTTGAATGATTGGTTGATTTGATTCTTGAATACTTGTTTGAATGCTTGAAACCTACATCACAATGTTAGCTCCAAAACATGACACAAAGATGCATAAACTTTGATATGATGATACGATCTTGATTGTTGATGTAGATGAATGACAAACCTACTCTTCAATTCTCTTGACAATAATATTTGCTCTTGTGAAAGCTGCCTCTTAATTCTTAGATTTGAATTGATAAAATATCTATGTATTTAGAGGTGTTTATCTAATTTCTCAAAAATTAGATTGCAAAATCCAACAATTGAAACTTGAATTTGGATCATTAAAATTCCGCCAAAAACATATTTCAAATTGAGTCATGGAACTTAAGGAGGACCCATTTTCCCTTGCAAAAATAGGTCCTGAGACCTAAATCTAGGACACACAATTTTCAAGGTGTTTAAATTATTGTTGGCAATTGTTTAATGTAGGTTTCCCTTTTGGAAAATGGGAATAATAAGGCTTTGGAATGCATTATTTGGTCAATTAGAGGATTAATTAAGTCCAATTAATTAAGGGGATGCAAACATAGTGTGAAATTATAAAGGTATACAATTTTCTACACTAAATTCAACCCCCACTTTAGTGAGAGTATGAACTTACGCTCAAACTCACACTAAAGTAGACAAATATATGTCAAGAGGGGTCCAATTGCACAAATGTTAGAAAGATATGATGAAAAAGATCAAGGAGGTGGACAAGCCCCCAAGATCAAGATCCCATGGAAAACCAACATAAGCACAAAGAGACACACACATATGTATGATATGAAGTAGCAAAACAAGATACACAAACATGCAATGTCAAAATTAATAAGAAAGGGGATGAAATAGCAAGTTGTATTATGCCACGTCCATCAAACATGCTCATATGGCTCCAATATAAAGCAAGTTGTGTTATGCTCGGTGGCCATGAAAAATGCACTCACAAGTGCTAGTGTAGTATGATATACACTAAGTGAGACCCCAAGGCAATATGAGAAACACACAATGGTCTGGTGCTTGTTGGGAAAATGTGTCTCAACCTTGCAATTATATACGATTTATTGATAGGATGTATGTTGGTATGTGGTGATTGATCATTCAAATACTGTACACTCATAACAAGACGTGGGGTTTGGGGCAACACCCTAATTTTTTTTTTCTGTTGACACGTCAAGGTTTTTTCTCGCTAACACGTCAAGGTTTTTTCCCGTTGACATGTCAAGGATTTTTACCACTGACATGTCAAGTTATTTCTATTAACATGTCAAATGAAAAATGACCTTGTAAAATCCTAATTCTAGAAGGTTTCAAAAAGCTTGTTATAAGTGGGTTGGATGTATGTGTAAGGAAGCTAAGGTAGCAGAACAACTTCCTACACTAACCTTGAGAGGAGAATAATGAATTGTTTTTACAAATCTTTAATAGTTACAAAAACTTTAAAAAAAAAAACAAAAGTATCATGCATACCAAAACATAATGATTTATGTGGGAAAAACCCTTTTGGGAGAAAAACCCCACACTCCAAAAGCCACCTAATATATTATTCAGAAATAAAAATATTATAATATACTTATAGAGCAAGCTTCTCACAAGAGTATCACCATCATAGATCAAGAGACACCACGACTGCTATCAGACTCTCAGAATACACCTCGTCTACATATATTCTAGTTGTGTATAACAATATTTTTGGAATCTTCTAGAATTAGGGTTTTACAAGGTCATTTTTCATTTGACGTGTTAACAGAAAAAACCTTGACGTGTCAATGTTTTTTTTTTCAGGGCACTGTCCCGAACCCCATGTCTTGTTACAAGTGTACAATATTTGTATGATCATTCGCCACATACCAACAGACATCCTATCAATAAATCTATATAATTGCAAGGTTGAGACACATTTTCCCAACAGTATGTAGACAAAGGTGTATTCTGAGAGTCTGATAGCGGCCGTGTTGTCTCTTGATCTCTGGTGGTGATACTCATGTAAGAAGCTTACTCTACAATTATAATGTAATATTTTGATTTCTGAATAAAATATTGGGTAACTTTTGGAGTGTGGGGTTTTTCTCCTAAAAGGGTTTTCCCCACTTAAATCATTGTGTTGTGGTATGCATGATATTTGTGTTTATTTTTTATTAATTTTTTTGTAATTGTTAAAGATTTGTAAAAGTTTGGTATTATTCTCCTCTCAAGGTTAGTGTAGGAATTTTTTCTTCTGCCTTAGCTTCCTTACAGTTCAGTCCAATATACACCAGGTGTGTACCCATAAAAAGGTGGTAGATGGCAAGTCATTCTAGTTCTATAAGCTCCCATATGTCAACCATACCAAAAGTTATACTCCCTAATAACTTTGATAAGGTGCCACACAAAATGGTCATAGGCTCCACAAGGATAGAAAGCTATATTGTGCTAGACACTCATGAAATAAAGGCACCACTAGCAAGCAAGATATATTATGCTTGGTGGCCAAGAATTTAGTTTAGGATCAAACTTGGGTTCTTATTAGTTCATGAAAGGTATCACTTTAGGGAACATCACACTCAATATCACCATCAAGAGATGACTAGTTGAGGGATAAAAAATTCACACCTCAGGGAATGCAAGCCATAGCATTACCACTAAGAGGAATGTCATATGCCAAGAAAGGTCACACTCTTGAAAGACATCAAACCCAATGTCACCACCGAGAAGACACACCACATGAATTGAGAAGACCACACTTTGAATAAAGTTCATGTCATCAAGCAAGCAACAAGCGGGAGGAATAGTGCCCCCCACTTTAAAGAAATTACTAAACACCATGCTATGAGAAATTAATTTAAAGTAGAAGATGTGCCAATTGATAAAAGAGACATGAGAGCTTATTTGGAAATCCCTATGCCAAACATATGTTTCCAAATGAAGCTACATCATGGAAAGGAGGTTCCCCCCATATGAAATCCTAAGATAACACAAAAGGGATCTATGGATTTGGGGTTAGCGTATGTCTTTGCTACAATGATATAATCGAGCTTGGAACTACCATCATTCCCCAAATAACTCATGGAACAAAAAAAAAAAAGGGAAGAATGAAACATAGATAGAAAAAAAGGAGAGGCCTTTTAAGTCAACATGGAAGAGAACTAAATGTCGCAATGCTTTGCATTATCCCCAAAAGGAAAACACAAGACAAGGACAATGTTTACGAAAAATAGAAGAATGCCGCAACAGATTCACTTCATTTATATCCTTGCACCAATAGAGTGACAAGGGTCATGTAAATTAGAATCACAAACATAAAGATACACCAAGCAACACAGTACAGGGGATCACATTACACACATGCAATCACACGAAGAGCATGAATAGACATAAAACTATTATGACACATGCGAGCCAACCTAAAGCAAGTTGTTTGCTTCCCCATCTTGTTCATCATATACAAAAGGAAAATGACTAGCCAAAGGGGAAACAATGAGTGCCATACTAGGACAAGGCTATCTAACCCCTTAGCCCCCAAATGTGTGAGGAAGCTAAGGTAGCAAAACAAATTCCTACACTAATCTTGAGAGAAGGATAATGCAAAAATTTTACAGATCTTTAACAGTTATAGAAACTTAAAGAGAAATAAACATAAATATCATGCATACCGGAACACAATTATTTACATGGGGAAAACCCTTTCAGGAGAAAAACCCCACACTCCAAAATTCACCCAATATATTAATCAAAAATCACAAAGATTACAATATACTTGCAGAGCAAGATTCCCGCAAGAGTATCACTAACCAGAGATCCAAAGGCAACACAACCGCTATCAAACTGTTAGATTACATTAAAATACACAACCATAATACAATGCCCTCATAAAATAGGGTTGCCTTCTAGGGCAAGTCAAGATAATAAAATATCGACTATCAGATTTAAGACCTAATGATGAACAGTCCAGATTTACAATAATAAATATAAATAATATTTTCCTTTCGAAAGTGCTGCCCCCGAGACCCCATTAGGGTGTGCGGACCTTGGACCCCTCACGGTGGTACAAACCCCCAATTCCCCCTTGTCATTGGAATATCAACAATACCTTATGTATTAATAGTACCTTATGTAATTGCATGGTTGAGACACATTTTCCCAATAAAATGTAGGAGAAGGATGAGCTGAGATAGGTGATGAGAATGTGATCCTTACAATATAGAAATGGTTTGCATGAAATGCAATACATGTAATAGTGAGTATGCTATGAATCTACAACTATCACATGAAAATGAGGAAAGTGAACAATTATTAATCTATTATATGATCAAGTTGTCTTGCAGGAGGATCAAATTTTTTCAATACCATCTTTAAAGCATGAAATTCATCGGTAAGAAGAGTTCTATGAAATGCACAGTAATTCATGGTTGTACTTTTTCTCTTTTTATTCTCTCAAATAGGTGGCAATATAATCAATTCTATATGGAGGATTTGATCCATTTTTCGTTCAGTTTCTATTAAGGTATGCCAAAATGGCAACTTATTAAGTTTGTAGGGCTTAGGTTTCTTACTTGATTGGGTAACTTGTTGAGGCATTAATTGGTGTTTGGAACAATTTTGTGAAAGATAATACCTTTCCCATTAGGGGAGGTAGTGGGAGGAGAGGAACCTTGACATCATAGTCCCTTGGTATCTTCCAATGGTTGTTGTTCTGGCAGTTGATGGATTTCATGTTCATTGGTTATATAATATCCTTGTTTGCTTAAGATTTTAAAGCCTTGACCATAACTCTCTTCTAAGTTGATGGGTGTCTTAGTAACTTGATGATAATAGGATAGAAGAGTATCACTATTGTACTTGTTAACAAGTTCTTTCATGATTGATGGTTGAGACTTGCTTTGTGTTTGAATTTAAGGATGCAAAAGGTTGAACATATCAAGTGACAAGATGATAGGAGGTGTTGGTTTTTGCATGGATGGATAAAATGATGCATTTTTCTCAAGGTTATGTAAGGATCTTGAATGAATTATTGCATGCTATCTTTATCTTGGCCTAAGATGTCCACCTCATTTATTAGGAGGTGAAGATTCATGAGTGTTATCAATTGCATTATGATCATCTCCAAATATACAACTTGAAACATTGGCCAAAGATTTTAAGAACATCCATATGTTGCCAAAACACATATCCATGATGACTATAAATGTAATTTTCAAATTTGAAAATGATATCTTTTGAATGCAAATTTTTAGTTTGAAAAATGCACTTATTTTGACCAATTGATGTGAATGCAAACAACTACAAAAAACTGCAATTTTAGAAACTGAAACTGAGATTTGCAAACAATAAGATATAAAGCAAACAGAGACATAATGATGCCCAAAAATTTGGAAATGTACCTATAAAAGGACATATTTTCCCTAGGGCGAATGGGTCTTTGCATAAGGGTTGAAAAAATTAAAGTCTGAGTTTTTGAGTTAATGTTTAAGGTCTCTATTTCAACTTGCAAACAGATACTTTCAGCTATAGATTTCTAGTTTTTATGTTTAGATGTAAATGAAATTTGATGGAAAACAACAAAAAAAATGACAAATTTTTAGATGCAATTGTTTTTGAATTTTCTAATGTAAACGATTGAAAAACACTAATATGCAGACTACTATGTAAAATGAATGCAATATATATGCAATATTTTTGGATTTTTTAAGATTTTAAAGGATGCAAAATATAATTTTAAAACCCTATATGAAATTCAAACTAATGCAATTTTGAAACCCTAAATGAGATGCAATGCAAATTAATGCAAACGAGAGAGATCTTAGAGTTCACCAAAATGGGACACCTCAAACACACCTTTTCCCTAATTTCATTAGAAAAAGAGATCTCCCAAGGATAGGATTGACTTTCAACCTTGAGGTGAGTGAAACCTATTAGGAGGTATACTATTTTTTTATGACATAAATGACTGTTTGGAACTTTTGGGATATGGTTTTAAATTCTTTAACAAAGTAAATTGCATGACCTAACACTTGAAATGCATATTTCTAAATAACACAAATGAAAATGATAGTTTGCAGGAAAATCTAAGTGTAGAAAATGGTAAACCTGCCCAAAAAAGTGTGTTTCAAGGTGTCCTACAAGGACTCATTCACCTAAGGGTGAATGGGTTTTTGTACTAGGATTTTTCTCAACTTTTGGGGTCCTTTGGTGCAAGATTTGAGCTTTTATTTTCCCCAAGTTTCATTGCAAGAAAGTCAGAAATAAATTCGCGATCTGAGTTTCCGTGGCTTGACAATAATGATGAAAACTTTGATAACTTTGCAAAATTTCTCTTTTGATCAATCTACAGTCCTTCACCTGTAAATATGCACATACAAAGAGAGAAGAAAAATGTTTGTTTTTGGGTGAATAGGGGTTTGCCTTAGTTAAACCCCATGTTGGTAATTAAACCTTGATAATGAAATAATGAAAAATGGAAGGGAATTGATGAATGAACAATGCTATGTCACAACTCACCAAACCCTCAATGGCTTCCCTTAAGGACTGAAGTCTAACAAATGTCTCTAAGGCTTGGATCTTTTGTTGGAAACACAGTTGTCGTTGCACCAAAATATTGACCTATTAATGCCTGATACAACTGTCACAGTTAACGGATCCATGAGAGGCGGTTAAGCCATTGCATGAATCTCGAGGGGAGCATTGACCATCTGCCAAAAATATCCCCCTCAACATTACCCGATGGGATTTGAACCCGACACCTTTGGCTCTGATACCAATTGTTGGAAACATAGTTGTCGTTGCACCAAAAAATCAACCTATTAATGCCCAATACAACTATCAGAGTTAACGGATCCATGGGAGGTGGTTAAGCCATGTCACGAATCCTGAGGGGAACGCTAACATCTGCCAACATATTTCATGAATTGGCTTGATTGAATGATGATTTTGATGGTTGAATGCTTGAACCTACATCACAATGTTAGCTCCAAAATATGACATGAAGATGCACAAAATTTGACATGATGATATGATCTTGATTGATGTTGTAGATGACTTATAAATCTACTCTTCAATGCTCTTGACAATAATATTTTCTCTTGTGAAATTTTCCTCTTAATTCTTAGATTTGAATTGATAAAATAGCTATGTATTTATAGGTGTTTATCTAATTTCCCAAAAAATAGATTCCACAAGCTGGCATTTTAAATTGAATTTTAATCATTAAAATGCCACCAAAATCTTGGCACTTAAGGAGGACCCATTCACAAAAATATTGGCACTTGGGTGAATGGGTTCTATGACCTAAATCCAGGACACACAATTTCCAATGTATTTAAATTAATGTTTGCAATTGTTTAATATAGGTTTCCCTTTAAAAAAATAAGAATAATAAGGCTTTGGAATGCATAATTTGGTCAATTAGAGGCTTAATTAAGTCCAATTAATTAATGGGATGCAAACATATTGTGAAATTGTAAAGATATATAATTTTCTACACTATAGTAGTTCATGTGAAAGACCCATATGCTAAATATTCATAGTAGTTAACTATGAATTGGTATACATATTGTCAAAAATTTATTTTACTTGTAGACATTTCATCCAAATAAATGCATGATAATGACAAGAATTATTATTGTAAAAGAGTATTTACTAAATTAATTGTATAATTACTTAGGTCTCTTTTCATTCTAGCTACTTAAGGTTACTTAGGCTATGTGATTTTTTGTGTCTCAATTCATACAATGAGGACACATGTCATGATCTCCTTTTACCCTCACCTAGGGTTATTTTTTTCTTTTTTCTTTTATCTTTTATAAGGATTCATTGTTGTAATTCCTTATTTAATGCACTCTATTAGAAATCATGTTTTGGATCAATAGCTCTTGGCTTCCATAGCCTTATTTTTTCTTTCCTTATGTGATAGGTGTTTGATTGCAGGTGATCCTAGGGAGTTGTAGGGTTGAGTAATCAACTCTAACATGGTATTAGAGCTCCAAATCTATAATTCCTTGTCATTTTTTAAAGATATTTTGATAGATATATTTACAAGACACCTCCTGGAGGAAAGTGGACCTCATGGTTGTGCTTAGAAGGCCCAAAAAACCCTACTTTCATATAAGGCACATTAGGGTTTGGTGATAGACAAATTTTGAGGATTTTTGGGAAGTGACCAGGTTGCCACTACACCAGTTTGTATGACTGTACAAATCGATATGATGGTACGACATCTATCAATATACCTTTTAAGTTCATGAATGGTTCTCAAAAATTGCAGTTTTTTGGTTTTGTGCCTTTGCAACCACTATTATTTCCTGGTATGGCTCTATTTAAAAAAAATAAAAAGTTTTTTTTGTAGTCCTACAAATTTGGTGGAAGTTTGATCAAATTTGGCAGTGACACCAACAAGTATTTTTGCTCCCTTTATGGATGGAGTTTTTGTTTCAACACTCAAACTTCAAAGACTTTTTTCTTGCTCACTCATGCTCCTTTTTTAGAGCAATCTCTTCAAGGGATAAAATTTTGTGTTCTTTAAGATGGTGTAGATGTCTTTTAGTTTAGATTTTTGGTTATTTTCATAATTTTATTTTTCTTAGTGATCTAGCTTTTTAGTTCTCATTTTGGGAGCTTTTAAGGGCCATAAATTGACATATGGACTCCTTTTTGGATGTAAAGCTTTTTTGAAATTGCCTATTTTTTCACACATTGCCATGGTGCCTTCTATTTCCTCTCATCTTTTATAAAAGATGTATTTTCAACATGTGGCCATTTTTTGGGCATCATAGGCATCTTTTGAATGCACTCTTTCATTTGTAGACATAGTGAGATAAAGTGCCACTATTGTACATTATTTTGATATTTTTCACATCATGTTGTGCCATATTTTGTACTCACACTATGTTATAAAGTGTCATCCCAATTTTTTGTGTGTGCCTTTTTGTTTGCAATCACAACCTTGTCTACCTTTATATGTGTGTACCTTGTTTTTCACACCCTTTTTCAATTGTAAGTATTATCTTGTGTACATTTAAATATAGTTTCTTCTCCATGCACTACATGGTGACATATTATTAGTGTACATGTCATCCCTCTCCCTTGTCAGCATTATGGGGTGGGTTTCATATTGTTGGTGCTAATGCTTCCCTAATTTTGATTTAGAGTGAGCTATGCATATAGTATTTGTTCCTATGTACTAGATTGATGCAATGATTGGTTACCCATACATTTCAGTGAGATATACTATTTGTCATAAATACACTCTTACATTCCTATTTTGTGGAGGCAACCTTCTATTCCTAGTTGATTAGTTTCTTCAGACTATTGGCACACACATTTTTAACTTGCATTTTTCTATGCATTTTTTAGTAGTGTCATTAGGGGCACTCGTGTAGATTGATGTATCATTTGTATCTTCAACTATAATATTGTTTCCTTTGTTTTCCATTTGATAATTGCTTGAGTAGTGTCATTGGGGGAACTCATGGATATTTTGTCTTCTTGATCATGATTTTCATCCCGATTTCAGAGGAGGTTCTTAATTTTTAACATAATAGTAGTCATCTTTTGATAGTTGTTTGCAAATTCTTTGTGCACTTCAGTGGTGTTCTTCATGTTCTATTATTTTTGGGACATTGTTTTAGAGAATTCTTAGTCCTTCACTTGTATTTCTCTCTTTTAGAGAGGAGTTTTTCCCATGATGTTTTCTCATATTTTCTAGTTACGAGATATCTTTTCATTTATACATAAGTACCTCACAGGCTTAGTTGTTGAGACCCATATTTTTCATTTTATGAATTCATTATTAAGGGGTTTTAGCTACTCCCCGAGTTACAATTAAAGGGGGGTATTATAGTAAAAGTGCATTTACCTAATTAATTGTTTAATTATTTAGGTCCCTTTTCACTCTATCTACTTAAGCTTAATTAGGTCATGTAATTTTTGTGTCTCAAGTCATACAATGAGGATAAATGTCATGATCTAATTTTATCCCCCCTTAGGGTTTCTATAGGGTTTATTTTTTAGTTTTCTTTTTATAAGGATTCATGTTTTGGATCAATAAGTATTTTCTTTTTCTCTCTTTGTGTGATATGTGTTTGATTGCAGGTGATCATTGGGAGTTGTAGGGTTGAGGAATCAACTCAAATAAAAAAAATCATTGAATAGAGGGAAAATGAAAATGAAAACAAAAAATGACCATGAAGTATAAAGGGGAATACATATATCAAGCAAAACTTGGTGAAAAATAAGAAGAAACATGTATAAGGAAGGAATGACATGTATTTGTAAAAAGAAAGTTCACAACTATTCAAGTGATACTTGAATTAGAGAAATGAACATGTGACTTATGAGAAGGAGTTACATATCTTGAAACAACCCTATCTTCATGCTTTCAAGTAACACTTGATAAGATGAAGAACTCATGATGACATCAAGTAGCACTTGATTGACGCATGTTAAAATTAGCTAATCAGCTAACACTTAACCATTACAAGGATTTGTGGGTGGCCAAGCAACACTTAGTTGAGCATTGTTAACATGATACTAATCTAGTGATACTTGATTCTTACATGATTTAATTTGATTAAGTGGTAGTTGATAAATGGGAAACTTTAAGTGCTTTAAGTTAAATGACTAGACTAGTGGCTCAAGTATATGTCAAGTTGTAAAATGCAAGGTTCATTCTAACAATTATAGAAGCTAAGTACAAGAGCTCTAAGAAAGTAAGATCTTGATTATATTTATTTTTTGTAAATGTGGGTGTTCTATTTTTTATGTACATAGAGTTGAACTTGATTTGTGACATACAATATGTTCTTTAAATGTAAGTCTTGTCTTCTAAAACTATTCAAGGTTTAAAATTTGGAGTTAAATTGCATCACCATCTATTGGCATCAGATATCACTAAATAATTGAATTGATATTTATTATAAACTTCACAATTGGCATTAGATTTCAACTATAATTGAATTGAAATTTATTATCAACTTCACAATTGGTATCAAACATCAATAATAACTAAATTGACATTTATTATCAACTTCACAATTGAAGCTTAGTACAAAGGCATCTATCAAGCATAGTCAAAATTTTCTTGCATAAGATATTAGCTACAACCAGTGGTAAGCTCACTGAAATTTATTGCCACTACTTACATTGCCATCGATTGCCACCCCTTATCTTTTCATTATTATTAATTCAACTTATGTGATTGACTTGTTGGGACTCAATTTTGTCGTGTCAAATTTGGCTTGAGTCTTGTCCTTTTGTGTGTCTTAGTAGCATGATCCTTCATCAATAATCAATCTAAGAAGTTTGTATATGTGTCTCATGTCATATTGTGCTCTTGGTTGTGTTCCATCAAGTGTCTTCAGCTTGTTACTCAAAGGTGACTAGATATATCTTGATCTTGAATAGTTTCCTATAGATCTAGATGGAGACATTTTTTCTACACTATCCCAATGGGTGCTATTTTCTTGCAAGCCTTAGTTTTGTGAAGGTTTCAGAGGTTTGTATATGATGTAGAGTTTTTGAGGGCATCGAGAGAGATATTGATGTCAATGGTTTTCTTGCCAAGTTCAGATGTAAGGTGACTTTGTAGGAGTTTTGTGGATGCTCAGACATATCCATGTCCTATCTAAAGTCTCACACATTCACATGAAGGCCAAATTCTCATGAGGATAAGAGAAGGCAGAAGGAAGGAAAATGGAGAATAAAAGGCATCGACAATGGAAGTGTATGGGCATGGTGGAGGTTCCAAATGGGTGAGAAGGTTTCGATAAGTTCCTACTGATGGTGAAAGTGCCAACAAGGAAAATAATAGTGCCCATGTCGCTTCTTTGCAATGTGAAAGTAATGGAATGCAAAAATGTGTTAATAACAACTTTCCAACAACACGACTCATCCTCCACCCTCTCCACCTACTTGTAGTAATGGATCCATTCATGCAACCACCAAAAGTTAATTGTAGATGTCCTCCTTCCATTTGTAGTTCCCAATTCAGGTGAGATTGATCCTTAGTCATGAGTTTCAACATATAAATAATGCAACAAATTAGGGTTGTTGCTATTATAGGCATGATTTTTTCATTTTGAAGGGAGATTGGTTGTTGTGTGGTCTCTAGAGGCCAGGAAAGTTGTAGGACAACCGTTGAAGCCAAGTTTAGTTTTTTGGGTGACGTGCATACCCATGGAATTAAAGAAGACTAGTATTACACATGTATTTTTCTATAGAATGTATCCATGGTACCAAGTGTGTATTTAGGAATGTTCTTGTTTGTAGATAATGATTTTTCTTTATCATGTTTTCTAGCATGAATGTAATGCTAAGTTAGAAAAATGCAATAGCACTTTGAAAACATTACAAACCTTGTAATGATCTTTCTTTGTTTATATGTCAATACATGTTATATTATGTATAAATAAGAAAATTCTATTATGATCTTCATGATCATTGTTGTATGTAAGTACATAGCTACATGTTCTTTGATTCATATTTATTCATTACTTTGTGATATATTAATCTATTGTCCATGAATAGGCACTGGTCTAGAACCCTAATCAATCTTACACATCCATCAAACCAAACATAAACTAGTAGTGTAGGAGTAGGAGTAGCTTATGTGCATTCATTACCTTAAAATATAACCAGGGATCTATCTTCAATGAGTTGCAAATGAACACATTTCATGCAGGTTATGATTGCACAACTTTATCATCTATATTAGGATTATATGCAACTATTTTTTCTTAGCTTAGTGACACTATTTGGGGTTAGGAATGTAGTTGGGTTTAGTTGCAAATTTTTTTTGATTGTATATTTTATTTGAGTTTAATAGATGTTGAGGTATACCCTAGGAACACCCTCTTGATTCTAAGGTGAGCTCAAAATGTAGGAGAGATAACCCACTCTTGTATAGTCAACTCAAAGTCCTCTATTATTCTATTGATGAACCATTTTTATTCACTTGTTGACAACCTTGGCCTTGTGAGTGGTTTGTGGTTATAGAAAGTGGATCAATAAATTTGAGGCCTAACAGAATGACATCATTGTCGAGGATAGAATTTTTGGCATAAGTTGGTGGGTTACCAACTCAAGAAGATGATTATTGGGTTGATGTTAATTGAAGAATCTACTGGTGGTTGCAACCTAGTATCAAAGTTGTGCCTTGGAGGTTCGTGTACTTCAAGGATTTCCTCACTTTTGTGAGGTGGCGAGTCTATTGTCCAAGAATAATTTTTTTGTTGTTGTTGTTGTTCATGTTTCATGAACACATATCAAGTGACCATAGCTAAGGACAAGGTACTTTGTTCTCCTTCCAAAATTTGAAGCATGGTTTATTTTGGTAAAGAAACAAATAATTTGTTTTACCTCTTTTTTCTACCTTACATAATTAATTGTAACCAACTATGATTGGCTGCAGTGGACTCATTTAGCTAAGTGATTTCATCAACAAATATAACATATCATTCAAATCCTCGATACTATGATAGAAAAAATGTCCAAGAGTATTATGAGGATGAGCCCCCATGTTGTTCATAGAACCTAACACAAAATAAAAATTCACATTCAAGCATGTAGGCATCCATACTTGAAAAAAAGTTAAGGATAGAAGAGTTTGAGGAACTCAAAGTGCAATGTGAAGAAAAAATCAATGCAATATAACCATAAAGACATCCTGTTGTTACAAAAATTGGATTTTTTAGTCTCCTATTGTCTCGCTTGATCCCATTTACATTTAAATTGACCTTTCTTGGATCAATTATGAAAGAAACAATGAGATACTCAATATATAGATTAATGCCAAGGTTTGATGGGCATGATAATGGTCAAGGGGACACACATGCCAATGAATTTTTAGATTTCATGGAGAAATATTAGTTTGAAGATGAAGACATGTGGATTGAAAGGAAATATGAATCCACCAAAGATAATCTCCACATAACCCAAATAGAGAAATCCATGCAAACAAGTATTAAGAATCCAAATGTTTAACCCACATGAGTAGCAAAGTTGGCTCGGGCAGTGGGTTTGCTCCCCATTGGTTCTGGGTTCGACTTCGAGGCCCAGGTTTACCCGATGCATGTGGTTTGTGGGTGATTGTGTGCATCCCCAAAGGATTAGTCTCACCTTAGCTCGCCCCTCCCGGACCCTAACTTGGCAAAAAAAGTAAGACCAAGGCAAGTTTGGTTGGGCACTGGGCTAGGTTGTGGGGATACCTCTAGCGCAATTTTTTTTTTAAGAATCCAAATGAATAATAATAGACAACATACCATCAAATATGACATAAGATATACCCTAGGAAAAATCTCAAGAGGGGAAAACCCAACCTCCAAAATCATCCATCACTCATGTATTAATCAGTAATAAACATTACAATATATCTTTAGAGTCCTCCATGAACACCTTTGAAACATCAAGCCCTCTATAATTACTTCATATGAAAAAGAATTTAACCACACATCCCACACCATGCTTCAAACCTCACAAATTCTAACAAGAGATGCTCTCAACTATCCAACAAGCCAACTAGCCAACATTAGACAACTAACCATGTGATTTTTTTATAAAAACAATCTCACACAAAACCACCAAGTGGTATTACATAAAACCGTGTGACTAATACCATGAGCTTATAAAACCATTAACCCCCACATTTAATTCTTGGTACTAAGTTTTACCAACATTAAATATTTTTCCCATGTGCAACCCCACATTTAAATATTTAATCTAATGTTACATAGAACACATAAAGTGGCCCCAAGAATCCTAACCCATGAGGTGCACACATCCCTAGATCTCCTAGGTGCACCACATAATAAATAAAATATTATATTATAAAATTATGCAAGGTGAATAACACACCTTTTCCTAACATTCTCCCACTTATTGTATATATTGCATAAGAGGTAAACAAGTAAAATCAAACATGAACAAGGGAACAATCCTTATAGCCAAATATACCATCAAGGAATCAAAGTGCTCCATGTGCTCCATCAAGATACCTGCAACAAGAATCAAGGTAACCACCATCTCAAGCATGAATTCTCTCATCTTCCATCATTCCAACACACAAAGATAAGAAACCACCCAAAGATATGCCATGCTATTTATCACAAAGAAGCATAAGTCTTGCCTCCAACCGATATCCCAATACATAAACACTCAATCCAAAGGTAATAAATATTTATCAATAGTTATCAAGATATAATCACCATAGCTGAAAATAACATCCACAACAAATGCTAACACATCCAACTATCCATACCTCAATGGTATATAAATAATAACAAGTGAACCTCATGCCATCAACATATACAACCCATAGCATGCAATCAGAAGCTCCAAGTTCCAAACCTGTCATATAATGAACGCACATAACTAAGAACTTCCATTGCATAGGTAATTCAAATCTGAAAATGACTAAGGAAACCAAAGATCCACCAATAATATCACTAGAAGTGTAACCAACATCATGTAGTACCAAGGAACATCCACAAAGATATGCAAATTTTGCAATGATGCATTGCAATACATCTCTCACCATAAGTATCCATAGCTCTCCCAAGCTATTCACACCCAACAAAGGAAAGAGATAAAGTAAGCTCCATGCCATCACCACAGAATAATTAACTACACATGACCACAAACATAGTGATCACCATAGATCCACACAAGATATCAAATCCAATGTCATCTAAATACAAACATCTAGGAAGAAGAACAAGACCAAAGAGAGAACGTGAAAATCAAAACATATAGCATGTCGTTCTACACACACCTCTAAATGCTAAGCTCTGATAAGTATGATCTCATCCATAAAACCCTAAAGAGAATAGAACTATTCAAATCTAACCATAATAGATATGTATGCATCTCAAACCAAAGGAATATCAACCTAAATCCATTCCCAAACCAAGGGAATAAGCCCAATAACATATCCTAAACTCAACACCAATGAATAATCTCACAATTCATAAGGAGATAAACATGACAACATCTCTCAAATGAACCATCCGGAACTAGCAAACCATAGCTCAAGATCCATATGCATGAGAAAATAAAGCATAAAACATAATGCATCTAAAAATAATAATGGGCAATACCTCTCAAACAATAAACCGATGAGTAGACCAAAAGTGGAGAATGAGAATGCACCTCCAATATATCCAAGTCATCATAAATCATCTAAGAACAATCTCCTCATAGGTCCATGTTGAACTCACGTCCAACCAAGGTGTAGGCTCTTCAAAATTCTAGCTGAAACCTCATCAATGAGTAACCATATCAATAAATGTCTCTAATACCAAGAGATCTCCTAGCCTCACCTATATCTCCAAGTATCCATGAGCACTTGTAACTGACCAATCCATGGCAAACTCTAAATGAAACATAGAATCACCATGAAGCTCCCAAACAAATGATCAATGTAGTCAATACCAAGAGAACCAACAAGATCAATGTCATAGCTCCAAATGCACATCTACAAAATCAAGAACCTATCATAACATCATGATCACATCTCCTCAAAGGAAGATCATATGCTCTAATGAACATATCATGCACCTGTGTCATGCTAAAACTCTAAACGCATAATTAAGAATACATCATGACATAATAACAAAATCATCCTATAAAAATAAGGATGACATGTCAAATGAAAATCATGACACCTCAACCAAATACTGAAGAGTCCTCCATGGCTAACCTAGATGTCAACATCTCCATACCACATGAAGATAACCATATCTTGTCAAGAAGATCATCCACCATAAAATGGTTAATCCACATCATCACCATACTAAACTGTGACACCGAGATCTCCATGGCATCATGACAACCATCTTCTATATAAAGATCATCCATGGCCCCAATGCAATCAAATACTCAACTCCGATCTCCCAAAGGGAAGATTACAAGCCACAATCTCCAAACCAAGAAGATACAACACTGCCAAACCATCACTGTCACAAGCTCCCACCAAATCATGTAATCAAGCTATCCATGGCATCATGATAATAATATCCTCAATGAAGATCAACCAAAGGCCCTCACATAATCAAAGAACTCAATTGCAACATGAGATCCCAAAAGGCAAAGTAAAATCATGATCCTCAAGCCAAAAAGATACACTGACACAAACCATATAGGAATGAATCCAACACCATAAAAAATGCACTTGCATAAAAAATCATGTCATGCCAAAGTCCTTGAGGAACAAGGAACATCCATGACACCATGATCACCACCAAATGTACCAGCAACAAACTCCAATCGTGTCACACATTTTTGTATCGCATAGTCAACTACATAAGTTCCACATCATGATTGCACCTGGCAATACCATCTCTCCATCTCAATAGGACAACCAAACCAGCAAAACAAGTGACTAAACCAAGCCACAAATTTGAATCTTCAACAAAACTAAAGCATCTATGGGCATAGACAACCCACATCCAAGTCAAAAATATAAATTTTAAGCATAAACAATCTACAACACTACACAACTCATAGATCCAACAATGTAACATACAAATCCACTAATATATTGATAACCATGTCAAATGAGAGTAATCAGAGATGTATGTATGAGTATACAATGAATCAAACACCAAATCACCAAGATCTGAATGACCATAAGCTCACAAAATCACCATAGTCAACAAGAACCTATAAACAACTTAGATGGAAATAACAACAAATAAATTATGCAAAAATATCTCCAAACTTGATGCACCATGTAGTGCTTTGAACAAGATTTTCATTGACTATAAGAAGTCCAAAATCTGAATTTGTATGCACAAGTTATGACCTCTCCAATCCTGAAAGGAGCATATGATTTCCAACAAGTATTTCTCTGTTTAAACAACAAAATATAGAAAAACCATTGATACCACAATGTAGTTCTCGGAACCATCTTTCCAATGAGTATAAGAATTTGAAAATCTGGCACTCTTGGAAAAATATATGCCCCCAAGAAAAAAACTACCCAATTTGGCTTATGGGCTAAGCATTGGTGCCCCTTGGGTGGCCCGCCGGTGGTGGCAGTGCCACCTGCAAGCAGCCGGATCCGACTGCATTATAAAATGTGGTTTAATTTTTTATTTTATTAAAAAAAATTAGGTGGCATTTAAAAAAATTTGACAAAATTTTTTTGTTCAATTTTTATTTATTTTAAACACCTTGTAGGGGGGTCGGCCCACTTGGCGAGAGCTATCAGCCGAATCTAACAATCTACTAGTGGCGTGTGATTGGTAGGGCACAAACTACCAGTTTGTACAGACTAACAATCTATGTGGCCTATCAGGCATGCCATGACAAAGGTTGTGGGGGGTCTACAGACCCCACAAAATAATATATATATTTTATTTTAAATTTATTAATAGGGTTTTAAAAAATTTAAATGTAGGAAAATGTATATTTTTTAATATTTATTTTCTGCAATGCCTTCTCAGATGACCATAGTCGTATGGCTAGGGCTAGGGGGCAATTTTTTTTTATTTTTTTTCCAGTAACCAAAATAGGTCAAATTTTATGTTAATATTCATCTCTCAAGCCTCTTGGATCCAATGGTGAGGTATGTTTTGTACCAAGGGGTAATCTGCAACACTTCCCCTATAAAAACCTCATGATGAACATCCATGCAAAAACCCTTTTTCCAACAAAGATTCATAAACTTAGATTTGCATTAAATTACCACAAATCTGCAACCCCAAAACCCCAAATCTGCAAAAAACAACCTTCACAAAACCCTGTGATCTTGCAATGTCTTCATTATTTCCTTGCAAACCTTAGATTCAACTATACACCATATCTACTCTAACAAGGGTTACAAAAACCACAACCATAACTTTGATACTAAATGAAATGAAATATGCATCCACCCAAGAAAGTTTCCACATAACCCAAATATAGAAATATATGCAAACAAGTATTCAAAATGCATATGAAAAAGAATAGACAACATACCATCAAATATGACAGAAGATATACCCTCAGAAAACCCTTAAGAGTTAAAAAATTGGCCTCCAAAAACATCCATCACTCATGCATTATTCAACAATAAACATTACAATACATCTCCAGAGTCCTCCATAAACACCTTTGAAACATCAAGCCCTATACAAGCACTCCATTTGAACAAGCATGTAACCACACATCCCATGCCATGCTTCAAACCTCACAAATGCTAACAAGAGATGCTCTCAACCAACAAACAAGCCAACTAGCCAACATTAGACAAATACCCATGTGTTTGCTTTTATAAAAACAAGCTCACACAAAACCACCGAGTGGTATTACATAAAACCATGCAACTAATACCATGAACTTACAAAACCATTAACCCCCACATTTAATTCTTGGTACTAAGTTTTCCCAACATTAAATATTTTTCCCATGTGCAACCCCACATTAGATGTTTAATCCAATGTTATATACAACACATAAAGTGGCCCCAAGAATGCTAACCCATGTGATGGACACATCCCTAGATCTCCTAGGTGCACCACACAATACATAAAATATTACATTATAACATTATGCAAGGTGGACATCACACCTTTTCCTAACATGGACGAGTTTATTTGTTAGGTCATTGATGGGAAAGAGAAAGAATTGGTATGATAGTTTCCCAGACCATTCCTTTGCCTCTTGGAATCATTTCGTGGCTACATTTGAAGAAGAATTCTCTTTAGATCTTTTGCTCTTGTTGAAGAATTGGAAGATATCAGATGGAAAGAGGGAGAGTTTAGCATGGAGTTCAATTACATGTTTGTTGTTACCTTTTCTCGAATCCTAAATTATTTAAGACCTAACACACCTTATTATATTGATGTTTTCCTTGAATCTTATGAAGCTGATTTGAGTTCAATATGGAAAGAATTTAATTTAGTTAACATGCAACATGCATATAGGTTCCTTGAATTCATTTCTGTTCTAAGAAAGGATATGATTGCAAAATCCTTATCCTCAAGAAAAAAAATTGTTGGTGGTGAACATGTTTTTGATGACAATAATTGTATGTAGGTGACATCAAGTAGAAGCACAATATAAAGTGATGATTATGTTTATAGGTAGGTAGAAGAAGGCGTTGGTGCACTATGTGATAATGGTACAAATGAAAATGACAATGTGTGCACTTACCTTCAACTAGATCATTCATCCGTGGGTGATTGTAGCAAAGAAATCAATGACAATTTCTAGTATGTGAATGAGATAAATGAGCCTGCTATTTGTTGTAGCAATATGAACAATGAGGAAGATGTGTATGTAAATGAGTCATCAAATGAATTAGCTCTAGTAGTTGACTATACAATGCATGCACACATTGGTGATAAAACAGGTGATCAAGAAGATGTCTTCTTGTTTAATCTCTTACCTTATTTTGTCCCTTTTTTTAATTTTTAAGTTGCTATTGGTTGTTTGCATGAGGATAGCATAGACACAGATGTACATAAGATTGTATAGAGATAAGTGTTTGTATAGTTGATGATATTCATTGTGAAGATTTTTCACTTGAAGATTGTGTGTGAAGTGGGTGATCATTTGTATGCATATGAGAGACTCTTTGTTTGGTGTGCAACATGTCTTCCTCATGCATAATACACTTCAAAAGGGTCACATGAAAATGACAGCATAGTGTTAAACGTGGAAGGAGAAGTGTGCGAAAAATTTGATTATAGAAGCACATGTGACACAATAGATTTCTAAGACAAGTTTGAAACAACAAGATAATTTCAAGTGTACAACTCTTTGCATGAAGTGTCTCATGGTTCTAGTTGTGTTGATGAAGCTTGCATCAACATAGATGACATTGAGGTATGTTGGTTGTCTATTGTCCCAAAGGTGGGTAAAATGAGCTTCCAATGTTGGGGATGAATATGGGGTGCCCAAAATTGAATATTTCACTTGGGGCTAATGACTTCAGGAAAATTCACCACCAACAAATTCACCTCCAACAATTCATCACCATGACAAATTCATCTCATGGAAAATTCACCGCTAGCAATATGATATAAATTTTTGGTGGTGAATTTTCCATGAGATGAATTTGTCATAGCGAATTGTTGGCGATGAATTTTTGTCCAAGTGAATTTGTTGGTGATGAATTTTCCTAGAGCCAGGACTAGCATATAGTTCCCAATAGTGTTTAGAAACAACACATATTTCAAAAAGATCAACATGTTTCTCAACTTGATAGTATGCCAAAGCTTTATTTTTTTCAATTTGAGTTGTTAGAGGATGAGTTTCCCTTCACAATTCAACAAGATGAAGTGGCATATTTTTATTTGCATTGTAAATTGGAGGTATTTTATTTTGCCTCAATTCACCCAAGAAGGTCAACAAATATGAAAATACAAAAAAATATTTTCGTGTTGATCTAATTCAAAAATTTCCCCCAATTACTAAGGAAGTAAATGATGAGATGCAAGGAATTGTGGTGGCATATTTTTTTGTGGTTTCCATATAATGGAAAGTTAAACAATGGGGCATGTCTTCACTTTTTCATAGGCAATCACAAGGTTATTCTTGAAGGAAGGAGGTTAATGTTGTTGCAATTAGATGATAATAACAACCATGGGTTGAGAGAAATTGGTTCTTTCAATAGGATGGTATTTGATATGAGCAAATAAATTTATCCATCCTCTACAAGATTGACTTGCATTGTGTTGAAAATTTATTTCATAGCCATTCTTTTGTAGTCCATGTGTTGTCATGATTATTAGCTATGAGTTTCTTCATGTACATAATTTTTTTCCCTCCTGAGTTAGTCCCATTCCTTTCATTCCCCTTTTTTGGTCTACTCAAAGATTTTAGATTCTCATTGTGCCTACAAGAGACACACATCCCCAACTAGAGCCAATGTTGGCAAGTCATTTAATGTGTCTAATTTTTCCTTGTTGCGCTCCATAAGCTGTGCATTTGACCTTGCCCATCCTTTTTTAATAACTAATATGAGAAATTCATGGGGGTCATCATGTCAAATGCGCTTTTGGTTTGTGGTTTTCCCTTCTTTAGCCTTAGTTGTCTAAATTGAAAAATCTTGAAATTGGCTAAGTATGAGAGTTTTTGAGTATTCCATCATGTTGAGTGTTCAAATAGGCATCTCTAGTTCAAATTTGGAGAAAATTGGGCTAAAACGACTAAGTTATGCTATTGCAATTTTTTTGGGGTCTATTATATCTTGCAAGAGTTTCAAGGTGAGTAGGACATATCCTAATGGATACCAAAGTCACGTTGGTTGGTGTTTCATGGAAATCCAAGGGTCTTTAGGACCTTGCGGGAATTTTTGAGGTATCGAGATATATCCATATCCCATTCGAATTCTCGCATATCCAAATGGAGGTGAAATGTCTACAATGTGCTCAACAAGAAAGAATAAAAGAAAAGTGATGCCAAAAGAAGTTTTGTGAAGACAAAAGAAAAAGTGATTTTATGAAAACTTTGGGGATGTCATTATATATACTTATCCTAACCAGATTTTCACTTTTTGACTGAAATAATGGAAAATTTGTGCATTCAAATGGGGCTCAAATTTTTGCAAAAGATGATTTTGAGATCTGAATGGGGCTAATTTTTGTAAATGGTGAGAATAGATAGAGGAAAAATTTGTGTGCATATTTTCCACTCACCCCACATATTAGTAGTGATGTTGCCAAGTTTCCCAACTACCTGAAGTAATTGTAGATCTCTTCCTTCAATTTGAGACATCCATTTTGAGTAGGAGAAGACCTGAACTATACATTTTGAATATGTGAACAGTGCATCGATTAGGGTTATGCTTGGCTACTATTATAGGCATGATTTTGATCATTTTCAAAGGAGGTTGGTCATTGTCATATGGTCTCTAAATGCCAAGGAAGTTGTAGGGTAACCATTGAAGCCAAGTTTAGTTCATTGAGAGATTACAAACTTGCAAAATAGAAGAAAACTAGTATTGTAATGAGATTTTATTGTCGAATGTCTCCACGACATTATGTATGTATTCAAGAAGATTTATCAATCTCAATTAGGGGTTTTCCTTTGCCATACTTGTTGGCATGAATGTAATGTTGAGTTAGAT
Source organism: Sequoiadendron giganteum (assembly GCA_007115665.2). Classification (NCBI taxonomy): domain Eukaryota; kingdom Viridiplantae; phylum Streptophyta; class Pinopsida; order Cupressales; family Cupressaceae; genus Sequoiadendron; species Sequoiadendron giganteum. Next base: position 337,494,677 of record CM021105.1, on the reverse strand, counting down.
GAATGTAGGCTTGCAATGATCTTTCTTAAGTTATGCATGAATATATGTAGTTGTGTTCTAGATTACTGAGTATGCTCTGTTGCAAGATTTCATGTTCATTGTTGTATGTAAATGCATAGTTTCATGTTCTTCTTTTCCTATTTGTTCTCTTCTCAACACTCAATGATTTTGTTGCCTAATAAACATGCATCGGTCTAAAATCAATCACCAATCTCACACCATCAAATGAAAACATAAATTAGTAGCATGGGAGTAGTTAGTCGTTTTGTGCATTCATAACCTTAAGAAATAACCATGGATCTGTCTTCAATGAGTCTCAAATGAATCTATCTCATGTGGTTTATGCTTGCACAATTATATCAACTATATAAGGGTTTTGAGGTAGCCAATTACCCTTAGTTCGGTAACAATCTTTAGAACCAAGACATCAAGTTGGGTTTGACTTCCCATATCTTGTTATCAATCATTTGATGTTACTTCAATACCTATTAAGGTATACCTTGGGGAATACCCTCCCGAGTCTAAGTTGAGCTTGAAATGTAGGAGATATAACTCACTCTCATAGAGTTAGCTCAAAGTCCTTTATTGTTTTGTTGACGAACCATTTTTATTTACTTGTTGACAACCTTGGCCTTGTGAGTGGTTTTTGGTTCTAGGAAGTGGAACAAGGATTTTGAGGCCTAACATGACTCAAGGTTAAGAAAGCCCCATATTGCAACACTAGCATAGTAGGCTCCCAACAATGCTCATTAGCATCACATTGCTTTCCTTCAACAAACAAATCTTTCACAACAAAAAAATTGTGCCATCAAGATAGAACCATGTGAACTAGACTAGATCACAAATGTCATCTTGCATACTAGACTCCCAACAATGCACTTTAACATTACATATGAGTTTTTTTAGATAAATATACATCATGTAGGCATTTTCAATAGGTGCTAAAAATATATTTCTCCAACAAACAAAACTTCGCCTTCAAGACAAAACTATGCTAACTAGACTAGATTGTGAAGTTGTCTTATCCCATGCCCTCAAATTCTCAAGACTAAATCGTCAAAACTTCAAATTATTTATCTAATTTTATAATTCGATATCGATCTCTCTATCATAATATCATTGTAATCGAAATCCATTTCACATCAATATCATAATAAACTCTAATCTTTATCAATTTCATATCAACACACATTTATTTTCATCTCAACTAATCTAAATTATTTCATTCTTAAATTAATTTATCCAAAGCTATAATTGTATTGATTTGTGTTTCTTTCCGTGCAGGCATTTGACATCCTACTTTGTAATCCTCCATCCGTGTGATAATCTCCCATCAAATGCAATCATACGGGTCTCCCCTCCAACTGTCCCTTAATATTAAAGTGAAATTTATTATTTTAATGGTTACACCATAACCCATCTCTGAAGCTCTTGTTAAGATTTAAGGTGAGCCAAATCTTATCAGTGCTGCCATTATTTGAAAAGGGTATCCAAAGATGATAAGGTCCCACAGGCACAACAATGCTTCCGCGATCAAATGAAGAGATTCCCTGTGGGTTACGCTACTTTTCTGGACCAATAAGTCAAAAAGCGTGGAAAGATATTTTTTTTAATTTTCAAATTCCACTATGCTATACATTCATTCGCAGACATTCGAGCATTCTTTTTCACATTGGACCCATGTCGCTCATTTCTTCTTTTAAAGTATACAGCAGCCAGTCAGAGTCGCATCAACATGCTTTTAGTAACAAACAGTCAGATCACTTGAATTTGGTGCTCCTGCTTCTACATTTACAGCCCATATTATTATTCATAATAAGTGGTCCATGTGTAAGAGAAGCAGTCTATTCTTCATAGAAATTGCATTTATTGATATATGTACAAATAAAATATAGATGACAGCTCAAATTATATTAAAGAAAAGGTTAAATCATTCAGATTTGATAAATGACTCTTAAGAAACTTGATGATGAGCTCTCTGTTTTCTCACCTTCCTCTGTCAAAATATCTGACTTTACCCAATGTCAAAATAAACTTTGCACTTTAGAATAAAATGAATAATTTATAGGGTGCCCATTTCATGCTCACTAGATACTAGGCATCAGATACTTCAGTTACAAAGGGATTTCCCAGTTTTTAAGGTTCTGAAAATTTTGCCCTGTTTTCCCAGGGATTTCCCAGTTTTCCTAAAGCTCTGGTACTTGGGTACTGTTCCCAAATGAAAAATGTAAAATCCTGATTTGGAAAACGAAATGTTGTAGACAGTGCAAATTCCAAGGAACGTAATTTGCGGATGTGTCTATCTACACCTAAAATTAAATCATTAAGATGTCACGTCATCCTCAGTGGCTGACACTAACGTATTATATTCATAAAGTAGGGAGAGCGCGGGTACTCTGAGTCTGTATCCGTTACCAGAGGATTCCTGTCTACCAGAGCTATGTAACCTATGCCTATGACCTCGACTTTTAACCAAAATTCTGGGCCTCTCTGGGTTTTGAGCCATTTGGAAGCTATTTTGGAGAGGCATAGGCATGGAGATCTGTTGCTGGGTTATACACGTTGCTTTGCTAATATCACTAGACTTGGTTGCAGCTCATATCCATGGTATGCAAATGCATGTTAATCTAGCAAAGTTTTGATCTTTACACATTCTTTTTTCTCTAAATTTAATTATTATTCATCTTCAAAAGCAACAGGGCTCTCAAATGTAGAAATTCCAGTGAATATATGAAAAGAACTTTCTATTGATATTCATAGATCCTGATTAGTTATACTCTTCTTATTTGTAAAATAAGATAGCTTGGTGATTTCTGAAAACATCAAGCTATGGTGTCATAGAATGGAAGTAAAAGAACATAGATAGCAGTAGCATGCCCCTCGGGAGTATATGTTACAGACAAGGTGTTGAGATATTAACTAGATAAAGCCAAGTTGAATGAAAATAATGCACAGTTGAATGTTACAAGCTAGCGATTTGAATTTACTATTCAGAAATGCTTGCATGTACAGTAGTTACCTCACATTGCCAATGTGTATACCACTCCGGGCTGGGAAATTTATCCTCATTTTAGGAATGATTATGATTAGAGGTGCACCATGAATAAAATAGAATAGCCCATGATAAAGATTCTGATGGGTTGTTGGGATTCAACTGACTAGAGTTTTTGAGTCGATCTTCATCAACCCATAGATTTTAAAGTGTCATAGTGGTCTTCTATTTGACCTGCCCCGCCCTGGGAAACTACATATTCAGTTTGCATGGATCTGGGCTTGTTCTCTGGTAGGTGGTAAAGTATCCCGGAATAGAAGACATAAAACAAAGGATGGAGTGGCTTCTCAAGCCTCTCTGCAGATATAGAATTTGCTGGCAGAAGAGACAGAGAGAGAGAGACCTAGTTGTGACAAGGGAATTGGGTGCTACTGTGTTACAAAGGTAGTTGGGATGGTATGACTACTAATGTTTGTTTGAGCTTTTATGATATTCATATGACATTCACAATCTGCCAGCTAGTGATTCACCCCATTAAGTTTCAAGTCTCTGCCGAACTTGATAGAAAAGGTGTCTTTCAAAACATATTGGTGCTTCTCTGCATTTTTCTTTCTAAATGATGCCCATTAGTTAAGTTTAGCACAATTGGTTAGCGAGCATAAAATTCTCAACTCAGGTGCTTGATAGATTGAAAACTCAACAGGCTAATAGGGTACTGGGATAAACTGGGGCAGACCTTTGTGTTGAATAAATTAAAAGGCCTTGGCAGAGGTATTGGGATTTGCTTGTCAAGATTATGATTAGACCCTTCTCTCCAGAAATCCACACAGAGGTTACTAGTTGCAAGAAGGGTTTTCCTACAAAATGCTCAGTAAAGGCTTGAGCAGGCTCTGCATAATGTAGCTGACAGGCCAAGAATAGGGTTTTCCTACAAGATGCTCAGTAAAGGTTTGAGCAGGCTCTGCATAATGTAGCTGACAGGCCAAGAATAGTGTAACTATAAATGATAGAACAGAAAGTTACTCTAGTTGCAAGAGGGGCTTTCCTACAAGATGCTGAGTAAAGGCTTTAGCAGGCTCTGCATAATGTAGCTGACAGGCCAAGAATAGTGTAACTATAAATGATAGAACAGAAAGTTACTCTAGTTGCAAGAGGGGCTTTCCTACAATATGCTAACCAAACAGCTATTTTCCAAGTTTGTAAAAAATGTATATTTAAAAGTGAATATGCAAAGCTGCTGCTTATTTGGAGCATATCATTTTATCATGTTTCCAAAAGAAGCTATATTAACCATTATCAGATTCCTAACTCTTTTTGTGTTGAAATTTGATATTGTATTCACATTGCATAGATTCCTATGGTGATGCTAGATTTTTAATGTCTGTTAGGCCAATTGATCTGCAAAACCTATCAATGAATGTGTATTTAGATACCACAGCTTTTCTACAATTGTAATAATTTAGGATAAATTGTGCAAACTGTCTCAACTGCTATCGAACAACTTCATCTAAGAGTTTGAACTTTTTAACTTTGCTAGGTAACCCTGCTGATGAGCTAGTTGATATGATTAATAAGAACAGAAGTGCCCACATCAAATCATCAGCGTCGCAGTTGTATGACAATCCAGGGCTGGGATGCATGGCCTTACAGTACATCGAAGCATACAATGGAAAGTGTGATGAAGGTAAGAAGCCTCCAGAAGTGGATATCACAGAAGTGTTTGCCCCAGATTGTGGGGTCGAGTTGGCCACAGTGCAAACCATATCAGGCAGGCTCTTGGCCTGTCAGCTACATTATGCAGAGCCTGCTCAAGCCTTTTCTCAGCTTCTGGTTGAAAGCAAAAAGAGCCTATCCGTATTGTATGATGGCAACCACACAGAGGTTGGAGTGGGTGTGAGTGGGACCAATGGCGGTGGGCCCTACTTTTGGTGCGCCTTGTTTGGCAGTGGACAAACTAATTCAACCTTTGAGCTTGAAGGAGGGAAGGCCTTAAAACAGAGTCAAGGTTGTTTCAGTGGATCTGCTGTCCCTTGTGGTGTTTCTGCCACTGCCTTAACCTCTGCACCATCTCTCTTTCTTCAATTCGTGTCTTCTCTTTCTCTTCTTCTGGCGACTACCCTGTCGTCAACAAGATGATGCGCCTGGGTTGATGATAATTCCCCTGCTACCTGCCTTTTGTTTTCTCTTGATAGTTACAGCTTTCTCTGCGCAGCCGCGTACCACATTGATAGTCCATCAACCATTTTAAGGTTTTTGGGAAATTTATAAAGAAAGAAATCTTAATGAAGACCTGACATGCTGAGAAATGTAAAACAGTAGAAGGCACGCAGCTGAAAAAAAGGTTGAAAAATAGATTATTGCAGAGTGGTGATGGTGTGCTGTAGAAATACGGGTTTTTGCCATCCGACTCAAGGGCGAGAGGACAACTCCAAATTTCAAGCTAGTTGGGACTTGTACGCGGTACGTTTTTCCGGATTGCTAAGTGAAAAGAAACAAAGATCCTTTTCAAATAAGCAAATAGGGCTAGGTTATTCTATTCTATTAGTTGAGATTAGAAATAGTAGAGATTTATATTGTGAAAATTGATAAAGAGGATATTATGATGCTCACATTATGTGATTTAATTTTGGTTTAAGCTTCAGCAATTGATAGTATTTGCTTTATTTCCTTTAACATTTATTTTTTTGGTTTGTGTGTATATAATTTTGATCTTTTTGTGGTATTGATTGTAGTCTACAATCTTACACTTTGCATTTTCGATTTTTAAAGGTTTGTTTGTTTTTGCTATCTAAAAATGGTGGTGTTTTGGAGCATCATTAAAACTTTTTTATGCTAGGAGAGGAAGGTGACTAGCTTTCTTTCTTTTGCTATAATTGAGTCCTTAGATTAATTTAAAGATTTGAAACTCTTTTCAAGACATGACAAGTAGAAGCAAAAATACTTATTTATGTTTTTATGATCTCAAATGTTGATGCAGTATTCTCAAATGCTCAAGTGATTGAATGATATGACTACTCTAGTTGATAGTTCATGAATGGATCTAGTTGATTATTATCTAAAATGAATTAGGGCTTTGTTCTTTTATACAACACTTAGTGCCATTATTTCAATATTTTATGCTTGAATTAGTAAACAACATGTAATTGGAAGTAAAGTTAGCTTGGTGCCATGTTTAAGTTTGATTTTGAAAATTTGGAGATCAAATATGTGTGGTTTTTAACTAGGGTAAGAAACAAAAGATATAAAGGTTGGGTTTGGATATTGGATCTAGAATCAATTATGATATAGGTTGGATGTTATTTCTTACATTAAAATACACTTGGACTCTAATTCATTGTATTTAGGATAAAGGGTTTAAGTGAGTCCAAAATGAATAGGGAAAAGTGAAAGGGGTGAGCTATTCACCCTTACATTTGCCCCCAAATTGACTTGCATGCAAACTTAAGTGAATCATGAAATTAAATGACAAGTACATATAAAAAGTATATGAAGATGGATGATGAAATGCACAAGTTCCTTATAATGATAATTATATCTTCATACTTGCACACACAATATTTAATGAGTAGCACTTGATATAAATCTAAAATAGGCTTAAATAACTACTTAACAAAGTCAAAAGGGAGTTGTAGGTTGCAAATGAGCCATTAATTAAAAGAAAATGATATAAGTTTGTGAAGGAGCCAAAAATTGTGTTACAACCTCATTCCTGCACTATGAGATTGCACTAACGATAACGCTATTTATTTTTTATTAAATACTATTTAATGTTTGATATGATTAGTCCCTTTTCTAGGATGCAATGGTCAACTACGAACACTCATACTATTGTGACAAAGTATATACAATTATGTTGTTGTGCCATCATGATTTTCTCAATGAAATATAATAAATAACATAAGTGGAAATGACAATATCAAATCAAAAAATAGTTGATTCAAACAACAACAAACTCTAAGTTTTCATTTCATTCAAGAGTATAAAATAAATTTATAAAATGTTAAGATCTTCACTTGCACAATATCATCAAACTAAACAATAACAAGTGAAAATAACACAATACTCATAAAATAACCATCAATATAATTACAATAATAACAACAATAGTAGGCCTCTTCGAGGGGAAAACTACCTTAAGAGCAAAGCTCTATTACAAAACTTTGTTCCAAAGAAACATTTGCCTTATTACAACATCAGAATAAAGTTTTCACAATGAGTGACTTATGAAATACAAACAATGTGGGATAAATATACATAGTGTAATATTAACTAAGTAGTTATATTATGACTATTACAATGCTCAAAGTAGTACAAGGTTAGAATATGAGGGTCCTAACATGCCTCCACCCTTTGAAAAGCCTTGTCCTCAAGGTTTGAACTACGAAATTATTGTTGAAGTTGGTGGAAAGTTTCCCAAGTGGCGTCTTTTGGTTGTATCCTCTCCACTAAACCAAATCTTTTGTGATTGTGTGGTTATGGAGTGAGCAAGAACATTGGTCCAAAATAGCCTTTGACTCAAGGATGATAGATGCATAGTCATCCAATTCAATAAGTGTGAACGTGTTGGTCAAGAACCTTCTTCAAACATGAAATATGGAAAATGTGATATATCTTAGGGGATGGGGGAAGATCTAAATTTTAGGCCACCTTGCCCACCCATTATAGTATTCAAAAGGGTCTATAAATTTAGGGTGCTAACTTTTGTTAACTAACAAGCTTGAGGCCATTTTCTTATAGGGTTTAAGATGTAAGAAAACCATGTCTCGAATAGGGAATATGTGCTCAAAATGTGTTGAATGTCCAACTATATCATATGATTTTGAACCAAAGCCAAGTTGTCCTTAAGAGTGGAGGAGATACTTAGTTGCTAAGAGTGGAGTGAACAAATTACACCTTGGAATTTCCTGGCAAGTAGGAAGTGAGAGATGGAAAAGGGTGGTCATTCACAACTTCATAAGGGTTTATCTTGGTGGAAGAATAATAGCAAGTGTTGTAGAACCATTCTACGAGATGTAACTATTTATTCTATTAAGTTTATAATTTGAAGTAAAGTAATGTAACTATCCAAGAATGTATTGGAAATATCTATTTGACCTTCAATTTGTGGGTGATATGTTGTGTTCCTTGTAGCTTGAACATTTTTTGTTAAAATTATGTGGGGTCATGATCACAAACAATGGAAGTAGTCATGGTAATAAACAATGGAAGTGGGAATACCATAGAGGTGGAAGATTTGGTCAAGGAAGAGTTAGGCAATAGTTGATGTGTTATATAGATGGACGAAGGAACAAAAGTGGGCATATTTGGAGAGGTGATCCACCACTACTAGAATGAGCAACTTATCACTTGACTTAGGCAATACTTCAATAAAAATCCATGGAAATGTTGGTCCATATGGTGACCAAAATGGGTAATGGTTGTAGGATGCTTAGATTTTGGATAGTTTATCGTTTTTTTTATTGGCACATGTATCACATTTTACAGAAAAATAATTAATTTCATTTTTCATACCAAACATAAGATGGTGTATATAATTCTTATAGTAATGGGGCCCAAAGAGTAGAACTTGAATATAAAGAACAACTCACCTATTGTAACACAAATAGCTACCATTAGCTACCATCCCAAGAATGTCCATGCTTGATTTTGGAACCATTTTATATTTGATGAAGAAGATGATAATTTGCATCATGTTACCATTCTTGTTTGATTGATTGGAATTGACTTTAAGTTATAGAGTAATAAGATCCCTTGGTTATCAAATTTTTGGGATAAGGTGTCAATTGCCACATTCTCCTTCCCCTTTTTGTAAATAACTTTATAATGATTGCCTAATAATTTAGTGACCCACTTTTGATGTTTTAGGAAAGTGAAATGTTTTCATAACTAATTGAGGCTATGATGATAGTTTTTTATATAGAAGTGTCATCCCTCTAGATATGGCCTCCATTTACTAACAACATGGAGAATAATAAGCATCACCTTCTCATTAGTGGATTTGATAGGATTCCACCTCACCAATTCTTAAATAGTAAAAGCAAGTGGTTGCCCTTCCTACATTAAGACAACTCTAATGCATTACCCAAAATGTCACATTCAATTATAAAAGTTTTGGAAAAGTGGGATTGACATAACACACATAGTATACTTGAGGAATTCAAAATCATTTTATGTTTTTGACATTATAAAATGGTGAACTAGGGTCCCAAGACCTAGTAGAAGAGCAACAAAAAATCACATAAACAACTAACAAACAATAGGAAAAAAACACAAGCTATAACATACCTTTGCGGGGAGTCACATTTCCCCAATCTTCAAAAAGGAAAGAAAAAAGATCATCCTTCAAAACGAGACCATCAAGATTACCCTCCAACCTCCTTTTATAGAACTCTCATTATGGAGTAGAAGTAGAGAAGTAGTAGATCTATGCATCACCTTATTGCTGAAATTAAGCAAATTGTTGACTCTTTCCTCCAAAGTGTCCAACCTTTGCTACAAAAACTTAAGAGAATTGGTATTATGAGCACACGATTAGTCTTATTTTCCTCTTGATTTTTTACCCTTGACATAATTACCATATCATTTTCGAGGAAAAAATTCACATCTTTGTCAACCTCTAAATCATCCCCTAAGTTAGAAGATAGTGATCAAAGGACCATTAATTTCTAGAAAAAGGCTAGGACCACACTAATGCATTTTTATTTAACATGGTGTTCAATGACAATTTTGCCTTATCCATTGAAAATTTCTTGTAAAATCCAATGAGATCCAAGAATCCATTAGAGATTGTTAATAGTTTTGGGGTTTGACCAATGCTACATATCTTCAAAAAAAAATAGGCCCAACCTTGATTCCTTTGGTTGAAGGAATATACCCTAAATATTTGAACTATGTTTGGCCAAAGGAACAATTGGGATGCTTTGTGCACAACTAATTTTCTAAAATAAATTGGAAGGTTTTATCAAGGTAAAAGAGATGTTCTTCCTAAGTTCTATTGTAGATGATAATGTTATCAAAGAATACTAGAATAAATTTTTAAAGAAATTTTTGAAAAATACTATTCATCAAGCTTTGGAATATTGGGGGGCTTAGTAATGCCAAACTATAAAATGCCCAGATTTTACTAAGGACAAAATGTACAAGAACCAAGGCAACAAATTTTATACATCAATTTTTTTTTTTTGAAATGTGCACACACACACACACAAATATAGTCATTACAGGTGACTATGCTAACCCAAACACCCAACATGGTAGTATTAAGCAATAAAAAATGAGGCCAAAGCTAGGGGATCAAAGCTACAAAAATGATATAAGTGAAAGTGACAATAGTGCACGCCCTATTAAGTTGAAATACTAAAACTTGAATAGATAAGTGCTAATAAGGTGTGATGTTGTAGAAGAACTTTTTAGCAATCTCATCCATGTCGATATTTTAAACATAAACCATTTTAATGTTGTGAATGACAACAATGTGTAGTAGGGAATAGTTGAGGATTCTCTAATTGATGGAGGATAAAATGGCAATAACTAGAATAAATATGTGTGAGTACTCAGGTAAACATGAGTTCTCACAAGTGGAACCGGAATCTATACCTTGTTAAGGAATTTTTTTGGTTTGATTCCTCTAGCTAGTTGCACAAGGGGGCGTTGTATTTGAAAGAGGGCAAGGTATTTTTTGTCAATCCTAGGAAAATATATGAGCTTACGAGGTTACCCTACGACCACATACACTCAATTTTTACACTTACTTATGATACTTTGGGAAGGTGTTAACCAACAATTTCAACGAGGAGTATGCCAATCATATAGTGGGAAGTGAGAGAGAAAGCACACGATAAAAGTTGTTTGAGATGTTCAACATATCAATTAGGATGGAATGTGCACTACTAGGTATGGAGATCCTATGCAAATATAAAATTGAATCAATTATAAATGTAAGCTTAGTTGTACAATATGAATTGGTTCACAAGGAACATTTATGATTATTGCACCTTATTTGATAATGATATGGTAAAAAATGTGTAGGCTACTTGAATGAGAAGGATGTATTCCACTAAAGGACACTTTTGATTTTATATATCTTGGACTGCCATGGAATTCCATGCAAGGAAGTAGTAGGTATCCTAAACGAGTTACTCACTTTGCACTTTAAGGCAAAAAAAAATTGCATCATCATGGAGACATAGGGAAAACAAGCATCATTTGTTGATGGATGTTGTAAGGCCCCAACCATTTAGTGAAACTAATGTATTCTAGATATTTATGAAAATATGTGATTTTTTTTAATTTAACTTGTGAATATCACTTTGATAAAATTTTGATGATATATTTATAATATTTTGTTGTTAATGTAGCAAATGTTGTTGATTAGTTTCATTATGCTTGATAAATTAATTGTGGACATATATATAATCCATTTTGAACAAGAGTTAATTTGGATACAATGCATGACACAAAGATATATGTTATTACAACTACTTTCTAACCAATGTGAGATGTATATATGATTTACCGAAAGATAATTATTTCTATGATAACAGTCATGACCTAATTAAGAATGATATTATTGTCAATGATTAGTTTATTGATTATTTTATTGAACCATATATGATGTGTTGGGTATCAAAATCATTGCTCATACTTCTAAAGGGATTAATCAACCTTAAGGATAGAGGTGTGCCATTCTTGAAGGTGGATAAACTAGCTCATCAAAAAATAATGATTGATTATAGGATAATTATTGGGAGTGGATAACCTCTCCTTCACTTTGGACTTAACTAGACCCAAGAGGGTGTTCCTAGAGGCGATCTTGTACATGATTTAATCATAGTCAAATATATACAAACTGAAAAAATTGCACTAGCATTCTATGTATGATTGGTCCCAAAAGTTGTCACTAGACCAAGGACTAACCTACTACCTATATGACCTCTATTAATTTGATAAATTTTGTTGGTGTAAATAGGTGTTTTACCTATCTAGGTCCTATTTACATATTAAGTCCACTTAGGTCCTAGGAAGGAATCTTTCTAGTTAAGCATTAGTTGTCACTTATCTAGTGGCATTTATTTAATGCTTGTGTCCTAGGTCTTTATGAGTTAGTTGTCTCATGTGATAGGATTAAGAGACTTGTCATGATCTTGTCTAATCCTATTCCTCACCTTTACTATATAAGCAAGACAAAATATGCCATATTTAGTGTGGCTGTCATTTTTGGCATTCTTGCATCCTTAATCATAGCATGATATTTTTTCCATCTCTCTTGTGGAAGTTATTTGTCTTGCATGTTATCTTGGGGTGTTGAGGAGTTCACCATAAGCTCCTATTATTTTTGAAAATGCAGCATTGACGGTCATATGGAAAACTGCGACCCAACCCCCGAGGGCTTAATTTTTGCTCCTTGTTAGTCTATAGATGCCCTCTTCTAGGGATTTTTTTGTTTTGTTATAACTTGCAATCCAGGAGGAAAAAAATTTCAAACGAGATATCATCGACAAGTTGGCTTTGTCAATTTTGTAGTGGTGTAGGTTATTTTGCATAAGTTTGTTGTCTTTTGACATTTATTACTAGTTGAAGTCAGATATTGTTTTATGGCTCTCAAGCACATAACTTTTTGCTATGATATATGATTTTCATGATTCTTGCAACATTTGAAAGGTTGTGAGGAGCTCTACATTTCCATCCATGCACTTTTTCTTGTATCTATCCTAGGTTGATTTTTAATTCAGTTTTGCCCCAAAGGGTGTTCTGGAGATTACTTAGATGTTTTGACAGTTGGCAGGGTGCAATTTTGATCTATGCACTTCATTTCAGTTCCAGATCATTTTTCAATCGACTATTGCTTCATAGATTCTAGGGTTATACTAGTTTGCAAGTTTTTCGGTGTTCCTTGGCATAAATTTTGTTGTTGCTTTATCATGATTCCTACTCGAGTCCTTGAGTGACTCTAATATGGTTTCTAGCAAATAGAATTATCTTTCCTTTTCTTTCTGGATTAAGGATTCCAGTGTTACTCCACAAGTGTGCTTCCAATGCTTCTTTGCAGCAGGTTATCTCATTTATGGGGGAACTATATGGTCTCTCTTGTCATCCTTTTTGTGGATGGAGATTGATTGGTTTTGTGATGGATCTTTTCATTGGGGGTGTTGAATGGTCTCTTTTTTGTCTCTCTTATGGGGGGTCTTTTTCCTTAGATGGGGTTTTGTACCTCATGCATCATTGAGAGTTTTGTATTTTATCTCTTTTGGTGAGGAGTTTTGTCCAATTGGGTTTTCTCCTTTTCTCCATCTGTGAGAGATTGCATTTGCATTTGTACATGGGTACCTAACATGGCCTCATAGTCAGGACCCATCTTTGTGTCATTTTTATAAGTACTCCCTAAGTTGTACTTAATAGGGGTGTTGGTGTAAATAGGTGTTTTACCCATCTAGGTCCTATTTACATGTTAAGTCCACTTAGGTCCTAGGAAGGGATCTTTCTAGTTAAGCAGTAGTTGTCACTTATCTTATCTAGTTGGAATTTATTTAATTCTTGTGTACTTGTAATGAGTTAGTTGTCTCATGTGATATGATTAAGACAATTGTCATGATCTTGTCTAATCATATTCCTCACCTTGCCTATATAAGCAATACATCATATGTGCATTTCCATATTCAATGTGGATGTCATTTTTGGCATTCTTGCATTCTTAATCATAACATGATATTTTTTCCATCTCTGTTGTGGAAGTTATTTTTTTTTGTAGGTAATCTTGGGGTGTTGAGGAGTTCACCATAAATTCCTATAAAGATATTTAGGAGATGATTATCTAAATATGTTAATTCTTTCATATATATATCCCTTGATAAAATATTGAATCATGAAATGCATACAACTCTACCTCCTCCTACACTACTATTTAAAGATGATTTTCATTATAAGTGCATTGAAGGTCAAACACTTCCATGACCGATGTCTTAGATTGGGTTATAGAGTCATAATCGACCTAAAAACACAACACATTGAAATAATATAATAGATAAGATATCATCAATTGAAAATGCTTAATAGTCCCTCTCCAAAATTCTAGAAATTTATATGCAATAAGAAAATTACCATTATAAACAATGTCTATAATGTATTAAAGTGTTGTGATACTTACCAAATTCCTATTAAAATAAGTGAATGTTGCAAGAGAAAACTCTCTAAGAAGAACCTATCACACTTTGTTTCTTGGAAGTCTTCCTGAAGATCAACAACTAGCCAAGGATACATTCAATATTTGCTACAAAATAGCTACCTCTTTTTGCATTTGTAAAATGATTTTCTCTAATGGTGACTAGATGTGCAAGGTTTGGAATCCTAGAAGCTGCTTAGCATTGTAGTCACATGAAAATGGAGAAAAAACCCACACTTTGAATTATTGGTGTAAATAAGTGTTTTACCTATCTAGGTCCTATTTACATGTTAATTCCATTTAGGTCGTAGGAAGGAATATTTCTATACAGTGTTAGTTATCACTAGATCTTATCTTATATTTTGGAATTTAATTCTTGGGTCTTAAATCATTTAATATATGTTGAGGTAGTTGTCTCATTGTATAGGATTAAGACACATGTCAAAATATTGTCTAATCCTATCTTACAAATTTTATTTATAAGAAAGGCATCATATGTACATCATATATTCAATCTGGTAATCTTGAATCCATAATCATAACATGTTATTTTTGCCATTTCTCTCTTACGGAAGTTATTGTTGTCTTGCAGGTGATCCTGGGGTGTTGATGATTTCACCATTAACTCCTATAGGTGTTGAGGAGTTCACCATTAACTCTTACATGTATATGAGTTCACCATTAACTTCTATAGGTGTTGATGAGTTCACCATTAAGTCTTACATGGATATGTAGGAGTTAATGGTGAAATCCTCAACACCCCAGGATCACCTACAAGACAATAATAACTTCCACAAGAGAGAAATAGAAAAAATATAATGCTATGACTATGGATGCAATATTTCCATATTGAATATATGATGTACATATTATGACTTGCTTATAAAGTCAAGTTGTGGGATAGGATTAGATAATATCTTGACATGTGTCTTAATCCTATATAATGAGAAAACTACCTCAACAAATATTAAATGACTTAGGACACAAGCATTAAATGCTAAAAGATAACATAAGATCTAGTGACAACTAACACTATCTAGAAAGATTCCTTCCTAGGACCTAAGTGGACTTAACATGTAAATAGGACCTAGATAGGTAAACACCTATTTACACCAACATGAATGGCCAAGGAAGTAGTATTTATAGCATTTGGTTTGGTCACTAAAATGTTGTGAGAATTCTATCAAGGACTAGGTGTCATCAATGTTATGTGTTAAACAAGTCGAGATCCCATGAAATCTACTAAAGTGGTAGCCTAAAGATAGTGCAAAGGATACTTACATCTGAAATCCCAACCACCACATTCATGGCAACATGAAATTTTTCATTCCCACCGTTGATGTTGAATAATGGATTTGTGCCCTTGGGATGAACAATGGATTTTGGATAGGAAATGATAATTTACTAGTTGCGGGAGTCAAATTGGGAATTAATGAAAGTTCTAAGTAGTCTTGGAAGTGGTTGGAGTGAAAAAGATACTACATGGGAGAAATGTGGAAACCCAATGAAGGAGAGGTGCAAAAGGGGATGTGGGACTTCCAAGAAAAACATGACATGGGAATTGAATGTTGGAAGGGAGGTCCAAACACATTTCAAAATATTATAAAATGGGTAAGAGTGGATGAAACGCATATGAGAGATGGAAAAATATTTTTTGAGATTGGACATTAAGATAGGATGTTCGAATGGAGTGAAAAATTTCTAGATTTCAAGTTGAAGTTCACATGGGAAGAAATGAGAGGTGAAAGGCCATCAAAAATTTTTTGAGGGTCACACGTGGAAGTGGATGCTAGACCAAGATTTTGTAATAAGGACCCAAATATCTGGATGCAACAAAAAAGCCCACAAAAGGGTGGAGGAAAATATGAGGAAACCTTATAGAATGGGATGTTGGATGTCGATGAAGTAAAAGGGGAAAAATCTATCTTCCCCTCTAAAAATATACAAGGGAAATGAGAAGGAAGGGGAAAAAAATTTGTGTGGATTGGGAGTGAAAGTGGACAAAAAAATGGGATGATATACAAACATTGGATTGGATCAAGTTTCTATAAATAATGGAAAAGAGGGAAAGTGGAAAGAAGGCTCAATAGAGCATTGTGAGAAAGGAGGGGACGATTGAAGATGGAATAAATGTTCAAATCCACATTGAGAACTTACAAATGAAGTGGAACAAAGGAAAGGGAAGGAGTGGTGGAAATTGAGGAACTTTCATGTTAAACTAGACACAGGATCAAGATATCAGTTCAACAAGAAATATCCAGTTCTACACCAAAAGTTTGCAACATAGTGAAATGAATGGAGAATGACCAAATCACACCCAAAATCAAGATTTTTTGAATTCTAACACGTGACAAGCACATGGGGAATGAAGGAGGACAACACTTAATAAATTTGATAAAGGTGACCCATTTATAGATATCTCGGATCAGTTATCAGTTTTGGGAAAAATGAGGCCTAAAAGCACCAAGGAGCTGGTACTCAAGGAAATTTTGGCGTGCTATCAAATTGAGTCCCAACATGATTCATTAAAATTCTATCTCTTTTAGGATCTACTTGGTTTTTGGTTACTATTAAGTGTGTGTGCAATTAATTAGTGAACTTGACTAACTTTTTAAGTATTAATGATACTAACCTTGATGTATGAAGGATCCCTAGCAAGTGAATTTGGTTATCTTTTAGATGTATAATATCTGGGTAGATTTGGTTTACCTAATACAATTACTTAAGTCAAGTTATGTAGTGTTAAGATATAATGTTTTTTTTGGCAAAAGGCTAATAGCCTATATATTATATTAACAATAATAGTAAGTACTTACAAAAGTGCCCAAGAGGGCCTAATATTATATTAAGATATAATGTTTCTAACCTACTTTCTTATATTACTTATTACAAGAGAATTTATTGATCTTAATGTAATCAAATTTGGTTTAAGTAGATGGTGAAGGTAAATAAAATTATGACTAAATTGTCTAATTTGAAATCTAACGTTGAATCATTTAGGCATATAAATTATGTTTCTCTAATAATAAATTATTTTGTAGAAAATCAAGTCAAATTTATAATGTGAATTAAATGGGAAATTTGGTATGATTAACCATGATTGAGGTTTGCTTTTGACACTAAATGTTGTGATGATTCATAATTTCTATGAATATGATTGACCTTAATTTTAAGGGTGAATAATATAAATTCTATTATGTTACTTTAGATATATATTGTGGATGTATCGATGCTTGTAACAAGTGTTTAGGTGTATACAATCACCAATGGGAGATTGAAAGAGGCATAAAAAACCATAACCCATCCCATGACTATTTTTATTGACCATGAGTGTTTAAGACCTTGTGTGTAAGCCTTGCGATTTTATAAGTGATTATACTTTGCTTGAATACCATTTTGTTATTTTTAAACCTGTTGGAAATAACAATTGTGTCATTATTTTATTTAAAAAGTGTCAAACTTGGATTTGTGTTTTTACCTAATTTTAAAAGTGTCCAAAAAGTTGGATTTTAGTAGTTCTATCTTCTTGTAACCTAAGGGTTTGTTAGAAATATGAAATAGATTGATAACCCAAGGAAATTTCTAACATAAATTCTAAGTGACATAAACTAGAAAACATAAACAATGCAAACCAATGACTCTGAGAGATATACGATGTTAGAATGACAGGAATGCATTAAGACCTTACAAGATGCCAAATACAAGCTAGGTAGTGAGTTTATATAGTAGAACTAAGAAGAGGATGGAGGTTTTAGACCAACCAATATAAAGTAACCACCAATATCAATAAAAAATAAAAATAGTAAATGATCCACCCTTTTAGGATGGGGACACCTCATCACCTTATCTCCTAGTTGTTAAATAATAAACTCAATTTATCATCCTAAGAATGCTTAACAAAAGTGTAGGAAAATCCTATGACTGAGGGAAAATAAATTAACCCACTAGGAAATAAAAAACCTACACTAACACCCCCTTTAAGCATAGGTTAGGAGGATGGAAAGATGATGGGTCCCAAAAAAATGAGGTCATGTTAGGTACTCATATACATATAAAACCCCCCAATTAAGAAGAATAATCCTCCCACAAATAGAGAGAGATCACCCCCTAGAATAGAGAGAGAGAAAAGAGAAGGACTAAGTAGTCCTCCCAAAGAGGACACCAATCACACTCAAGAAAAGCTCGCAAATGAAGGAACTTGCTCTCAGTGAAGGGTTTGGTGAAGATGTCTACAACCTAATATGATAACGAAAAATATTTGAGATCAATGGTTTGCTCATGAATTAGCTCCTAAATGTAGTGCACGAAGATCTTAATGTGTTTGTTTTGTTGATGATGGATCAGATTGTGAGAGAGTTGTATCGGACTCTAGTTGTCACAAAAGATGATTGTGGGCTTTTAGAAGGGAATTCCAAACTCAGTGAGAATGTTTTGAATCCAAATGGCCTCAGTAGTAGCATTAGTTTCTCCTCGATACTCAACCTCTATAGATGAAAGATCAACAATGGATTTCTTCTTGCTTGACCAACAAATTGGACTAGAACCAAGGGAGAAGCAATACTCTGAAGTAGACTTGTAATCTTGAGAATCATTTGTCCAATCTAAATTTTTGTCCCACCAAGTCAAAATCAATGCACGTTGCATAATGAATCCCATAATTTTGATCACCATGTATGTAGTGGAGAATCTGCTTAACTACTTTCTAGTGTACCTAGTGTGGCTCCTACATGAATTGAGAGACCATGCCTATAACACATGAAATTTTGGGTCTCGCGTGAGTCAAACATATGAGACTACCAACAAGTTGTTGGTGCAAAGTGCCATCCACACAAGGTGAAGAACACTTAGCCTCAAGTTTGACCCCTGGCAAGCATAGAGTTAGTGTAGGCTTATAATTAGCCATGCAAAACCTGTGGAGCATATCAATTATATAATTAGGTTGTGCGAGAGAGATACTTGAAGAAGACCGATTGATCTCAATCTCCAAGAAGTAGTGCAAAGCCCAATTTTGACATACAAAATTAATCATGAAGGGTAGTTTTCACTACCTAAATGGTGGATGAGTGACTTCCAGTGATCAAAAAGTCATTGACATAGAGAATTGGGAATGTGTATCATCTGGTTGTAGAATGTAGACATTAGGATCATAATGGTAACAAGTGAACCTAACTTTAGAAGGGAGGATTCCATCTTGGCATACTGAGCTTGAGGGGCATGTTTGAGGCCATAAAGAGACTTTTGAAGATGATAAACAAGTGAAGGATCATGTGCAAACACTATAGTTGTGTTGGCGTCCTCTAATTATTCAACAACTAAGCCCTTAAATTTGTAACTTAGAGACTGGACATCTGTTCTGAATAGCTATCTTTCTCATCATGAAGGTTCATTTAATTGTCAACCCAGGGACGTGAACTTGAAATGGGTCAACACTATATGTGCACTAGGTTTCTATTGTTGCCATATTAATTCTACAACTAGAAAAGACATGATGTTGAAAGTATATTGCTTGAAAGGAAGTAACATAAGCACTGAACATCAACCAACAACTATACTGAACTGAAATGCATAACAAAAATAGAAATCCTAGCAAACGGACAAGAAACTACTTTGTTTGCTTTGGTTGTAGGAATAGTCAGAGAATGGAATTCTAGTGGTTGCAGGAATAGACAGTTGCCATAATCGAAACTATTATTGAATAGAAAAATACTGGCTGAGCTAAAAGGATGGAATCCTCACCAAGTGGGCCCCCTTGGGTGAGTTTCCCTTGAAAATAACTCAAATGCAGCAAACTTATAACTTCATTTTATTCATTGAAAGTGTGATTACAATGGAACAACAACATATCTGTATTACCTGAAAACTAGAAATGTGAGTACAATATCAGATTAATCAACCTTTTGAGAAGGAGTATCTAAGTCCTATTTATAGAAGGAGAAACTACTAACTAACTAACAACCTAGGCGGTCAACTCCAAAAAATTAGGAGGATGCCATTTATGGAAAGCATAAGAAAAGGAAAGGAGGTTATGCATGCGTGGAATTTGGTCAAGCCAATCTTGCCTTAACACAGATCCAACATAACAACTCCTATATTTGCTCAACCAACAAACATGATCATTTACAAGGAAGTTACATTCTTTAATTCAAGCTAGGATTTTCCCTCCATCGATATTTTTCCCTCCATTGACCTTTTAATGATCATCTCATTGACTCCTTTGGCAATCGACCAGTTGGTAGAAACTTCCTCAACTTTTTGGTCTTTGATTACATCTTCATAAAAAAATTATCACACACAAACAATTGCATATCTATAACTACCTTAAAACAACATTCATTAATCCACATGTAAAATCAACATAGATAATTCACATAGCATGTTAAAGTCATTAAAAATCACAAGGATAAACTCATGCCCAATGTCTATGGTTTTGAGGAAATATCATGGAAAATTCCAACAACCAAGTGTCAAAGTCTATGGTAACAACAACAAATAGATAATGAACCCTACCAAAATTGAGTCATTAACTGGACTCATCACTCCCCCCAACCTAAGGTTTTGTTGGTCCTCCAATAGAGGAAGTACTACCCCTTTGCCTAGTCAATACCCTTAAGTCTGCAACTTCCAACTACCCCACATCGGTTTCTGCAGTGTTTGAATTGGGGTCCCAGTAGAACCCTTGTTGCCTCTCCAACCTGCTCCATCTTTTCCTTTCTATAGCTATATCATACCGGTAATACCTAAAATCTGGCACAGGCCATAGTATTGTAGGTGGCTGAAAGGTTAGTGGGAGCTAGAATTGATGTTTCAACCTTCCAAGTTGTATGTATTTGTCAACTCTTTTGCATGTTGCAACATAGTTTTATAAAGAGTGAGGTTCAACTTGCTTCAATTCATCAGTCAAATTGTTCCAACTTTGTAATAAATACCTGTAACCAATTTCCCTGAAGTTTCTACCACCTTCTCATATTCCTTGTAGGTTACTTCTCTAATAGGGATGATCCTCCTATTATAGATTGGTCGGTAAATAAATCTATGTCATTCTTGGAAAATGTATGCAGGTTTACTAGATTCTGCTCTAATGGGCATGGGAGTATTGAATTCTCTTTCTTTGTAAGTCTCGAACTGTTGTCCCCAACTAATTTCATTATGAATCTAGGACATAAATGCCCTTAAATGGAGATCCCCAATATACAATAATGGGTTCCAATCATGATCATGGGACACAACATAATTATACATATATAGTTCACCAAAAAAAAAAATTAACTCCAGAAGGGGAAAATTGATAAGCCTGAAAAAATTCATGAGTCTCATTAGAAGGATTTAAACTTGAAATGATCCTTGACTGTTTAAAAGAAAGATTATGTTCCTTAAAATATAGGGCATATACTCTGGGAGGAGTCCTGCATGCGAGCATCTAAAGCACTAATGATGTCACTATATCCACCTTTTCCTTCAGGGCAGCAATCTTTGTGTTCTTTTCTTCAATTTCAACATCTTTCTTTTTAATTTCTTCCTTTAGCTTACGTTGTTCCTCTTTCCATTCATCTTCCCTCCTTTGCATTTGATTCCATAGGTTCATGGCTACTTGATTCCATGAAAAATCAGGGGGTCTATGTGTTGCTACCAAAATCTTCCTTGGTACTTATTCTTGTTGTTCATATAACACTAGTTGTAGTGACTCTAATTGTTCACCTAGTTTTGGTTGCAGGGGTTCTTGGTCTTGCTGCAGGAACTCTTTCTCCTGTTGTAGGAACTCTTGATTCACAACTTGTTTTGCAATAGAGGCAATTTCAGTTAGCCTTATATTTGCTTGTTCTTCAAAAAAAAAAAAATCTTCAACATTCTCCTGCCCCATAGGGGCTTCTGTGTCCTCCCTAGATGTTCCTTGAAGCCTAGGCATTTTCTTTGACGACATACTAGCGGCTGACTCGGTTGGGTTTGATTTCTTAGGAGGGCTTTCATGCTTTTCTTCAGCTACAGGAAGGGTGGTGTCAGCCTTCTGTTTCTTAGGGTTTAGTGTAACTTTTTTTGTCGGTTGCTTTTTGGCTTTTCCTTTCCTCATTTTTGCCTCTCTTTTGTGCCTCCTCCTTACTAATTGCGGCCCTAGTTCAAATTGGGGTTTTAGGAGGAACATCATCATCATAGTTTGAAGAGGAACTATCTTTGTTTGAATGTTCTGACTCAGAAGAACTAATTTCTATAGCTTTTTTTATTGCGGGAAGATTTATGTTAGGGTTTGCACCAGAAGTTGAGGCACCAGGAGTGGTTTCAACAACACTCCTTCTCCTACTAACCCTATAGGGTTGAGGCAGAGCTCTAGGTTGCATATTTTTTGGTCTAAACTGGTTGATGTTTACAAATTCCTCCCATGTCATATCATACACCTCTTGCAAATATTTCTCAGCTAGTAATTTTATCAAACAATGGTGAGAGACAGAGTTATCCCTACCTTTTTGAGTCTCATCCACCATGATTGCAAGGAGATGATACAACACATTAGGTACATTCGTTCTTCTCCCATGCCTCATATTATTCAAGAGCTTGAAGTGTACATAATGGAGGTTCAACTGGCGGCCCTCACAAGTAATGTACTTCACAATGTGGACAACTACTTGTTTCCACGGCTATGGTAGAGAGATTCTCTTTGTACCTTGCTTATTCACTTCCAATGGAGGTTCACCGTGTTCAGTAAATTCAGCCCTAGTTGTCCTTGCATCTATGGTTGTAGGGTATAGCTTGCCATCATCCAGCAAACCTGTCACCTATGCAATCCTCTCTTCAGTATCTATCACCTCCAGCCCTTTTACCATTGTTTTCCATCTGAGCAAATTTTAGCGTAATATCCTCATTGTAGTTGTCAAGCTTCAGGAAATAATCCAACCACTCGCAATTCCTGAACTCAACCTAAGAAGGTGCATCTTGTAGGATCACATCATGAACCATGGGTTCATTTCGAATTAACTGACCTCCCATGATTTCAGCTGCCTGCAATCAAACAAGCACTTCTACGAGGTTTCTTTCCTACAATATTTCTTTGGAGACCCACTTTTTTTTCTTCCTGCAACTCTTCTGAAATCCTAATGCCAATGTCATATGAATTTTACCTTTTTGGTGACTTAAGATTATGACTAAGGCAATAAAGGAAATAAGGAATCATAAATGAAGGGTACTTCCAAGAAAAATGGTGGTGGTTTGGTGTCATTTCACACATGCAAGCCGTCATTTCACTCTATCATTGAAATTGGCTCAATTCAAATTTTGCTGACATGGATTGACACGTGGACATGTTATTCAAATTTCCCCCCAACCTAAATTTGAGCATGTGTCCACACAGGCTGGGTTGTAATAATGATTTGATAGGGCAGGGTATAATTATATGCAATGCAAAATATCAACATTAATATATAGTAATTAAATAAATGTACTAAGGATAATTAAGATACAATAGATTGGTGCGCACATACCTAAAAACTTGGAGTATCCGTTGCAAAGAATGTGGAGGAAGTACAGGTTACCTTTTTAAAATTACAGTCGAGCAATTAATTGAAGTGGTGATGGAATGAAGTGGTGGTGAAGTGAAGTGATGGTGGAGTAATAGAAGAGAGAGAAAGGTGGAGATGGATGGGGGGATGAATAAATGAAGAAGTGGACACCCACAAAAGTGAAAGTCTTTATTATGATAGAATACGTACCTTGATTAGACAAGAGGGACACTAGGTCCACTTCCTTCAGTTGCAGGAAGTTCGGGGGTTTGGTGTTGAGTGAATTGTTGCATGAATTCTTGCTTGGAAGCCAGCTTATGATACAATTGGAGGCGATGACCATTGACAAGCAGCTTAAATCTAACAGGGTCAATGGTTGTGAGTTGAACAACACCATTGGAGAAAGCTTCAACAACTTCATATGGTCCTAGCCACCTTGTTTGTAGCTTACCTGCATTATCTTGATACTTGGAGTAGTAAAGAATTTCCCAGTCACCTGGCTAGAATTTCTTGTCCTTTATGAAATTTTCATGCCACTTTATTCTCTAATTTTGCACAATCTTTCTGTGATGAAGGGTTGACTTTCTCATTTCATCCAAAGCATTCAGTTGCATGATTTTGTCCTTTTGTGCCTTAGAGATGTCTATCTCAAGATCTATTGCAGTCTTAAGATTTTTATGCTCAAACTCTATGGGTATCACAACTGTCTTTCCATACAACAATTCAAAAGGTGCGAAACCACTGGTTGTCTTCCAATTGGTTCTATAGGCCCATACGACTTTTGGCAGCCTATTTGCCCAATCTTTCCTATGAATAGCCACTGTTTTGGTCAAAATAGCCTCTATTTCCCTATTGGTCACCTCAACTTGCCCATTGGCTTGAGGGTGATAGGGGGTAGAATTTCTATGCCTGATGTTGTATTCATTGACCAATGTTGTAACAAGAGTTTATGTAAATTGAGCCCCTTGATCTGTCACTATCTCTTTTGGAACCCCATAACATGTGAAAAATTTCTCATATAGGAATTATGCAACCTTATTATCTCTGGCATGTTTCATAGCTTTAACTTCAACTCACTTGGTCACATAATCAATGCAAACAAAGATGTAGGATTTTCCATTTGATGGTGGATCAATTGGACCCACAAAATCAAGTTCCCATTTATCAAATGGTGTGATGACAACCTAGGAGTACAGAGGCATCTCATCAGATTTAGTTGGTCGAACCATTCTCTGACATCTATCACACTTCCTAGTATACATGCCTGCATCTTTATGAAGTGTGGGCCAATAATATCTTGTATTAAGAATCTTCATTTTTGTCCTCTTGGTTGCAAAGTGTCCTCCACATGGTTCATTGTGACATGCATGTAGTATATCATATGTCTCATCTTCTCTTACACATCTCCTCATCACATGATCTGGTCCAATATAGAATAGACATCCTGCAATCCATGAGAAAAGAAAAGTTTTCTCAATGAGAACCCTTCTCTCTTTTGGAGAGAAATGAGGGGGAAATCTACCTGTTACTAGATAATTTTCTATATATGCATACCAAGGTGTGTGGATACTGATGGAAAAAAAGTGTTCATCAGGAAAGGAGTCATCAATGACTTGAGTGTTCTCAGATGTAGTCAATCTTGAGAGAAAATCTGTTACAACATTTGCTTTCCCTGGCTTGTCTATGATGGTGATATCAAACTCTTGCATGAGTAACAACCATCTTGCCAATCTTCCTGTAATTAGGGGCTTATTCATCAAATATTTTATGGTTGCATGGTCTGTATGGACAAAGATCTGATACCCAGTGATATAGTGTTTGAACTTATTGAGGGCATATATGACTGCCAACATCTCTTTTTTTGTCATGGTGTAGTTAAACTTTGCTCCTTATAGGTTTTTCCTGAAAAAATAGATTGCATTCTCAATGGTTTCCTCTTTTTGTCCCAAGACAACTCCTATGGAATGATCAGATGCATTTGTATGAATATGGAAAGGGAGTTCCCAATTAGGACCCTTGAGCATAGGAGCATGGGTTAAGCCTTCCTTCAAAGCAGAAAATGCTTTGTCACAATATTCTATCCACTGGAACTCGACATCTTTAGTCAAAATACTATAGAGTGGTGCTACCATTTTATTGAAATCCTTGATGAAACACCTATAATAGCCAACATGACCCAAAAAACTCCTAGCATCTTTTTGTTTTGCAGGAATAGAGAGATTGGTAATTACCTCAATCTTGGTTGGATCCACCTGAATTCCCTTGTGAGAGATATAGTGGCCAAGGACTACTCCTTCTTGCATCATCATAAAGCATTTCTCACTATTTAAGGACAGATTATGGTCTTCATATCTTTGTAGAACCTTCCTTAGGTTTTCCATTGCTTCATCAAAATCAGCACCATAAGTTGTGAAATCATCCATGTAGATTTCCATGAACTCATGTGAAATATCTGAGAAGATACTAATGACTGTTCTCTAGAGAGTTTTAGGTGCATTGCAAAGACCAAATGGAAGCACTAAATAGGTATAAGTGCCCCAAGGATAGGTAAAATTTGTCTTCTCTTGGTCCTGAGGTGCAATCTATATTTGATTATAGCCACCGAAACCATCCAAGAAGGAAAAATACTTCTTGCCTGCAAGTGAATCCAATACTTGATCTATGAAAGGAAGAGGGAAGTGGTCCTTTTTGGTGACAAAATTTATTTCTCTATAGTCAATACAAACTCTCCATTTACCTCCCTTTTTGGGCACAATCACCAAAGGAGACACCCATTGGTTGTCTAAGATAGGATAGATGAATTTGACATCCAATAATTTCTGCAGATCTCCTTTGACAATCTCCCTTAATGCAGGATTGATTCTCCTTTGTGGTTGTCTTATAGGTGTGCAGTCATCTCTGATGTAGATCCTATGGGTACAAATTTTACGATCTAATCCTTTCATGTCATGGTAATCCCATGCTAATGCGGGCTAATGTTTTTCTAACAAGTTTTTCAAGGACAGCTAATGCTCCTTAGCAAGCTTGTTATTGATGTTCAAATGTTTACCTTCTAAAACTTGTACTTGCATTATCAACTCTATCATGGCTATTTCACTGATGCATTGCATTCTTAGTTCATGTGGCAGAAATGTATGAGACATACCAGTTGCTGTAGGAAGTTCTGGTGCAAGAAGAGTGGGCATAAGCGTCTGCAGTGGACCAATAGAACTAGTCTCAGGAGCAGGTGATTCTTCATGCATTTCATAACTATTATGAATTATATTTGATAATATTTCATCCTCTTCCTGTAGCTACAAGAAAGAAATTATACCCATCATCATGAGTTTTACCACTAAATTGATCTCCTCGAATTCTTCACCAACTTGTGGCCAGACAGTGTTATCCATATCATGGGATGGCTGAGCAGGAGGATAAAGAGCAAGCTTTTTAGTACTTTTCCCATCAGAAATAGTCATGTCCCTTGTCCGACATCCAATGTAGGCATCTATGGTAACCAACCATGGCCTTCCCAAAATAATGGGATATCCTCCTAATGCACCTTTAGGGGAAAGGATCATATACTCTGTTGGATATTCCCAAGATTCTAGAATAACAACAAGGTCTTCTACTACACCATCAGGTTTGACAGTAGAACTGTCAGCAAGTTGCAGGACCGTAGGAGTAGGTCTCAGATTTGTAACATTCAATTGCTGCAGGATATCCCGAGTCATCACATTAATAGCTACCCCCAAATCTATTAGAGAATTTTTTACTTGGATCCCATTTATGATGACTTCAACTACAAGACTGCCTGGGTCAGTGTATTTAGGAACAGTGACTTTCCCAAGCATAATATCTGCCAACTGTCCTACTAAATGGATAGTGGTGGGTCTTTCTTTTTCCTCCCACGCTTTTTAAGGCATGCTTCCTTTATTGCCTTACCATATATGGGAACATCTTTTATGGCCTGGAATAAAGGTATCTTGACACATATTTGTTTCAATTGATCCAAAATATCAAAGGTTACTTCCTACTTTTGCTTAACAACTTCTAACCTTTGAGGAAATGGTGGTTCAAGATCAAACTGTTGAACCGGTTCAGGATTGGTAGGCACACTTGATTGAGTAGGTGCATGAGGTAGATTTTGATGATCCTCTTCTTCCACAAGAAGCTTTGTAACAATGGGAGTGGAAGGTGATGGCGAAGTGGTTCCTGAACGCAAGTGAATATTGCTCAAACTCACAACATAGGCAGGATATTGGTTTGGATCTACAGAATAGACTGGTTGTTGTTGATATGGTTTTTTATTTGGGTTGGGTGTGGGTTGAGCTGGTAACTAAGTAGGTCTAGGTGTGTTAGTATTTGAGTTAGGAGGAGACATTATTGCAGGCTACTGAGGCTGTGGATATGGTTACATGTAACCAGTTGATTAGTTTGGCCATTGCTTCCCTTCTCTCCATTGGGATGTCTCTAACCAGTTTCGTTGAGGTTGCTTCCAATTTCCCAAGTTTTTCTGCCATGGGGGTGGAGTATTTTGGTAACTAGGCCAAGTATTTTGAGGATTGTTCCAAAGCTGAGGTGGATAAACTCCAAAGTTTGATGAATATTGGGGCTGCCATTGATTACCAGATGCATAAGAATTCATGTAAGGTCAATTAAAAGATAATGGGTCTGGTGGCATACCTTGTCTTGGAGCCCATGGCCTCTTTGTGCAACATAGAAAACTTGATCTTCATCTCTCTCAATTGGCTTGAATTCAAGTGGAATATGCTTGTTGTCAATATTGGTCGCCACTTTACATTTGTAGTCCTTCTTTCTTTTCCTGCAATGAGGACAATATTCTGCCAACATTGCCTCTGCTTCCTCATGTTTCTTCTTTGCTTGAAGGGTATCTAGCTTTCCATATTATTTATGATATCTTACTTGAAGTCTGACAGCAAGTGAGTGATTTCCATCCTTAAAACTCCATTAACAAAATATTTACCCAAAGAAGGTTGGTAACCTCTTCTTTTCTTTATAGTTGCTCTAAAGTAATTCAGACATATCTTCTTAATAGAATCCCAAGGTACTTGAGTGATATCTCCTCCTATAAAATCCAGAGCATCAACACAAGCCTCACTAATTACTCTAAGGAAGAGAAAATTTTGAGACTCTTCATTGAGTGCATGGTGTGGAGACTTCTTCAAACTAAATTGGAACCTTGACAAATAGTCCTCCAGACTTTCATCCTCTTTCTATTGCATCCTAAAGATATCACCTCCTCTTATATCATTACCTCCACAATATTCTTTATAATTCTCAAGCAACTTTTCCTTCATCTCATTCCAACTATTTATAGTATTCCTTCCTAGGCTCATAAACCATCTTAATGTAACTTCTTTCAAAGTAGTAGAGAACAACTTAAGTCTATGAGCATCAGTAGTGTAATCATAGCTTCTGCAGACGATATCAAATTCAAACAAGAAATTATTTGGGTCCTCTATTACAAGCCCATAGAACTTAGGAAGAGTTGAAGCAGGAATGTTCTTGATGTTGTCAACATCATTTTCTAGAGGGATAGGAAAATGAAAGGTTGTTTGATTAGGTCGAGCTGGAGCAGCCATATTTGCTTGATGTATTATCAGAGAAAATGGGTTCACAATCAGATTTTGGATTGCTTGTTCTTCAGAGGAGGTTTCTGAACTGGCCAAATCTGGAAATGCTTCGGCAAAAGGGTTTATTTCTTCTTCTTCTAGAAAAATTTGAAACTCAACTAGCTGGTTATCGGGGTTAGGGTAATTAGGAAAGAATCTCCCTAAAGCATCTCTTCTCCTACCCCCATGCATGCAGTATTACTCAATATCAACTAACTCACACAAAAAATTGGTGAAATAATAGTGGGTCATTACCTATTCTAATGAAGGGTATGCTGAAAAAAAAACTTTTGAAATACCAAAAATAGGAAATAAAATGAAAATGACTCTGAAATACTTCCTATTTTGACACCATCCTCGACAACAGTGCCAAAAATGTTGGCCTCCTCTAATGATTCAACAACTAAGCCCTTAAAGTTGTAACTCAAAGACTGAACATATGTATTGAATAGCTATTTTTGTCATCATGAAGGTTTATTTAATTTTTAACCCAGGGACATGAACTTGAAATGGGTCAACACTATATGTGCACTAGGTTCTACTGTTGCCATATTCATTCTACAACTAGAAAAGACATGATGTTGAAAGTAAATTGCTTGAAAGGAAGTAACATAAGCACTGAACATCAACCAACAACTATACTGAACTGAAATGCATGACAAAAATAGAAATCTTAGCAAACGGATAGGAAACTACTATGCCTGCTTTGGTTGTAGGAATAGTCACAGAATGGAATTCTAGTGGCAGGAACAAACAGTTGCCAGAATTGAAACTATTATTGAACAAAAAAATAATGATTGAGCTAAAAGAATGGAATCCTCACCAAGTGGTCCCCCTTGGGTGAGTTTCCCTTGAAACTAACTCAGATGCAACAAACTTATAACTTCATTATTCATTGAAAGTGTGATTACCATGGAACAACAACATATTTGTATTACTTGAAAACTAGAAATGCGAGTACAATATCAAATTAATCAACCTTCTGAGAAGGAGTATTCGAGTTTTATTTATAGAAAAAGAAACTACTAACTAACTAACAACCTAGGCGGTCAACTCCAACAAATTAGGAGGATTCCATTTATGGAAAGCATAAGAAAAGGAAAGGACGTTATGCATGCATGGAATTTGGTCAAGTTAATCTTGCCTTAACACAGATCTAGCATAATAGCAACTCCTATTTTTCTCAACCAGTAAACATGATCATTTACAAGGCAGTTACATTCTTTAATTCGAGCTATAATTTTCCCTCCATCGAGAGTTTTCCCTCCATTGATCTTTTAATGATCATCTCATTGACTCATTTGGAAATCGGTCAGCTGGTAGAAACTTCCTCAACTTTGTAGGCTCTGATTACATCTGTATTGCAACAATAGCACGCACAAACAATTGCATATCTATAAATACCTTAAAGAAACATTCATTAATCCACATGTAAAATCAACATAGATAATTCACATAGCATGTTAATGTCATTAAAAATCACAAGGATAAACTCATGCCCAATGTTTATGGTTTTGAGGAAATAACATGGAAATGTCCAACAACCAAGTGTCAAAGTCTATGGTAACAACAAAAAATAGATAATAAACCCTATCAAAATTGATTCATTAACTGGACTCATCAAGTTGCTCCATATATCTCCTTCTAAAGGTCACCATGAAGAAAAAAATCCTTCACATCCATATGATAAAATTCTCATCTATGAGGTGCAAGAATAGCAATGACAAGTTAGATGGAATTCATTTTGGTGACTAGTGTAAAATTCTTAGAGTTGTCAGTCCCAAGAGCCTAGGAGAATCCTTTGGCAATCGAGCAAGCCTTATTCTTATCAATTGACCCATTTTTATTTTTATTTTTTGATAGACCCACTTGCATCAAACAATATTCCTTCCCTTAGGAAGAGGGACAAGATCCCAAGTATGGTTCCTTTTCAAGGAGCTAAACTCTTCCACATAGTTGCATCCCACTCAATGACACCAAAAGCTTCCAAAAAGGACTATGGATCAGAAGCTATAGCAAGGAAGAGATGTGGAGCCTCTTAAAATTGTAATCTTGTTCTTCAATGATCTGAAGGATCCCTTACCCAAAATCCTATTGACTTCAATGTCTGATGAGCCCAAAGAGGCCTTGTAGCTAGAGAAGGTGGAGAATTTGGAAGAGAATCATCAACCTCTAAAAAAGTGCTATATGAACCCTCATTATCAATGCCATCATCTAAAGTGGAGGAAGAAGACTCCTCATCAAGTTCAGAAGGATTATGATCATTTGAAGAACTATCATCATGATGCAAGGTCCCCAATATGATAATGAATGGAGAAGTGTTAAGAGAAGAACTGGAAGGGATCTCCTCAAAGTGAACACTCCTCTTAATGAACAACTCATGAGTGGCAGAATGTAGAAGCTTGTAGCCTTTGACATCATTTGGGTATCCAAAAATATGCAAGGCTTGCTCTGTGGATCCATAGCTTTGCATTTATCTGTTGGAATGTGGGCCCATGCATAAGATCCAAACACTTGAAAGTTCTTAATTTATGGTTTTTGACCGTGCAAAGATCAAAAAGGAGTTACCCCCTTCATAACTTTGTGAGGATATCGATTCAAGATATAACATGTATAATTAATGTATTTTTCCCAAAAAGGTGATTCCAAAGACTTGGAGTGAATCGTATAGTTGATCATCTCTTTCAATGAATATTTTTTGTATTTTTGCAAGTCCATTTTATTGAGGACTATAGGGAAATGTGTGTTGCTAATCAATTCCTTCTGAAGCACAGTGCTACTCAAACCTATGGTTGACATATTCCCCCATTATCTTATGTTGAACTTTGACATGTTTTTTAGTTTGATTCTTTGCAAATTATTTAAATTTCAAGAATGAATTGAAGACTTCAAAATTTTGTTTGAGAAAGTACACAAAAGTGTACCTAAAAAAATCATCAATTAAGGCCAAAACATATTGGGCTCTATTGAAATATGGCTATGGAAATGGTCTAGCCAAATCACTATGTACCAACTCTAAAATCTGTGAGGCTCTCCAAGCTTTTCCTTTGTCAAATTTCTCTTCTGGATGCTTGATAAGAATGCATCCCTATCAAACACCATTAGAAAGTTGAACTATAGGAAATCTTGTAACCTTGTCTTGTTAACTAAGTTGTTGCAAGTAGTGGTAGTTCAAGTGGCCAAACTGCTAATTTCCACAAAGGCTCCCAACATCGAATATGAGTGAATTTTATATCAAAATTTGTCTCCTTGACCTCCTAAGCATAATGGAAAGGTATGTTTGGGCCGAAAGTGCTCCAATAAAAATTTGTTCGCTAGATCTAAGCTTCAAACACCAACTTGCAATAGTGTTAAAAGATCTTTGAATTAGATGAAATGAAATCCAATCTTGATTTTCTTGAACCTCCTAGACATGTTGGAACAATTAAAATGCTACCGATATAACTAGAATTGCTACAATAACCCAAATATTACAAAGATATATGTAAAATGAAGAATTTATCAAATCTTCATAAATCATTTTTTATTCCCAAATTGTTCAAAACACAAGAGAAGAGCATGCAAGATTTAATAAAATCTCATATAAAAATCTCAAACTCTCAATTAGGAATCTACAAAATCAGAATTCTTAAAAGAAAATATTTGATACCATGTTAAAAATCTAAAATAGATTGATAACCCAAGGAACTTTATAAGATAAATTATAAGCTACATAAACTGGAAAAATATAAACAATGCAAACTAGTGACTTTGAAAGATATGCAATATTAGAATGGTAGGAATGCATTAAGAGCTTCCAAGATGCCAAATACAAGCTAGGTAGTGAGTTTATATAAAAAAGGAGAGGATGGAGGTGGAAACCAACCAATAGGAAGTAACCACCAATATTAAATAAAGTGATGAAAATAATAAATGATACACCCTTTTAGTATGGGGACACCTCATCACCTTATCTCCTAGTTATTAAATGATAAACTCGCTTTATTATGCTAAGAAAATTTAATAAAAGTGAAGGAAAAACCTATGACTAAGGAAAAATAACTTAACCCACTAGGAAATAAAAAACCTACACTAATAGGGTTAGTACCTTGAGATAGGTTGTCCTTTGATTCATGTGTAGGGTAAGGTAGGTGACTATAGTTCTCATCCCACCTTTAAGAATAACATGCCATAAATAGGCATGGATGATTTTTTGGCTAACCCACTCTATGTGAGGGGTCTAAGTGGAGTAAATTGCACTTGACTTGACCATTCCTTAACATTGGTGGAAGGGTATGTTGGAAGCTTTGCAACATGAGCATGGAGTATGGATAATTATGTTGGTTGTTCCTATGTTGTCATTGATGTCAACATGGTGATAATTGTATGAAAGTTTGTTTGGTTTACCAGAAGTTGTTCTTTGCCAGTACTGCTCCTTTGTGATGGATCAATATGTTGGTATTTGAGTCTAGAACTCATCACAAGATCTGATATGGCTCTGATCTCTTAACCATGTTTTATTGACTCATTCAGACAACTATATCCTGGATCTTAAGATGTCTTTTGCTATGAATAGAAAGTTATCTCTGACAGAGTTTAACTCTGTATCCTACTATTGTTCTATGTGAGGTATACTGTGTAGGAGACTCTGCATTTTACTAAGGTGAACATTCTTATACTACAGTTTTGCTAATAGTCTCTTTACTTGTAGTATGATGAGAAATTAATGTGTTCTCAGATCCAGAAGGTGTTTGCTTGAAGGATTAATTGTTGGTTTGGAGAATTGTCGTTTAGTCTTGGACGACTCAACGAATGCAATATATTATGAAGATCGATAGCCAACCTAATTGATGAATAAGATATAATTGTATATATAGAAGATAGAAGCAAGCAAAAAAGGTGAGTAGAGAGTGATGCGGGTGCATGTGTATGAACAAGAAAGCGAGAAGGAGAAGTGGATATGAACAAAGGAGAAGATAAGAGCCTAAATGCTTTATCAGTAATACATAGTTGTTGAGTGATGTGGTACTTTATATTTTGAGCTTCAGTGGAACTAAACCCTGCACATTGAAGGTGTATTTCATTAGTTCATTATTTTGGCAGTGAGCCACCATCATTGTATCTTGGTAGCGAGCCATATTTTGTACTGGGGTTGTGAGCCTTTTAAGGATAGTGAGTCCTGGCAGTGAGACCCATAATATTTTGTATCCAAATATAATATATTGTGAGTTAACCCTCACCATGGTTTTTCCCATTCTAGGTTTTCCACACAAAAATCTTGGTGTTCATGTGTATGATTGTTTTGTCTTGTTTATATGTTCTCTCTTGCTGATTTAGTCAAAATTATGATAATGGTTAAGTGGATTTTATTATTCGTTTGTGGAATATTGATTCACCCCCCCTCTCAGTATTCTGGATGTTCAACTGTTTGTATTAGATCTCGGTTCCTCAGAAGAAGCCTAACAGCTTGAGGAAGGTCCCAAAATTTGAACATGAGAATTTTTTTCCTTAGGAAATAGTCCCTAACAAATTTTCAAAAGAAATGGAAGCCTTGAAGGACAAGTTGATAAAAAGAAAATGAGCATATTGAAAATCTACAAAGTACAAGTATAGTTGCATGTGATCTATTGACTGAAGGAGAATAAATCATCACTAGCCTGCTGGAACAATTGGATGAGAAAAAAAGAATTGAAGAATGTCAGGAAATTGAAATTCAAAAGAAGATGGATGAATGTGAAAAGCTTGAATTAGAAGAAAAAAACCTGAGATCTAATCTGGAAAGGGCAAAGAGTTTTGAAGACAAATTTAAGATAAGCTCGGTGACACTTGATGAATTGATTACCTCTCAAAGGCCGAAAATGGATAAGAGTGGTTTAGGGTTTGAAAAAGGTCAGAGTTCTAAAGTGATCCAATTCACTAGTAAGAAGATGTGGTGCAAAGATAGACAATTCAAGGAGAAAAGAAGCAATTCCAAAAAAAATCCTTTCAAACGACATGATGCAAAAAGGTATTTATACTTCAATGGTGTTTATCATTCCTGCAAGAAATTTGGTCATAAGACAAAGGACTGCAAAAATAATGTGAATACTTCTAAGGGCAAGAAGAATGGATATAAAGATAGTCTATTTGATAAAAGGAAAAATGGAAAGAAGAATGTTACTTGTTGTAAGTGCAGAAAATCAGAACATCCTAATAGTAATGGCGGAAGAAAGAAGAACATCTATCTGGCGAAAAAGAATGATCAAACCTTTGATCTGAGAAAGGAAAGAAAAAAATGGAAAGGATTTGGAGAAAGGAATCATCGGTCTTATCTGTGCTGAACTCCAATACAGATACTCTCGTCAATCTCTAAATAAAAGCAGCGGTTAAGGGGGAGTTATCATCTTAAAAACTAATAAACCCCCTCATTGGTACTTGTTTCATATAATGACAAAAGTATATTTAATTTGGTAACAAGATTAAGGTATTTTATTAGTTGCATGTGTGAAGAATGAGGTCTACAAAATTTTAAAGAATGAAGGCGTCTACAGTTTTCGAGGCAATCTACCTACAAGTTGAAACATTTATTGCAAAATCATTTGGAATGAAAGGAATAAGTTCATATAAAATTAAAGGCCTATGTATTTTCAGAGAAACATGCAAAGGAAGTTTAGAAGGGAATTCAGAGTTTCAAAATTTGAAGAAGATAACAGATGAATTTGAAGTGTGCTCTTAAAATCGGACGTCTATACATTTCTTGTTGAAATTTTCAGAGGTATTCTTGTTTTCACAATCTTTCACTTGTATTGATGGATAATTCAAAGATTTTGAATTGTCTGAATAAAGCTAGGTTGAAGAAATATATGAGGAATGTGTCAGAAGAATCTATTGGTGCATTCTCTTTCATCCCTCTGAGAGTGTTTCCTACAAAAGATATATATGCATTTTTTTATAGTAAGATTGAAGAAATGTTGTCAATTCAGTTCAATGTGCTTTGGGAAAACAAATTGAAAGAGAATCATGATGCCTACAGAGTATTAGTTGGGAAAAAGTTGGATGTTTGGAGGAAATTTCATTTGTTTGAATTTGAGAATAAGTATATTCAAATGGTATTGAGCAGAATTCATGATGAATCTTTAAGGATTGATGAAGCACATCTGGTCACTAGAGAAGCAATCAGAGATGAAACTGGTGTATGTTCCTCCAGACCGGTTCCTAAATTGAATACTATGAATGAAAAATAAATAATTGAGGTTACAGGTGTGAGTTCTAAAGGAAATGAGATTGGTTTGAGATCGATTGTTGATCCAGTAATAAGGTATGTTGCTATGGTCATTGGTCATAAAGTTTTTATCCCTAACAATGACTCTACAATTTCTACTACTACGGTAAATATTGTTGTCGATATGGTAATAAGATGTATGGAATATGACTTGTGTGAACTACTTCGCATAAATCTTTTGAAGAATTTAAAGGAGATCAAGAAGAGAAAAAAGAATACTTTTTGGTATGGCAATTTAGTTGTTTGTCTACTCTTTTACTTTTTGAAAGAGTTACCGATAATACAAAGGTTAGAATTGTCAAATTCATAGCCTATTGCTTATCAAATCAGGAACTTCATGATAAATCTTGGTAGTTTGGATGCACAAGAATCTGCCCTTGCTGCATTCTTTGGAAAATTTCAGATGAAGATGAAAAAAAGGTCTAGGATTCCAGTAAGTGTTGAGGAAAGATACTCTGGAAGCATAAATTTTCTTGTGTCTACAGATTTATGTCACGTGGAAGCAATTAAATCAAGGTTAGTTTGTATATCTGAATTGGATTATGAAGTGTCAAAGGCTGAAATTGATATATGTACTAAAATTCTCTTGGAAATCCCTAAGCATCTTAATGAAGAAAGTACCTTTAGTAGCGTGACCGAAACGAGGGAGAAAAGGAAGAGCGTAGTGAATCTAGAAGGTGCAAAAGAAAGTAAGCTTGAACATGAGCATGAAAGAATGAATATTCAGATAGCTCTAGAATATTTGTAGAAGGTTATTCCTAATTCTAATTTTGATTCATCTATTTTTGTTGTGGAGAATATTTGTGGCATGATTAATTCTTTGAAACTCTACATCTCCAAACTTGAAATGTATGTTGGAATTAGTTTTGATGAAGAAATTTTGAATGATATCA
This sequence comes from Sequoiadendron giganteum, assembly GCA_007115665.2. Lineage (NCBI taxonomy): Eukaryota > Viridiplantae > Streptophyta > Pinopsida > Cupressales > Cupressaceae > Sequoiadendron > Sequoiadendron giganteum. The sequence continues at coordinate 337,457,294 of CM021105.1, read as the reverse complement.
AATGAAAATATGTGAATGCACATGATCAAGTAACGAAGGAATTGGAGAGTGTACAAGGTTGTGAAAAAGAGACACATGAACTACTTTCCTTTTGTCTAGATTCGTCTGGAAATACATTGAATATGAAAAATGAGATAAGGATGAGTGAGTCTCGATTGAGCACTCGAGCAGATACATACAGATTAGCAAAAGATAAAGATAATCAGAGGTGGTTCTACATTGTGCAGCTTTAGGACAATTTTTTCTCTCTGCAAGATCGAAGTACAAATGTTATCAAGAAGTTTTTGGCACTCAGAGACATGATTAAACTCAGACATACTTTTGTTTCTTGTGCTCTTGGTTTTATTGGTGAATTATCAGAGATCAATCTTAATCCCAATACTTTAACAGATGGTATAAAGTCTCTAACTAAACTTGAGCTATTTTACAAGACTCTAGTTAGTGCAAAAGGTTCATGGGAAGAAGGTAAAGCATCATGGAAGGCTATCCTGGAGAGTCTCAGAGGTTCTTCTTCAGGTTAATTTAATGTTCATATCTTTTTGATGCATATGTACATTTATACTGGACCCCTTCCTTTGGCATTGATTTCAAAGGGGGAGAGATAAATAGATGGAGAGATAAAGAGTTAGAGGAAAAATTTTTGTGAAGAACAATTTTGATAGGGGGAATAGTCAGAACATTCAGTGTGGTATACTTGAAATTTTTTTGTCATGCATGTTGCCATCAATGCCAAAGAGGAAGATTTTTTGAAGCTTTGCAACATGAGCATGAAGTATGGATGATTGTGTTGGTTGTTCCTATATTGTCATTGATGTCAACATGGTGATAATTGTATGGAAGTTTTCTTGGTTTACTGGAAGTTGTTCTCTGTCGTTAATACTCCTTTGTGATCGATCAATATGTTCGTATTTGAGTCTGGAACTCATCACAAGATCTGATATGACTCTGATCTCTTAACCATGTTTTATTGACTCATTCAGATAGCTATATCCTAGATCATGAGACATCTTTTGCTATGAATAGAAAGTTATCTCTGACAGAGTTTAACTTTGTATCCTACTATTATTCTATGTGAGGTATATTGTGTGGGAGACTCTGCATTCTACTAGGGTGGACATTCTTATATTGTGGTTTTGTTGATAGTCTCTTTACTGGTAGTATGATGGGAAATTAATGTGTTCTCAGATTCGAAAGGTGTTTGCTTTGAGGATTAATTGTTGGTTTAGAGAATTGTGGTTTAGTCTTGGTTGAATCAACGAATGCAATATATTATTTAGACTAATAGCTGACCTAATTGATGAATAATATATACTTGTATATATATATATATATATATATAAGATAGAAGCAAGCAAAAAAGGTGAGTAGAGATTGATGTGGCTGCATGTGTATGAACAAGAAAATGAGAAGGAGAAGTGAATGTGAAAAATGGAGAAGATAAGAGCCTAAATGCTTTATCAGTAATATAGGTTTGTTGAATGATGCAGTACTTTATATTTTGAGCTTCATTGGAACTGAACCTTGCATATTGAAGGTGTATTTCATCAGTTCATTATTTTGGCAGTGAGCCACCATCATTGTATATTGGCAATGAGCCATATTTTGTACTGAAGATGTGAGCCTTTTAAGGATAGTGAGTCATGTCAGTGAGCCCCATAATATTTTGTATCCAGATATAATATATTGTGAGTTAACCCTCATTGTGGTTTTTCCCATTTTGGGTTTTCCACATAAAAATCCTGGTGTTCATGTGTATGATTGCTTTGTCACGTTTCTATGTTTTCTCTTGCTGATTTAGTCAAAATTGTGATAATGGTTAAGTGGATTTTACTATCGGTTTGTGGAATACTGATTCACCCCCCTCTCAGTATTCTGGATGTTTAACAGGATATACCTTGCATATATGTTTTCAAGAGGGTAGATGAGAGCCATGTGGGGTGTCATATGTCCTCATCCATATGTGATATGGAATTTCAATATAAGCTCTTGCTTTAGCTTTTGGAGGTAATCCTTCCATTCTTGAAAATCATTTTTGGGATTTTTGGGAGAGAGCATGTGGAGAGATTGACATAACCAACACTTTTGGTAGTTTTTTGGAGGATGTGAGAAAGAAATTCTTTGAAATTTTGAAGGCCTTATAAATGTTGAAGCAAGATGGAAGGAGGATAATAGTCTCATTTCCTATAAGCTTCACTTAAAGAGACAAATCTTCCTTTTTTATATATTTCTTTCTTGCATTATTATGGATATGGTAGAAATTAAGTTCTTTTGTTGTGATGATTTTGGTTGAGCTTATACTATCTCTTGTAATATTTATGGTTCTATTTTCCTTTTATGTATGTGTATGTGTTGAAGGGAAAGAGTTTGCTCACCTTGGATATGGATTGATGTTGAGATCAATTCCTTTCTATTATGCTTGTGAGAGCATGTATCCATGTTCTTTCTTGTTTATTCCCTTGCTATGCTTGCATTTATATTTTAGTTTATTCTTATTTGAATCTCCTAACTTGAGGGATGAGAAGATCCTTATATGGCTTAATGATGACATACTATTTGGATGGAGAGCACTCGAATCTCCCCATTGGCTTGCTCAACTTGGATTGAAGTTCTTGGAGATTATGCCTTTGGAAGAATTTTATTGTTCAAGAAAGATGTGTTGCTTGAAATGTATTAAAATGGATTAAGTTTAATTTGTTTAACTACCAAATGGTATTGTATTCTTTACTTGGAGAAAATAATTCTACTTGAAATTGGGTGTAAATTTGATGTTTGAAGTCAAGGACCCAAGAATATGATATATTGTTGCAAATATATTGCCAAAGAGTGGAATATGTGTACATGTTAATTTGTAAGCATTCTTAAAGTTAGAAATAGAAAATAAAATATGAAACTACACATGTAAGTGTATAAGTACACAAACTTACATGTTGAATCTAATATTAGTAATAGGATTGAATATGAACATATACATGCATATAAGTATATTTTTAAATATAAATATACATGTGTTTCTTTATTTGTGTTTCCTTGTATTATTGATACAAAAAAACTTATGTACATAAACTATTTGTGATATATTACATCCTAAGCCATTATCAAAACAAACCTATCGATAAATATTCGTATATGAAAAATAGGAATCATGCTAAAAGGAAATTTTTTTACCTTCAAAACCCTATAGTTGTGATTGAAGAATAAATTATACCAAACAAATAAGGGTTTACATTTTCTTATATCCAAAAAAATATAAACTAAAATAATTTTGTATATATCTTGTAACCATGTGGTGTAGGGGCACCTAGCTCCATCATGTAAATAGGGATCTAAAGGTGGTTTTGTTTAATTTTGAGTCATTTCCGGGTGGAATAAGGTCTATTGAGACCATCTCTAAGGTCTTTAGGTTATTAGAGTCTTATGAGGTCAATCTTGCAAGTGTTGTAAAATCTTGACAATGTTGTCAGTGCAAAAATGCAAAAAATGCAAAAAAGTGGGAAGTCCAATGGTCAAGTAGTTCAAAAGGTTGTTAGAGTCGGTTGTGTGAATTGGTTTTTGGTGTGTAAGGTTTAAATACAATATGTATGGTTCGAAGAAAGGTTTCGGAGTGGATTTTTATTGAAAAGCAATAAGAAACCTTTAATTTTTTGTGTTTTTTGGTAAATTTGCTGCTACAGGCTATTGTACGGCTCCATACTGATTTTGTTTTATCTAAAGTGCATTGGATTTGATGGATATATGAATTAAATTCGTTTTGGGTTTGACATGGAGTGATTTCATCAAGTTAGGAGGATTTTAGAGCCAAAATACTAAAGACGGGTTGAAAACCCTATTTTGAGGGTTTGAGAGCAAGAAAATGGCATAATTGACCATTCCACCAATCGAAACCTCTGAAAATTGATGGAATGGTGTTAGATAGGTTTATTTTCATGTTTTTTGAGTTGGCATGAGCAAGGATGAGGGTTTTGGGTTAATATGATGATGCCCTAGGGTGAAATGCACATGTTTTCATGTAAATGAGAGGTGTAGATGCTAGGGTTTGTCAAAAAGCTTTTGGGATTGGTCTTGTAATGGTGGAAAACATTTATGCAGGTTATATTGATGTGTTTGATGTTCTGGTTTATAGAGTGGCGGCTTGGAGTTTTTAGATTCATTAAACTACTTGTGAACAAGCCTAAATAGGCCTAGGTAGGGTTATGAAGTTTGATGAGTTTGTGGGTGTTTCACATGTCAAAATTTGTTGATTCAAATCATTTATGACCTGTGAAGAGCATTGGAATATTTTTTTGTGGATTGGGTGAAGAGTTTCACAAGGTTCTTTTGAGAAACAGGACTAATTGAGCCTCATTTTAGCGTAGCAGTCAAAATAAGAAGGTGAATTTCCAAAAAAAGTGTATGCAAAAATTTAAGATATGTTAAAGAATTCCATAAAGGATATCTATAATGTCAATCCTTTTGTGGGTTTGAAATGTATTTTGAAAGGTATGCTCAATTTCCACTATTTGGAATGCTAGAAGGGAATACGAGTGAATGCTGAGTTAGACACCAAGTTGGGGTTTTGTGATTGAAATATTGTTCTAAACTAATTAAATTGTGAAAGTTGAGTGATCTCCTCCCTGCTCTACATCACCATGACATTCCTTGAGAACACATTTCTTTGAGGTATTTTGTAAAATAATTTATATCTCTTGTTTATGGTTCTATATTTTACATACATATCTAACAATGTGGTTGCAACAATAGTAGCTAATGAACTTCACTCATCCTTTTCTCTTTGTATAGAAAAAATATATAATTATAAATATATATATATATACAACACATTTAAGGTAGTTGAAACCCCCTGCATATGGTACAACCTCATCTATAGAGCTTGGCCCTCATACATAAGTCTTCACTTTGAAAAGGGGCATGAAACTTGTGAGCTCGTGGCCCCTTGTTGGGGTCCAACACCCATTGGGCATTGTGATGCCTCTACCATCAATTGGTAAGGGTGGCTTTACTATTGTCTCTAATACATTTTTTTCAGCCCTACCCTGCCTATCTACCATTCCATGGCCATTATTGGCTCCTTTTTCCTTTCAAGCCTACAAGCAATAAACAAAAGAAAAATAAATGAAACAAATAATTAGGTTTCTTGTTATAAATATATGCATATGCATTTTGAATGATGCTAATTATTATAATATGAAATAAGTTTATTTTGTTTCTTATAAATAATTTTGGTATTCAAATGTTATTGAAATATTATTACATATAATATTACAACTATATTATACACAATTGTGTCATGAAAATTTAAAATATTTAGTGTTATATATTATTCAATTTAATGATTTGTAATTGTTAATATCCATATTTTCCCCACTACAAATCTAGCTCATGGGATATCAAGCATGTAAATTTTGTGGGTGTGAGACATGACTCACAAAAATGACCTCCAAGATTACAAGGTCAGCTCCTTATAGATCTTTTAATTAGCTCTCATAAAATTACTTGACAAGAAGTAAAAGAGAAGAGAGTAATTTCCTAAAAACATAAATAAATCACTAATATAATTAAACAACTCAATAATTTATTCATTAGATGGATTTTGATCACTTCTTTTACTCAAAAATGTACATTTTTTAATCAATAGATTTACAACTTATAACCCGAATATGTAAAAGATCATTCAAACAAATAAGACTAGAAATAACCAGAACTTCTTTATATAACAAAATAACACAATTAAAATGAGTATCAAAATATTTTTTTAAATAAAAAGAATATAATAAAATATATATCTCCACAGACTATAAAGCATGAGTATACTAATGTAATCTAGTCAACTATTAATCTTGAACTCTTAGTTATAAGAAAAGAGACAGGTAGATAATCTTATAATAGCATGGCCAAAAAACACCTCATGGTCATGTAGGACTGCTCCCTAGAATGCAATGTTCCATGCTGGAGATATTGAGCATGAATTCCCACTATATTGCCTCTTGTATCCATCATTAAGTTCACAGGATTAGAGTGCTTTGAATGTTTTAACTACATCTCAAATGTGATAGCATGTTCCTTTAAATACTAGTAGTTAAATCTATATGTGATGCTCATTTAATTCAATAACTGTAGCAACCACTACTGTGCATGATCCCTTTAAAACCTTTTGTACTGAGCTTTAAATAACTTCCACTCATTACTTTATATTATAATGACATTCAATGCAATCCTGCTTTGACAAATTGTTAAATTCTCTGCATGGACCATTAGATCAAAGGATAACCTCCATAACCATGATTTAACTAATAATTTCATGACTATCTATAACCTGTGTGTAGATGCAATTTAAGATAGACGTTCATTAGCCTCTCATAGGTATCCCATTAGCAATGCTACCCATCTTAATGCACCTATACGTGCTTTTTCATGCTATTGCTTTTACTTTTAGCTAAATTGATCCAAAGTCATATTTTCTAATTTTTCTTCCTTGTGGAATCATATCAGAAATAAAATCCTTAAGAAGATATTAAACAATAAAATCAACATTTATGGTCAATCCAATTATTAACATAAATTTTATTAAAACAATGTTATCAACATTTATGGTCAATCTAATTAATATAAATGTTATTTATATTGTTGCTGCCATAGCAAACTAAAAAACTCTCCTTGTAGAATTGAGTCATTCTCTTCCAAATTTAAGGCTCATAAAAAAAAACACTATATAACAACCTCATGAAAACTAATTGAAATTACCGTGGCGAAAAAGGCAAACACCTCGAATTTTAAGGATCTCGTGAACAGACTCCAATTATAAAGTGAGGAGCCACCACCATGCCAAGTCACCACAATCAATCCTGCGACCGAAACAGAAACGAGAAGCGAAGGATGGGAGGGTCACCGGATGGGAGAAGAAGGCTGAAAAATTAGCAGAATGGATGAGGTCATCAGCAAATGAAGAAAAAAGCAATCGAGCTTCGCCCTGCTTCTACCTGCAGAAAGGTAATACATATTAGTGAGAATGGGTGTAGCATCGAGCGGGGCTCTACCTCGCGCCCAAAAATGGGCAACACGAAGAGCTTAAATGAGCTCATGGATGCCTTAAAACAACAGTGACTCAGAAAGCCTTCTCATACTCAGCCCATTTGGTAAAGAGAGAGCCAAGACCATATTAGAAATGCATGAATATAAGCATGGTTTAATATCAGACCTTATGCATAATTTTAGACGCATTAAATCAGACGTTACACAAATACATAAATCTATTATGCGACACTGTATTTATGGGAATATCTCACACTTTATTTATGAGGCGTTACATATAACACATGAAAGATATATATGGCAAATATTATTAATATCTTCTTCTCTAACCACCACCACCACAGGTAGAAGAACACCAATCTTAAGTTGAATCGTTTTTGTTGACAGAGGTTCATTCCATCCTTATGTGGCTGTAGAACACCTCTCGTGCTTGTTGAATGGAAATAGTTGTATACTTCTCCATGTGCGGAACCATGAAAACAATATCAAAGAACTCAGATCCAATCTCATCATAATGTGCCCAAAATAACCTCTGACATTTCTATCATCCCTGATATAATGGGAGGCAACTTGAAGAAAAAATTTTGGGCGGTGAGCACCAACTGGAAATGAAACCAATCGATGTAGGTTGCTATGGGCAATTGCCTGCAAATTCTCTCCCAACAGTTTCTTCTTTGTCCTCTCTACAAATCCTTCCATATCAAGGTGACCAATCTTCGTGTCTTTGATCCCATCAGTCTTGGATGTCACAACAATAGGTGGGTAGACACCTTACTACTTGTAGTTCATTTTCTCTTTTCTGAAAGACGATGGAGATTCTTCTGTTGTCATTAAAATTTCAAAAGACCACTGAAAACCGCCTCTTAAGAATACCAGATGAGAACTGAGAGCAACTGCAAGGAAACATGGATTTATCAGATGTTAAGAGAATATATGTTGCGGAGGGCATATGGAATGTTTGAAGCTGGGAAAGCATTTTGGAGTGGGAAAACGTAAAGTATGGAGCGTAGAAAAACAGAGCAATTACAAAAGGAATGAAGCTTAGAAAGCAATTTGGGATGATTTTTGAACACTTAGTGAAAATCTATTTTTTGTGCAAGGGCGCTGAAAATCAGTGTCCTTACATCTTGGAAATTCTGCATTTAATGTAAAAGTGGCAAAAATAAGTGCTCTAGCATGTTTGGAAACATGGAAGAAACTTGGTGTATAAGTGCTAAAAAATAGCACTTTGACATATGAAGAAAGATCAACTCACTGCAATAGCGATGAAAAATAGCGGTTATACATATTTGACTTGGGAGGAAACTTTGTATGCAATGGCGGTGAAAATCATAGCTATTGAATATCAAAAATGTTTTAAGTCCTGTGTTGAAGCGGCGAAAATTAACACCTCTACATTAGGGAGTTTGATCAAACATTATGAATGTCGAAGCGGTGAAAATAAACGCTTCTGCAAACTAGAGTTGGTTCGTTAAAACATATGTTAAAGCAATGAAAATAAGCACCTCCACACCTAGGACAGGATTTTACATGGAGAAACGCTAAAAACTAACACTTTTGCAAATATGTTAGTCTTTGGGGAAGGACAAAAAGTATAATTTCACACTAATGCTAAGGTGTTAAAACTCACCAAAACATCAAAGGATAAAAACAAATGACGAGCGGTACTAAATACCATTCATATATAGCATCCAAGAAAAATAGGAAACAATGCCTATACAGTTGAAACTTAAACAAAAATATTCATTAAAAGAACCAAAAAGAAATCTAAGGCTTGCAAAACCCTAAGGATGAACATTGCAAAAGAAATACAGAAAAAACCCTAAAGGAAATGAAAACATAGAAAAACGTAAAAGCATCCCTTCACAAGAATCATTTATATAGAATCTAAGTGACTAGAACAAGAAAACCATAAAATAGACAAACAAAGAAAAGGCAACGTACCTGAAGAAAATTGGCTGCGTTCCCTAAAATGATGAAAATCGAAAAGCCTAGACCGATCACCCACGAAATCCATCAACACACAATTGAAGGAGGTTGCAGGATTATTGACACGAGGAGGGAGGAAGAAAACAAGTTTAACAACCACAAAATGAGCTAAAATGGCTTTAATAGCCCTTAAAAAAAACTTTTGAAAATGCGTAATTAATGAACCACGAGTTCATTAAACTCACACGTATGGAGGGCGAGAACATGTAGGGGTGGTGATTTTCACCGCTCCTGCAAGTCAAAAATTTGTCAAAAGTCTAAAAGCGATGAAAATCACCGCTTCGATATGTACAAAGACTTAAACAAACATCAAATGTTGAAGCGCTGAAAATTAGCCCTCTTAACATATAAAGAAAGAGAGAGAAGTGTAGGAGTGTTGAAAAACAGCGTTCCGACACTTAGAAAATTTTCATAACCCTGTTTATGTAGAAGCACTGAAAAACAACGTTCTTACATGAGCAAAAAAAATTCTTAACTCTCGAAAGGTAAAACTGAAAACATTTGTTTTGAAGGCTTTCAAGAAATGACGAGAGACGAGCGCTCAAATGGACATTCGAGGCTCAAGACTACACATTAAGTTCAATTGAAATTTACCTCATTTTGCATGCTTGGAGTACACGGGTCTATGAAATGGACCAGTTTCTTAGGGGGTTATCCCATGAATCCAACACTGTTGGATTCAAGGATAACAGTTGGCTCTAGTTGGGGAGCTTCCTTTGATCGTTCTTGATATGATTGAAGGGAGAAGAATTCAAGAATCCAAGTGCCTTTATCCATCCATTGGGCATAGAGTCAAGCGACAAAAATAAAAAGACTCAAAAATACTTTAAAAAAAAAAGATGCAAAGACTGTAGGAATATTTACATTGAACACCTATCACCTCATTGTGTAAAGTGTTTTAGATGTTTCCCATTGTGGGGAAGAGAAAATGGTGTCCCATCTTCGTATGCCAAAAGAAAGCTATTTTCACCATGTAGCTGATGAATCTTGAATGGTCATGTCCTTAGTGAATCAAACTCTTCATGAATACCTTTTGTCTCTCTTCTCTTGTCCGACAAGAGAATGAGATCGCCAACCTAAAAAATCGTGAGACTTGGCCTTCTTGTCGAAAAGATTTTTCACTTGTTCCTGGTGCTTCATAATATGGTTTGCTACCTATACTTTTTTCTCCTCCAGTTTGGAAACATACATGATTATCTTATCAACTAAACTTTCAAAGATCTCATCCTCAATGGCCTTAGCCAACTTGAGGGTGGGAAGTTCTAATGTAATCGGAATTTCAGCATTCAACCCATACAAGAGTTGAAAAGGAGACATGCCTATCACCAACTTTGGACTGATCCTATCTTCCCACAAATTATCATACAACGCCTTGTGCCACAAATGTTGATTCTCGTCCACAAGCTTGTATATAATAGTCACCATGTTTTTATTGTTGGATTCAGCCTAGCCACTACCTTGTGGGTAATAATCGAATGAGTGTGACAATGCAATACCATTCTCAAAACAAAACTCAGTAATCTTGCTTGACAAGAAAGTAGAAGCATTATCAACAACAATTTCGTTCAACACATCAAACCTGGAAATGATGTTTTCCTTCAAGAAGTTGCACACCACCTTTGAAGTAGCATGCTTAACCGGTAACTCCTCCACCCATTTAGTGAAGTAATTGATTGCAGTGAGGACATAGGTATGTCTCGCACTTGAAGGTGGATTCACTATGCCAATGAAATCAATCCCCCATTGCTGAAAGGGCTCTTCAATGATGACCAGTTTCAAAGGTAGAGCTGTCAATTTCGGATTACCTACGAATTGTTGACATAGTTGGCATTTACGCACCCATGAGTACGCATCTTGAAAATGTGTAGACCAATAATACTTTTCCCTCAAGATCTTATGAGTTGTAACTAGTGTTGAGAAATGTCCTCCACATGCTAAGTCATGATAAGATTTCAACATTTTTTCATGTTGTGCTTTATCAATACAACGTAAGAAAGTACCATCCAAAGCACGTTTGTACAAACCATTGTCCCACAAGACAAAATTTGTTAATTTTAATTTGATGGTTCTTTTCTCCTTTGAAGTCAAGTGATCCAGACATTCTCCATATGTAAGAAAATGAGAAATGTTTGAATACCGTTCATCAGTAGTACTGACAAACAACGCCATTGGAAACTCGTTTGGACTTACCTCCTCAGATTCCAAAATTCCTTCATCAGGACTATTATCAGCAATAAGCTGACACAACCCTCACCTATGCACCAGCTTGGTGGGCTTAATATCCATGTTGTATTCTTGAATTTTGGAAATCTAGTTGCCCCTCTTTGTACCAAACTCCTATTGTGTCAAGATAGACTTGACAGTTGAATCTAGAACCAAGACTTTAACATGGTTGTTAAGGATGTAAAATCGGATATACTCCATGCCTTAACTACAGCAAAAGCATGCTTCTCCATTTGGGAATATTTTAGTTCATTATTCTTCAAGGGATAGCTCATGAACGCAATTAGGGATTCAAACCCTTCACTATTCTCTTGCACCAAGATTGTGAAAAGTGTATGAGCTCAGAAGCATAACTATACATGATGAACTCTTTTATGTAGTCTGGGAAAACTAACACCGGTGCATGAGCAATAGCTTCTTTGATATCATCAAATGCAACTTTTCCTTCTATTGTCCAATGAAAATTGGTAGTCCCTTTCATCATATTAACAATATGATGAGTCTTCTCTACAAAATCTGGTACAAATCTTCACAAAAAATTCACCTTTTCAAAGAAAGAATGAATGACTTTCTTACTTGAAGGCAAATTAAGAGATTGAATACTTTTGACTCTTTCATAATCAATCTTAATACCTTCTTTGGAAACAATGTGACCAAGAAGCTTACCTTTTGTAACCCCAAAAAATGACTTCTTAGGATTCAAGGAAATGCCATGTTGTCAGCATATCTCCAAGATTTGCCTCAAATGGTAAAAGTGTTCATGACGTTTCTTTGAAAAGATTATAAGATCATCAAGATAGACTACGATGAACTTACCTATTACATCACAAAAGCCAAATCCATAGCACGTTGGAATGTAGCGCTAGCGTTGATAAGTCCAAAAGGCATTCTGCAATATATGCAAAAGTGCCCCACGATGTTGTAAAGGTCGTCTTGTGTTGATCATTTGGGCTAACTTCTATCTGGTTATAACTGGAGAAACCATCTAGCATAGAAAGCATCTATGATCCAATCACTATTTGAAGAATTTGATCAATCATTGGAAGAGGATAGTTGTCCTTTAGTGATAGTTGATTTAGATTCTGGAAATCTACACAAATGTGAATCTCACCATTCTTTTTACGAACAGGAACAATATTAGCTATCCATGTTGAATGATGGATATGAAATATAATTCATGCATTCAACATTTTCTGAATCTCTGCAAGGATCATTCCAAAAATCTTGGGATTATATTGCCTTTGCTTCTACTTGTAAGGCAACGCTCCAACCTGAGTGGAATTTCATGCTACACCTCCTTTGGACGAAAAGACTTTAGATCTTCATATGAATATACCAAGACATCCATATATTCTCGTAACAATTCAACAAATTGTTTCCTTTCTTCAGTTGTGCAACACTTTCTACTGTTTACCATCTTAGGATTTTCTTCAGTTCCTAAGTTAATCTACTCAATCTCATCCGATGAGTCAAAATATGAGATTTGCTTCTTGACATAACAATCATGTTTGTCAAAAAGTCTCTCAAGGGATACCAACCCCTTAGGAATTTTATTTCCTTTGAGCTATAGGAATTATTCACCTACAAGTGGATCAATCTCAGAAACTGACTCTCAGGGTGGAGAATCACTTCCTTCAAAATATAACTCATAAAAAAAATTTCCTTTTCCAAAAAAGCAACAATCTGATGATCATCATTAAAAATCTGCTAGTTATCTGAGTTGTCAGGAACACTTGGGTGGAAAACCAACTCAATGGTATAGGTAGAACTGTGAAAATCCTTGTGCGGTATCAAGAGTGTGGTTGAAACTACTAGAGAATCAACTTTGTCATGTATTATCTTGGAACTATATAAATGTCAAAAGCATCAAACTCCTCAATGCAATCCCAAACAAGATTATGGTAGTGTCTTAGTCTGTCATTCTTTGTTTGATACAAATTCCTTACCTGGTAGACCACCAAATCATCATCACCCTGGGCATGAATATTCTTGATCCCTTTCTTTTGTGCAATTTGCATTCCTCATAACAAAGCTTCATATTCACCTATGTTATTAGTATTGTCAAATTGTAATTTAAAAGAAAAAGGGAAAAAAATTCATTTAGGTGATACAAAGACAATTCCTGCTCGTGAACTAGTGGAAGAACAAATACCATCAAACTCAATTACCCAAACATCGTTTGGATCCCCAAGAATGACAGTATCAAAATTTGTAGCTTCATCATTCGATGAAGCTTCATAATTTGAAATAGACAAATCATTTGATGATGACTCATTTGTTGATGGAGAAGAACCAACACTTTCCAGCTCATGTTTTACATTCCTTGTTGAAGATTCAACATCAACCTCTGTTTGCAAATAATATGTTCCAACACCCGAAGACTCAAATAAAATTTGAGCTCTCGGATCATCAGACTTCATCATTGAGAATTTTGACTCCCTTCTAGGAACCAACTTTTCCATCACACCCTTTACATGTATTCTAGCTTCAGGCATATCCATGTTAAGCTCTCCTCCAACATCTTTACAGAAATTGCGTCCAAGGAGAATTCCATAAGATGTTGGCACATCTGCTACTAGAACTATCATCTTGATCTTCTTTTCAGGATACACAGCAAATGCAAACTATGCATCCGTGATTTGTCCGATCAAAGGTACTTGCTTGTTCTCCATGGAGAAACAACAGCTAAAAGTTTTTGTTAGATTCAAATCCAAAGTAGTAGCTACCTTCGTTGGCATCACATTGTTTGATGCACCAGAATCTATAACACAATTACTTAACTTAAAACCATTAACAAGTAAGGAAATAAATAATGGATCAATACATCCAGAAGTAGCCGGAGGAACATAAACTAGGTTATTTTGTGAATTTTTTGGATTTGGGGCAGTAGGAACATCTGGAGATGAATCCTTACTAGGAGTAATTCCTTTATCCTTAACAAACTTGACAAGCCTATCAAATTGGTCATGATTTTCCTTGATGTATAGCCGCCTCTGACGCCTTTCTATCTCTAAAGATCTTTTTGCCCTCTGTTGACAACCCAAAAATTTTCCCAATAAACTCCTCTAAGATCTCCACCGCAATACCATACAAAGAGAGAGAGGAGAGTGGTTATTTCATCCTTTAACAAACACCTTAGAGAAATGTGGGTCAAAACCATGAAGCTTCTCTAAATAAGGTGTAACCCCACCATCCTCCAAAATTTTCCAGACTCGAGCATTACTTTGGGTCCCTTCACAAGAAATCAGCTCAACCCGGCTCTTATCGCCCCCATGACCAACAAAGAAGTGGAACATAGAAGAAGTTGAAAGATGTAGAGAAAACCCCACCATAGACAAAGAGTGCTCATAATATTATGCAAACCCCACTACATAAAGAGAAGAAATGAGCCCAAAAAATTACCCAAAATCCATGTGAAAGTCACATTGAGGTGACTTCTAGTAATTATTACCATTAATGGAGGATCCTCAATTTTTTTAAATTTCATGATTAATAATGGCCTTAACATTGAGGGTAAGAGGGTTGTAGGAGTCCCACCTTATCATCATTGAATTAGAAACTCCTAGGTTTGCAGAAAAAATTGCAAGCTTATTGCCCTCCCTATAGATATGGGATATGTGGCAATCATCAAAGGACTTAAGAATAGAAATAGAATCCTTAATTATCTCAATCATCCAACTAGGAATTTGAATCTATTTAAGGAAATTAATGATATTTAGGGAATCGCCTTCAACCCACACCTTCCTAAACCTTTTGGAATAGTCCAATTTTAGGCCATAGTAGGTTATAGAAGCTTCAACAAAGTGGTTTATCTAGTTTCCCAAGGGGAACGCCACAGCTGAAACAAACCTACTAATACAATCTCTCAACATCCCCACAACCAATAGGCCACGGGTTACCTTTAGCTTCTCCATCAAAATTAATTTTGATCTATTCTCTTGGAGGAGCATGTCATACAACATTAACCCTAGATTACTTAACTTTAAAAATAGGAGTAGAGATATCAAAAGGAAGCTACCAATGCTTAGCAACATGTAGATCATAATTAGAAATAAAGAATTTTGGGCCCACGGGGTTAATGTTAGAAACCCCAACTAAGAAATTCTCCTTAATCGAGGTACAAATTTTGAAATATATTCTATGAGAAGGAAAAAAAGAATCCCTAAAAGTCCTATTATTCCTTTCAATCCAAATACCCCATGCAATATGAGGAAATATCAAGGACCAGAGAAACAAGAGAGAGGGATTTTTAGAAGGAGAAACCCATTAAGACCAGTTATCACAAAACAAAGAAGGAAAAACCCAGCTCATATTCCAAAGAGACAAAATGTGAGCCCATATATCCTTGACAAAGATAAAACCAATAAGAAGAAGGAAAGAGCTCTCAAAATCCTCTTCACAAAGAAAGCACCTATTAGGCATTGATAAAAATCTCTTGCACAAGTTGTCAATAGTGAGCACTTTATTCTAAACTAGCAGCCAAAAAAATATATTAATTTTAGGAATTAGCTTTAGATTCCACAAAGATCCCCAAAAAGGAGGTGGAGAATGAAGATATAATTGCTGAAAAAAAAAGAGGCCATAGGGAACTTTCCATTGGAGGAGAAGTTCCACACCACACGATCTAACAAGAAAGAACCAAGAATAAGCACTAAAGATAACAACTTTTTAAAATCACCCAGACCCAAGCTAACAATAAGAAGATTTTTCCATCTTCCATCAGCAATATAATCAACAACAAAGCAACCAAAATATCTAATACAAATGTCTCTAAAGGGAATCGCCCACGACACATCTTTGAGAGGGAAATTAATAATCCACCAGTCATCCTGAAAGAGAATGTTGGAACCATTCCCCAAAGACCATTTAAGCCCTTTGGAAAAACAAATCTAGATTTCATCATAAAATTCTAGAGAACTGAACCAAGAGGAAGATCATGTTGAGTTGTGAAAAAGTTCTTGAAACCATCAAAGCCCCTAAGATATTTATTGGAAAGAATCCTTTTCCATTCATTATTCTTTGAAAGAAGACTCCATAACTATTTAGCAAGCAGTGCATAATTAAATTCCTTGATTCTTATAATCCCAAGGTATCCAAGCTTTTTCATTTTATAAACTTTCTCCCAAGCCACAAGATGCATTCTTTTCCTTTCTTCGGTTCCAACCCACAAGAAATTTCTTTTAATACTCTCAATCTTATCCAAAGAATTTTGGGAATCTTGAAAAGTATCATCGCATAAATAGGAAGATTCAAAAGAGCGGCCTTAATTAACTGGACCTTGACAGCTTGATTGAGCAAGGCACCTTTTTAGCTAGAAGGCTTGGATTAAAATTTATCAAGAATTCCCATTCAAAATGAATCAAGGACAATATTAGAACATAAAGGAAGACCAAGATAAGAGGATCGGAGATCACCCACAACACACTAAAAAATACGAGCATTTTTTCTTTTCCTAGGTTCGGGAGTGTTCAAGAAGACAATAGTACTTTGGGGAAGACTAAATTTTTGGCCAGAGGTAGCTTCATAATTAAGCAATATATATTTTAAAAACTTAGCTTCCCACATAGAAGCTTCCCCTAAAATAATGGTATCATCAACAAATTTCTGGTGAGAACACACTTGCCCATTAGAGGAGGGAGACAACCCCTTCAAAACACCATCACTGATTAATTTTTGGATGAATCTTCCCAGACCCTCAACCATAATAACAAAGATAAAATGAGAAATAGGATCTCCTTGTCTTATTCCCCTCAAAATATAGAAAAAACTAGAAGGAGAACCATTAATAATCACAAAATACTTCAAGGATTAAATCAACTGTCAAATAAGTTGCAACAACTCACTAACAAAATCAGAAGCTTTTAAAACTAATAAAAAAATTCTAATTAGCATGATCATAGGCTTTAATGATGTCCAACTTCATCAAAAATCCAACTTTCTTATTAACAGATAGATAATGGATGCTCTCATGCACTGTAAATTCAAATCCAATGTTGTGAATGATTATGTATCTAATTTACATGTGTATACTATGATCTTTCACGTATTTCTTTCTAATCTAACTTTCCTTAAAACGTGTTATGTTAATGATTGTGTGTTAGTTGATCAAGAAAGGCTAGTTTATTAGGGATTATCTACTCAACTTGATTATGAATTTACATCATCAAAAAATAGGCTTATTCTTCTTTCTCTTTTTCCTTTTGATCTTTTGTATTTTTATACCCTATGGTTAGATTAGGATTTAGAGTAGGATTTTTTACTTGTGATATAATTTTTAAATCTATATTATTCTCAATTGTAAGTGGTATACAATGCTAATTTTAAATTTCAAATGGTTAATGAATGTAATGCATGATTGAATTGGTTGAATTTTGAATATTAAATCTAAAAAAATATTTATTTATACAATAATAGGTTTATGTTTGATTTCACTTCAATATAATATAGGTTCCTTGAATTGGAACAATATTTCATTAGTCAACTAAGTTATCTTACATTACCATGATCTAATGGTATAGATCTTGGGGAGACATTTATTTCCCTTCAAGAGATGTATAGTGCATTCAATATTTTACCTAAGTTTCAAGTTGTGTTGAACCATCCATTGAAATATGCTCCAATGTATCATATAATCTTATGGTTGGATTAATTCCTTTGAAACTTTTGAAAATAGATTATCCTACCTTTAATAGTATCTACTTAGAGATATAGTCCCACCACTAATGACTTGTCTTCTTATAGCTAATGACATGCTACAATCCTAACAACTCTAAAATTGCTCCAAAGTGATAGTGCAATCCATTGGATACATGTGTGGTTAGATAGTTGGTGAATCTTTGAGAACTCATAAACTCTAACATACCTTGTGGATTGTGTGATATTACCACATGTATTTCATTGATTCCATATATTATCAAGCTCAAAATTGTATTAAAACCTTCTATTGGTCCTAAACATTTTTTATAACGATATCGTGATAACATATGATCTTGCTAGCAAAAAGAGAATAGGATTGTTGCTAACTTGTTTAGCACTAACCAATGGTGCAATAAGAAATATAACAACTCTTCATGGCTATTTTTTTATTATACCAACCATTAGATTGAAACAAATCAATGGATTAAACATGCTCCATAATTTCAAATCTCTATGAAGTTAGAAAAAAGTATTACATTTACTTATAAAATATGAATATTAAAACATGACCCAATTGAGCTCAAAACTAAGAAAAAAATCATCAAATTCTCCACCATAACTATAAATATGCAATCATAACTATAAAATATAATGTGAAACACTATGGTTCTTAGTGACCTCTCAATATTTATTTACTTGTGAGGAAAAAAATCTAGAATCCACCTTGACCTTGAACATAGAGCTTACTAAAAATTATAAATTTATAAAATTAATAAACAAAATAATTATAATTTATTAAGGGTAGCCTATAGATAATGTTGTGCTCTTCTTATATTAGTAATTCTTTCTTCAATAATTCCTATAGTTCACCTTATCTAACTAGATATTATCTTTGTATGAGATACTCTAAAAAAATTCAATGGTGGCTTTCACTTACAACTCAAGTTGGGTCAAAATTTAAATTTTGCTTCCACCTCTACAATATTTTGTGTTTGAGACCAAACTTGGAAGTATGTCTTCTCATAATCAAGTAGTTTCTTGAAAACATCTCTTGTAATACTTTATCATTTTCATTAGTGGTGATGGCTAGTTGTAAATTATACTTATGTGCCACTTTTTCCATGTTGAGCATTGTAAGAGCTAATAGTGAGCTCCAATATACTAGGATCACTTACAAAACCAAAGATAGCCTTCCACAAAAGAGTAGATAAAGATGATATATTTATACAAACATGTGAAAAGATAGTACATACCCCTACATTACTTAGTGTATATGAGGGCTTGCTTATATAGGAAAGGTTGAGACATAGGACTGGACAAGGACTTGACAAGTGTCTTAATCCTATGGCATGAGACAACTAAAGATAAGATAAGATCACATGACAATTAAAGAGTTCTAAAAATATTACTAAAGCCCTAATTAAATTTAACATATGAATATGTGTGAATAGGACCTACTAGGTGAACTAGTTAGGTAATACACCCTATTCACACCAACATCCCCCTTAAGTGCAACTTAGTGAGAATAAAACAAATACAATAATGTAAAGATGCAAATATGAATGGATGCATGGATGGGTCCCAAGTACTAGGCCATGATAGGTAACCATATACAAATGATCTATGAGCACAAATGGATTAAAGGAGAGAAACCTTATGGAAAAAATCCCTCCCCAAAAGAGAGTATGAAAGAAAACAATCATGTACAACTAATGGAAGAAGTGATGAATGGAGGACTCAACGTAAACCCCTAAGGAATACATCCATAAAAAATACATAATAGATATCCTCCCTGTAGGAGAGAAATAGTGAGACTATAGATACATAATAATGAAGTAGCTCCTTTACCAATGGTGTATGCTTGAAGACAAAAGACAATCCAATTACTGCAAACAACATACCTCCCCTTGGGAAGAAACAAGTCCAATGGTGGATGTAAAAGAAAATCCAACTCCAAGAAGAGAGATGAGGGAATAAGTATCATGATAGGTGACTTTGAAAATTGATCAAGTGTCTCCATGCCATAAAAAAATTAGGTTATATCCCAATCAAAGAATATATAAACAAAAATCTCTAAAAACAATGATGGTTTGAAAATAATAGTGTAATGACTGCCATTGAAGAAGAGAAATAACCTCTCAAGTGTGTCCTTCAAATTTGCAATATGAGACTCCAAAAAACAAATCTAGTATACCTATCAAGTGGTCATCCCACGAAGCTAAATATGAAATACTATGATGGTCTTGCTAAGTACGATTGATGGGAGTATTAATCAATTATTATGCACAAAGAATCATTGAAGGTTAAGGATCAACATCTATCTCTGTACAAGGAGGATAATTATAAAAACCCCATCATCATCATCATCTAAAGATTCAAACTTCTCCAAAGAAGCAAACTCTTGAATAGTATCATAGTTATATGGTATGTTATGTAAATCATCAAGACATACAAGAAAATCTAAAGTAGGATAATCTAGGAATGGTTGTAAATCACAATTTTCATATATCTCCCAAAATTTGGTCCAAAGAGAACGAGGGCACTCAATGTGTGCAATGAAATTTAAAATTTCATCATTAACATGGAAAAATGTCACTTCTAAGACATGATCTTTTTTGCGATTCAAAGTAAAATTATTACCATTAGTACTTGGAGGGGGAATAAGACCATATAAATGTGGCAAAAGATAAAGCCAATGGAGATGTTTCATGATACCATCTCTCCATTGTTTATAGTTTCTTGTTTTCAAGATGATCAAATAAGGATGAAATGAAAAAAAAACCATAATGAACCAAGATAGATCTCCAAATTTACAAAGATAGAAACCTTCAACAAAAAATTATAAACTCTAAAATATGATGATTACTAAAAATGAAGTCTCCCAAAAAAGATAGAACTTCTCTAGGTGTCAAGATGTCCAAGTAATCAATCAAAACGATACATTGGCAAAAATTGAATAAAATACACTTAGGTTGAATCCGGAAAAAGTGCATGGATATATCAGAAGAGCTATACAATACTTTCCAATGTAATAATTATGAAAAATTGGATAAATAGGAAAAATATTATAAGCTCGAAGGTCTAAATGGAAGATATAAATTCAAACAAAAATAAATTTCACTAGAATTAAAATATAATAATGAGACCTACACCACTAAAAATTACACAACCAAATTTCCAATGATATATTGCTTGAAAAAAAATTCTCCTCTTGGATCAAAAGTTACAGTGATTTTCTCAATTCTTCTTAGTTGACAAAAAAGAAAAAAATTAGGCTCCCTAGCTAGGCACTAGTCACCCATGTGACTAGGGGATTGGAAAGTTAGATTTGGAGGGAGTATTGGTTGGGAAAATGGAAAGAATAGCAGAGGTGGTAAGAGGGTGGCAAGAAAATCACACTTCCTATGTAGTGCCTAGGATCGTGAACCTGCATTTGGACTAGGTGCTAAACTACAAATAGTAAATAGGCACAAAAAATTATTGATAGTTCCATATTGATTGCACATGTGTGATGAAAAAGTGATGCAAGTGATAGAATATTTCATAAAATGTGTTGGTGAATAATCCAAATGTACCCTACAACAACTATGATCTGTACAAGCCTATGTAATGTACAACAACCATCTGAACTATACAATTTTTTTCCTACATAATTTTTTTCAAACCCCCCTAAAATGGTTGAAAAAATTATGTTGCCCAAATATGAGTTTTTGGACATTCTAGACTCAATGGTGAGGTCCTTTTGCCCCAAAATGTACCCAATAAATGTTCATGCCTAAATCACCCTCATGTATATAAGGATTTTGTAGATCTAGAGCTTCACTACCATGTAGGAGCTAATAGTGAGCTCCAATACCCTAGGATCACCTACAAAACCAAAGATAACCTTTTATAAGAGAGTATAGAAAGAATATATATTGCTTGATATGAATGCCATAATGGATCAATGATAGTACATATGCCTATATTACATAATGTACATGAGGCCTTGCTTGTATAGGCAAGGCTAAGAGATAGGACTAGACAAGATCATGACAAGTGTCTTAATCCTATAACATGAGACAACTAAAGATAAGATAAGATAATATCACTTGACAACTAAAGACTTCGTAAAACCCTGAGTAAATTTAACATGCAAATATGTGTGACTATGACCTACTAGATGAATTGGTTAGGTAATATACCTACTTCTTACCAACAAACACTTTATTAATCCTCATTGGTGTGGCTCTTCTCTTTTCAATACATACGACCTCTAATTTATTATTAGATATTCCATATAGCTTCTACATAAATTTCAAGTCATAAAAAATTTTGGAAGCCAAAGATTCTAAAAATTATCGATCTTAATTCTTGAT
The DNA here is from genome assembly GCA_007115665.2 of Sequoiadendron giganteum. Taxonomy (NCBI): domain Eukaryota; kingdom Viridiplantae; phylum Streptophyta; class Pinopsida; order Cupressales; family Cupressaceae; genus Sequoiadendron; species Sequoiadendron giganteum. The sequence continues at coordinate 337,435,062 of CM021105.1, read as the reverse complement.
TCTATACATAGATTATATGCAAAGTTAATAGTTCTCAAAGTAAATTCCATGTTTATAATTAATATTTTCACCTAATAAGAAACACAAAGCTCAATCGATTCAAACTTTTAAGCTTTCATGACCTATTCTTTCAATTTTTGGCTTTCTTCATCCTTTATAGTGATGATATTTTTCAACTTCTTTTATTTTCTTACAATTTGTGCAATGGCCTTGATAACACTCAGATTATTTGTATGATCACTAAGATTTTCCTTCATATTAAAAATATCAATTTCCATTTATTTCTCCCTTTCATGAATCTCACCAACCTTTTGATGTAAGGTATTGGCCTTATCTATTTTCCTCTACTCACTCATTTATTTCTCTTCAATATTGTATACATGTCCCTTCATGGTACACTATTGCTTTCTAGTTTTGAGTTTTGTTTTGTATTCTTCTCCTTTAGAGATTTTATTTCCTCATTAGAGACCTCTAATATAAGTTTCTTGTTGAGATCATGTAGTTGTTTCTTAAGATATTTCACTTGGACATGTGTATGGTTGAGGGTGTCCTTTGTGGTAGCTATGTCATTTTATCTCTTTTCTAATTTTTCTATGCATATTGAGGATTTAGTATTTACTATATTTTGTCTCCTCCATGATTTCTACCATATCTACAACCATTAATTCTTTTAGTCTCATCCCCACAACATGGAATCAATATTCTTCTAATCTTATATGCCCTTTGTGTTTGCTCACTATTATTCACATGCAAAAATATACTTGATTATTTTAGGGGATCAAAGTGATTCTTGTTTATCCATGGGTTTTGACACACCAATAGGTTGGAATATCAAAGGTTCCCCAACTTGGAAGGTGGATAGCCTCAAGAGTCTTCATTTGTGAGGCTTACCAAAATATCCTATTCTAAGAGCATTTTGGTTGGTCCATTTAAGGGGCTACATTAAATGTTTCACCTTGAGTTAAATTTAATAATTTGAGTAATTCATGTTGAAATGAATTGATTACTCCAAAATAATATAGTTTCCTCTCCTTTTGTAGGTGTATTAGGTACATCGATCTTCTACTCTCATACATCAACATAACAACTATTTATTTTTATCGATCAACATTCATAATAAAGTTTCACTTTAAGGCACATTTAAATATAAATTACACAAGTTTATTACATAAAAAAATCAATAATCAATTCAATCACATCCATTGAAATCCACACATAGGTATTCATTACCCACTTTACTATCTCTTTACTTTTATTGTTCTTAGTTTTGGGGATCAAATTAAGTGCAAGGGGAAAGTCAAGACACAAACCCTAGTATAATAGGCTCCACATTGATCAAGTATTTATTTTTATCAACCCACATACATAATCAAGGTTCACTTCAAGGCACACTTAAAAGTACACAAGTGGATTACATAAATAAATCAAGTATTAATCCTATGACATCCATTATCATTCAAACATATACATTCATTATCCACTTTGATATCTCTTAACTTATATTATTAACTTAGTTTTGTGGCTTGAATAAGGTGTAAGGGGGTAGTTAGGACACTTCCAATCCCTAGTTTAGTATGCTCCATAGTGCTTCATATAACATCCACTTTATCCCTTATTTCATATAGCAATAGGAAAACTCTTACTATAAGTTTCAAATATCCTTCTCTACTCTAGGAAAGATAATATGATTTAAAAATAGGATCATGTTATAGAAAGGGTTGTGATTGTTAAACTCTTCCTTTCCAATGTGATTATATTACAAATATTAAAATCCATAAGATCTAGTTGCCACAATCCTCAAAATCTTAGTTTCAAACTTTATTCATAATGAAATATTATGTAAGTGTCCTTCTAAGGTGAGAATCCCTAATCATTCCTATTTATATTTCAACGCATACTTAGTTACATTCTTTGTTAGCATTAATCATTCCATTTTACTTAATTTTATCCTATTTAGATATTTTAAGGGCTTGTCAATTTAATTTAATTTCTAGCCTAGATATTTTGTAGAGGTGTTATTTTCCTCTATAATTAGGAATCATTTTTATTTCTTTAAATTAGTATAAATTAGAATAGGGATATATTTAGGGGTCCTATCTCTCCCTCTTTACAAATATATAGTATTAATTAAAATTATATATCTTTAATAAATAAGGCCTCAATCAAATGTTAGAATATGAAATCCCACTTGTTGGGCCCAATTTGAGTAGTTGGTCATAATTGGATCCATTAAATAAGTTTTATGTTTTTAAATTTGAAATTCATGTGGATATGTCAAGTTTTGAGTTGTTTCTCATTTGTACCAGCTAGGAATCAAACCTAGAACCTTCCATTTGTTGTTGGAGTGCTCTACCAACTAAGCTACTTGCCCCTCTTTGGACAACCCATCGTCAGTCTAGGTGTGTCTTATTTCCAACACCCCTCCCCCCTTAAGCCACACTCCTAGAGCTTGAAAACTTGATGATTTATTCGAAGAACAACAAAAAAATTATACAAGAAAGGAACAAGTGGTTAAACAAAAACAATTTAACTAAATCAAGTTAACTATATACACCCACCTACTAACAATGTAATAGAGTTATGCTAACACTCCCCCCTTATTATACTGCTCTTCCAAATGCACCCTCGAAACAATTCAAATTTCACCTTGCTAGGAGACTTGGTGAGTATATCAGCTATCTGAGAATCTTTCGAGTAGTAGTGGAGTTGAATGTGGTGATGCAAGATTTTTTCACAAATGTAATGACATTTGACCTCAACACTCTCTAATTTTTGCAATAAATAATAGATGACTTTTCCTCAGAAATATCCATGTCAACCAGAATGCGACGTAACCAAATCACTTCACACACAACTCCTTGTACAAAACTATTCAATCTGAGTGGATGAGAAAGCAGCAATAGTTTGATTCTTATTAATCCATGAAATAGACTTCGATCTAAGATGAAAAATATATCTTGTGGTTGACTTCTTATCATAAAGAGATATAGCATAGTCTGAGTCAACATATCCTTACAAGAATTAAGAGTTCTTGTATTCCAAACCATAATCAAGCATACCTCAGAGATATCACAAAACATGCTTAGCTACAACCTAATGACATTTTTTTGGCTCCCGCATAAATCTAGAAAGATATTTGATAGAAAAGTATAAATCTAGTTTGGTATAAGTTAATTAAACGAGACTCCCAACCAACTGTCAGTAGAGAGTAGCATCTACTTGAGGAGAACCGTGAAATCGAGAAAGTTGAAAAACTTTCTCCATTGGAGTGGACATAGGTTTACAATCAGACATTCTAAATTTTTCCAGGAGTGTCTTGGCAGATTTCATTTGTGAAATAAAGATGTGATCTTTGTTTTCCATATCTCCAAGAAAAGACAATAGTGAAGTAGCCCCAAGTATTTCATATCAAAGGATCTATTCAGATCATTTTTTACATCATCAATGAGATTATTTGAGCTTCTTGTGATGACAATATCATTCAAATAAAAGAAAAGAATGGTAATCTATGTGTCTACCTTCTTAATATAAATTTGGATCTGAGGGGCTACAAGTAAAACCATTTTGCAAGAGGTGGCCATATATTTTTATGTGCCATGCCTTAGGGGCTTGTTTAAGCCCATACACTCACTTAATGAGATGACATACCTTTTGAGAATGTTTTCATCAATGAAGCCTCCTTCAGGTCGGGTCATGTAAACGTCTTCTTCTAGATCGCCATTTAGGAAAGCACTCTTGATGTCCATTTGATGAAACTTCCATCCTTTCTATGCTTTGTAATGGATGAAAATTTCTCCTCATAATCAATGCCCCCTATTGAGAATATCCATTTGCAACAAGTTGTGCTCTATATTTGTCAATGGATCCATCTACCTTGTATTTTATTTTGAAAACCCATTTTCAACCTATGGGTTTGTTTCCTATAAGTAGATTGACAAGTGCCCATGTCTGATTTTTTATCAAAGAATCATAATCAACCTCCATGGAATTATTCCAATGTGGCTGACTAAGTGCCTCTCAGACTGTATTGGGTTCAATTCTATCAACAACTAAACTCATAAATGTAAGATTCAACTCATTTCTCACATGTCTTCTTATTCAAACTCCTGATGAGAGATCTAGAAGAGAATCTAGATGGGAGTCCTTGATGGTGGTTTGGACCCATTTCAAACATTAATATTATTTTTGATGTGGATAATGATGTTCCAAAGTGTCAATATCATCAAATAACTCTCCTTGTAGCTCATCTTCTTTCTAAGAGGAATATTCACTCATTATTTGATTGTGAAAGCAATCTATGAGAGGTGTTTGTATCTTCATTTTTTGTCATGAACTCAAATGATGACTCACCACATACCACACCTTGACTCTCATAAATCTTCCATGTATCAAGATCCATGAGACAATAAGCTTTTGAAGTTGTATTGTACCCCAAAAATATGCACTGGAGTGTCTTGGAATCAATCTTCTTCATCCTAGTAACTAGGACATGCATATATAGTACATCCAAACGCTCAAAGATGAGAAATTGAAGGCTTATAACTACTTCATACCTTTTCTAGTGTCTTGTCTTGTAGTATCTTTGTAGGAGCCCTGTTGAGAAAATACGTAGCTGTTTAAACTACTTTTGCCCAAAATCGATCTTCCAATTGAGTTGAGGAAAGCATGCATCGAGACATCTTCATAATAGTTTGATTGTGACACTTTGCAATGTCATTATAGTGGGGTGTATGGAGGGTTTTTTTATACCATAACACTTCAAGAATGTCAATAAATCATTGTACATGAATTCCCCCCTCGATTTGAGCAGAAGAGAAGAAAATATTTGCTTGTCTCTCATACAACTCGCTAGTAGAAGTCCTAAAATTGGGCAAAGGCTTCACTCTTATTTGTGAGAAATTACACCCAGGTCTTACAAGAGAAATCATCCAAGAACAACTAAAATTATTTACAACCTTTAAAGGAAGTAGGAAAAAGGTCCACACAAATCGGTATGCACAACCTTAAGACGATCCTTGGCATGAAAGGTCCTTGACTCGAATGGATCCTGATGTTGTTTTATTGCGAGAAATCCAATACATAGAGGAAAAGAAGGAGAAATATGAGGAATTTGGCTTACCATCTCCTTAGAGCTAAGTTGATAGAGGGAGTCAGCTGAAAGGTGCTCATATTGATAATGTCAAAGAACAATTGATTTCATTGTAGAGACAGATAAAGCAACTGTAGATGATGAAACTACATCTAGTGCAAATAAATGATCCTTCATAAAAGATATAGAAAGTATCACTCCATCTCTAGAGATCAAATAGGATTTGACACCATCCTTAACCTAAAACTTCATCTTAAGCTTGTGATTCAAAATTTAATTGACAAACATGAGATTTTATGTCAAACCTAGAACATGGAGCAACTTTGTGAGAGTACAACTTCTTGTTCCAAGTTGAATGGTGATAGTGCCAATTCCTTCTACAATATAATCCCTATTTAGTGACATATGTTACTGGTGCTAGATTTAGTCAACCAAACATCCTTTAAACGATGTGAGGTTTGAGAAACAAGAACAATATTATGGTTGATGTCACAATTGGTTGTGTCTGGTATGTCCTCATTAGTTGTATTATCTTGTTGTGTTGAATCATGTGCTTTTTACTTCCATTGGGGAGGATGTCATTTCTTGACTAGAATTTCCTTGATTCAAGCCATTATACCAACAATAATCAGTGTCATGTGTGTGAGTATTGCAGATGTAACACCATTGATTTTCCTTTTGAGGCTTATGTAGCTATTATGGTGGCTTATGTGATTTCTTTTGTGGTTGTCCCTTTTGAAACCTATGACCACACTGTTGTCTTGAGATCAGATCTTTTTCCTCAAACTTATCTTGCACTAATTAGATGGCTTCTTCCTATTGGAGAAAATTCACAATCTCTTCAAATGACACCTTTTGCTTGGTGATGTTCAACGTCATGATAAAAGTCTAAAAAATAGGAAAGAAGAGATCTCAAAGTGATTAGAACAAGCAATTTGTCCTCCACCTTTTCTCTGAGGGCAAGAAGCTCTACTCAAAGTTTTGATATGTGACATAAGAATTCCTCTACTTTCTAACCAACTTGCATATTAAGTGTATGAAGCTTGGATTGGAGATGGAGGATCTTGGTCAGTTTTTTTCCTTGTAGATGGTAGATAGAGCGTCCAAGGTTGTCTTTGACGTTGTCGCATCCTGAACATGTGGTTGAACCTCATCAAAGATGTTGAGGGTGATCAACATCAAGGACTTTTTATCAACCTTGTCAAACTTTTTCTGTTCACTCGTATTAGTTGGACACTATATAGTACCAATAATGATTCCCCATAGTTCTTCAAAATAAAGAATCATGTGCATCTTCATCTTCCAAACAACATAGTTAGGTCCCTTGAGGAGATGAGCATATGAGAGAAGAAAATTTGGTGCAAACATGATGACACTATAGAACAACAAAGCAAAACAAAAATATTCCTCAAAAATAAATTTTATTATTTAGTTTGACATACACATCCTTTTAAGGATGAAATGAGGTGTACAAATGAGATATGCATGCTTGTGCAATGAGATGAGGACGTTTATGTGGATGTTCTACCTCATAATTATTGTCTATAACAAATTCTTCTTTCTTAGCATCACACATCAAATATAAAATACTCCAATATACTTTCCTAAGAAACTCATCCAATTGTAGGTTACTGGTATTTTGAAGTGCATCTAGTAGAGAAAATAGAAGTTGGTGCTTTATTCAACATAATTTTGAATTTCATAGTTTCTAACAACACTACTAACATCATTCAACACAACTAACACTCATACTATAGTTGCAAATTTTTTATTCCTTTCCTTTGTAATTTAATCATAATTTTTCACTACTTTCCTTTACAATTCAATCACACATTTCTTGTTTAAAAAAATTAATGAGAGGTACTCGTGATTCATGCCAACTCGACTCAAGATTCTTGTGCATAGAATTTATCTATTATTGCACAACCTCTACATCTAAGAAGAAAAAATGATTGAAGCCTAGGAAGTGAGATCTCCAAAGTTGGGCGGCTCAGCATATGTAGGGCAGATTGATTTGTTCTCAACACATTATCAACATTATTTAATCAATACATGGTAAGCCAAAAGAAATCATATATTTAGTGAAAAGTCAACAGTGAATTCCTGGCCGCATCAGAATCCCTAGATACCCACTTCAAATCATTGCATTCAAATTCAAACATTTTTTCTCTGAAATTGAGTCAATCTTCATACTCCCAAGCTCTGTGATGTAGCTAGTAGTTAGACATTATTATAGGAACATGCCTCTGCAAATTCAAATGCTTCTTTATTTCTTTAAAACTTGAGATTCCTTGTTCAATGCATCCTTACGTCCAACTTATATTACATATTTGACCACACTTCTTTTCTTGGCCATTTACCATGCTTCCTCTTGCATCCACTTCAAGCGCCAATCTTCAACATTCATAAACAACACACAAGCACATAAAAATATGTTGCTCTTATATCACTTTTTGAGTTGCTTCTCATTTGTACTAGCTAGGACTCAAAACTAGGACCTTCCATTTGTTGTTGGAGTGCTCTACCAACTAAGATACTAGCCCCTCTTCGGCTACCCATCGTTAGTTCAGGACTAGCTTATTTCCAACATCAACCCTAGGAGAAGTGTATATTTTTTGTTTATAGGAGGCGTATTTAAGCAAGGCGTATTTTCCTTCTTACTCACTCACTCATTCAATTGAGTTCTTTGATTCTAGTGTTCTTTGGTGTTTTTAAACAAAACTAATATCTCTACTTATTTCCCTTTAAATAGTGTTTTTATTTCTTTTGCAATAGATGTGTGTAGATTGAATGGATAATTCTAGTTATTCTAATATGGTATTAGAGTTGAGAATTAAACCCTTCATTCAAAGGACACCACATGCTATAAGAGATATCATAAATTCATGGAGAGGAGATTGAATGAAAAAGGAACATCCTATGATGTTGAAGAAGTTTGAGCCTGAGTTGTTCTAAAAATTCATAGCAAGAAAGACTCTAAAGAGGATTAATATAGTTTTGTCACCATAATGTTTTCTCTTGCATGAGTAAAAGATATTAACAAATTATGTATACTATACAAAAATTAAACTTTCAAGATCTGATAACCCTATATTTCTCCTCTAAAAAACTCGAGGGTTATTTTTTTCACTGTTTTGAAAAAGGTTGTTTAGAATTATAAAAACCATTGAGGAGAACTAACTGCTAGCATCTATTTTTGTGTATATTGATACACATGAGTAAATATACAAATATAGATTATTATTTTATTGTACAACGCCTAATTGGGACCAATTATTGATCTTCGAATTAATACATGAAGACTACATATATAGTAGAAAGTTCATGGAGAGTTGTTGAGGGATTTAAAATCAAGCCAAAGGATGAAGGGAAATTTATATAATACATAAATTAAAAGAACTAATCTAGGGTGATGATTGCAAGGAATTTGGTGATTAATATTTTTTAGGTGGTGGTACAAGATTGTATAAAGGAAGTGTGGGATACACAAGATACGACCTTCAATGCATCTAAGATAGTTGAGAATATAAGCTTGAAAGAGAGTTAATTAAACTTTTTCTTAGAGATTTTGATAAGATAAAGAAGTATCTATTAGGTAAATATGTATTGAACTATCAAATGAATATCAACAATTAGTGGAATTGTGATAGAAATTATCAAGTCACTCTATGAATATTTTGCATATTCCTTAATTTCAAACAAGGTGATGTTCAAATATCATATTTACTTTGATTATTTATGTAAAATAGTAATCATGGAGCAAGAGAATATCATTTGGATTAGGAATATTTTGAGTGAGCCACAAGCTCCTATTAGCAAGATAAAAAATGAAATGATAGGAAGCATTCCTCTTTTGGAAGAGGAAGGTGAAAAGAAGAAGATAGATAACTAAGAAAACCTATGCTTTCGGCAGAGGTAGAAAACATGGAAGTTAAGGTGCATGCCTCTATTGTCGGAAATTTCAACATAAATTATGATTATAAATAGAAGAAAAATTAAGAGAAAGAAAAAGAGGTAAAACTATAAGAACCAAGATAATTCAAAGATAGATCTATGAATAAGGATGAAGTGGAGGAAGGAAACAATAAAGATGAATACAATTCACTTATTTCCAACACCTCTCTTCACACTAATACTTACCAAAGTGAGTGTGTTATTAGTTCTAGGTATACACAACATATGGTTAATGATGCATTTTTTCTCATCCTTTAGCTCCCCAAAGGAGAATAAGGTATTCATTATAGATTTCATTCCCAATAATTTAAATAGAGATATAATCCTTAATAATGGTATAATACATGGTTTTGATCATGCTCCTAATTGGGGATCAATCTACCATCTATTTATCAAATATTTAAACAAGGAAAGGGGAAAGATTTATGGCAAGATAATTTTTCTATGAAAGATATTAATAAATATTACATCATGGTAAGTGGATACTTGGAAGAGAAGGATTAGTATTATAATTTCATAGATTTTAGAGGTGATAAGAAGGAATCATAATTTGTATGAGTTTCACTAGAACTTGTAAAGGTAGTCAACTATGGCACAAGAAGCTAGGGCATTTCAATTTTTAGAGTATACAAGTGACTAGATCACTGAAAATGGTACAAGGGATACTATTAGTAGATCCATGCCAAGTGGTGTGTGAAATATGTACGTTGGGGAAATATAACAAAGAATTGTTTCCCACATCAAATACTTGGAGATATCTTGAGCCACTCAACATTTGTAATTTAAATATATGCTACATCGTTGAACCTTCATTGTTTAGTACCAAGTACATTCTTACATTTATAGATGATCATACTATGATGTGTTGGATCTACCTTATACAAATATTTAGGTTTTGAAAATATTAATATTAAAATAAATGGTAGAAAATAAATCAAGATATTTTATTAGAAAAATCCAATTTGATAGAAGGGGTAATGTGAAATTAATGAGTTTAATATTTTTTTATAAGAATGATATTGTATGAAAAAATGTAGTGCTTATATGCCTTAATATAAATGGGTAGATACAATAAAGAACAAGACATTGATGAAAATGTAAAATTTATATGATTGAATCCAAGGCATTATGAAAATTCAAGCAAGAACTTATACATTGTGCAAACCATATTTTAGACTATATTAAAATTGTGAGAAATTACATATAAAAAAACCCTCTATCTCTCATTTGTGAGCTTTCATATACTTTATTTAGTTTCATAGTCTATATGAGAAAGGAAGAATTAATTTATTTTTTAAATGTATAATGGTGGGGTATTTAGAGGCTGTCATCTTGTAGATATTGTGAGATCCTTCAATTTTGATGATTGTATTTGCTAAGAAAGTAAGTTTTTAAAAAGGAGATAATTGTTCAAGTCAAGATAATCTATGATTTTGTTAAAATAAGAAACACCTCTTAAACCACTTTTATCCCATCAAACTATTGTACCTTATGTTCCTCAAATTAAAAATGGTTCACTATTAATGGCAATAAAAGAACGGATCCAAGTTGAATTGAATGAGGCATTTATAAATGAAATAAGTAATAATGATGTGATGGAAGAAGAACATCAAATGTTAACATAAGAGAAAATTCTTCTTAAATAAAATAGACTTCCTAAGTGGAAATTACTACTTTCTTAGAGGCTATAGAAGATAAGGGGAATGCAAAAACTCCATCGATGACAAGAAGAAAAATTAATAACAAATATTTATGGAAAAAGTAATGAATATATGTGATCGACAAATGTATGAGGAAGGAGAAGGAATAAAAAATTGATGAAGCTAAATATCTTTGATTAAAAAATAAACATGGCAAAAAGTTGCTTACTCAAAAGGAAATAATGTTTTGAATCAATAACACAACCAAGGTTGGAGAGTGTGGTGAAAGACTATCTAACCAAGAAACTAATATAAAACACTCATACAAAAGACACGATAGAATAAAATAAATTACTCAAACAACTAAAATTTATTTATTCATATCATAATAGCTCCATGAGATTGATACATGCTAGGAATTAGCCTTCTGATTATAAATTAGATCTTAGATATCTCAATATTCTTATCTATTATTCAAATTATATCTTTCCTACAACCTTTCTTACTCCCTCAAATTATATTAGACTCCTCTTTATATAGAAGATGACTATATGATGTGCATTACCCAAAAATATAGTAGACAATCATGAATTAATATGATAAGTATCAATGGCCCCAAAATTAAATGATTTGATCACTGGTTAATGTTTGAATCGAGTAAATTTCTTTGTAAAGCATGTAGGTTTTCTAGTAACATGTAGAATCATAATTTGCAATGTATCTTGAACTGAGAGTCTTAAAATTCAATAAAATTCAACACACAACCCCTCTTAGAACCTATAATGGAGTAGGCAAAATTAGGAATTGGTACAAGTTTCAAATAAAATAGTATACATCATGTGGGTTAGAAATAATTGTTACTCTAAGTGTTATTTAGTATACTCTACATATTCTCACTATTTATGGGTATAAGACCATCTGCATATGAATGGAGGAGAGGATCTTTCCCCTATAAGGACATATAGTTGGGTGGCTATTCTAGCCCAAGCCTACTACCATAAGATAAATCCTAACTACCACATACATGTACTATTTTTACTACTACTTACTACCTAATACCTACCAAACAGAATTGTACTACTACAATCCAAAAATAAGGTAACATTATACCACAATTAGCCTAATATTGATCCAATTAATCTTGTTGAGGTAGAAAAACAAATCTAATGGTCAAAATCACATAAGAAATAAATGGAATATTTAGGATGATTTATAGAGCTTATGTACCAAACCACAATCAAAGATCTTCAAAATTAGTTGTCCAATAACTCATTGATTGTGTTTGTTATTACAAACATGAAGATTAGTACTAAAAATATTATGGTGAGATGTTTTGCCATGAACTTGACACACATTACTAACGAATATCTAAAACTACCCTAAAATACATATAAAACAAGTAAACTTAAAAATGAAATATGTTTGATTGATGCAATATTGCTCTTACAAATTAGATGCTCCTACATCAAATAGTTTAAGTAGTTAAAAAGTTAGCATCTTAATTTTATTCAAGGATTTAAGAAAGTCAAAAAATTGTTCAACCTCAAATTTTGGACATCCAAATATACTATTCAACCAAATTATTCTTCCACTTCACCAAATATTCTTTATTTCCTATTCCTTGTGCTTGTTTTACTACTATCATGTATCTCTTCAATTTCTTCAATTTCTTGCTTAGGCATCTATTACCCCATGATAGGCCAAAACTGGGGTAGATAATGAAAAATATTTAATTTTTAATAACTAAGTTTAGTTTGGTCAAGTGTCAATCTGAGGGCGTAAAATGCAAAATAAAAACACTTATTTAAATTCTACACTATTTCTGAAAACTGTGACAGGAACTGCAGTCTGTAACAGTGTGACGGGAGCAATCCAACAACTACTCTATTTTTTATGCAATCCTCCAAATCATCAAAATTTTATCAAATAAAACTTTTAATCAAAGAAATAAATACAAATATGCTTTTGGGTTTCTCAAATAATTGAAACATAAATCTTTATATACCATTCATAATCAAATCACTCCAATCTGCAAATCACACATGGAATAAAATAAAACATTAATCGCATAAAATACTTAAATAAAAATACACAAAAACATCACCAGGATTTCTAAGGAGTGGGCCCTTCCTCCTGGTCAGCAAAGTAGTTAAAATTCTGCTACAACACTCAAATCATGACCAACATATCTTCATTAAAATAAAATATATTACAGTTTGTATTTATATGTTTTTTCATTGTTGTTACTTTGTTGCTACCTTTTTTTCATAACTCATGCTGCCATATTTATGCCTTTATATTCTCTTATGTTTTTTATTAGTTTAGAAGGGAAGGGCCCTGATCCCATGGTTACATCCAAAAAGCAAAAAGGAACCAAACGAAGGTGGGAGACAACACCACCAGAACTAACCAAGAAACAACATTCAGAGTGGCTCGCAGGCCATCATTTAAAATAGTAACCATAGTCCATCCACTATTAATCAAAAACAACCAGTTTCTACTAGCAATCTTAAATCTACGTAAACCATTAATCAGATCAATAGTGTCCCAGGTAATATTAAACCACAACAGAGCTATTAAAAAATAGCAGTCTGAGCTATGGAACCAAAAGGACAAAAAATAGAAAGCAATCATAAAAGCCAAAACTAGAAGCCATTAATTGGATTTCTTCAGTAGATCACCATATTCTCCAATGAGGGAGATATATTCCCTCCATTCGGGTTCCTCAGTCTCATCCAACATCTTTAGCACGTACAACTTCCCCTATTTTTTTAGGTTCTTGGCAATTCTAGTTTCTCCAAAAATAGCTCCCAGCATCGCCCTCCTCAACAGTTTGTTAGTAACCTTCAAAAGAGTAACAAGAGCTTCCATGTCATCAAATTGAACCTACAAAAAATTCGATCTACTCTTCAGAAAGTCAGTGCCAGAGTCATCAACAAAAGTCTCCATTCTCATATTCCTAGCATCCTGCACATTCTCACTCTCATTCTTAGGTTCCTCAACTTTCTCAGTTTGGTCCTCCTCTTCCTCCTCCTTTTCATCATTTGTGTCCTCTTCTCCCATATCGTAAGAAGAGTCCTCAAAATCCATATCCTTTAAATCATCTTCCTCCTAAGCTTCAAACTCTTCATATTCCAGGTCTTCCTCATCACAAACAAACAAAAAATTGTTTGCCTTTCTTTTCCATGGAGGCAGCTTTTACCAGACGAGCATACCTTCTACCACTACTACCACCACTCCCCTACCCTTTCAAAGTCATTTTAAACTCCTCATTAGTCCCACCTTCTTCATAAATATTAATGAAATAATTAGGAATAATATATATTTTTATTTTCTTCACCTTAGGAAGGTCCACCAGTAAAGGCGAGTGTTTTCTTTTCTCAAGCATAGCCTTGAAAATCTATATCTCATACACCCCCTTTTCCTCAACTTTTTGCGCCATAGGAGTAGAGGGATTGGAGACATTGATCATAGGGGAAGGGCTCATAGCAAGAATTAGCACCCTCTTGGCAGGAACAGAGGGAGGAGGATGAGGATTAGGAGCCATAGCAAGGATATCTTTAACATGAGGTTCCTCAATAATCCTATCCGGGTTAGGATTGTCATTTCTAACAGCTAAAGGGTTGGCATGAGGATTTTTAGCTAGAGCATATTTATATAGATTTAACATCAGACCTTGGTGAACGGGAGGACTAGCACCCTTTTCTATATTGATTTGCAGGGACAACAAGAGATAAAAAGGTAAGTTGATAATCCCACCATGCCTAATATGGTTGAGCAAAGGGAAATGGTAAGTATGCACCGACATATATCTACCCTCTAACGTAAAATATTGCATTATAAACAAGCTAAACAAAGCAAAAGGAGGAGGAAGTTCCAGTCTAGCATACCCATTTTGAAATCTTTTGAGGTTCTCCCCTTCGTGTAGAAATTTGTCCACAAACTTCTAATAATCTGCTTTGCTCTTCTTGGCAACCATAATCCCTTGGTTTTTTAGACCAGTAGCTTCCACAATGAGCCACGTCATGACCTCAAACTTTATTTCCCCAATGGACACACTACCTTTCCTCTAGGATTTTGTAAATTTGGTAGTTAAATTCTCATTATAGCTTTTCAAGGATTCAAAAAATGAAACCATACTAGCATTATCAAAGAACCTCCAAAGGTCCACATTCTGCTTGAGGGCCTGATAGTTCGACGATTCGGTGTGCTTCCTAGGGCCTCCCATTTTCACTATCTACAAGTTCTTTGGCTTCTTCAGACTATGCTTCATAATCCCCCAGTACTTCAGCTTTCTATTCCTGTTGCAAAAGACACCAATTCTCCAAATAACTAAATGAGCCCTTCAAAAATGCATGATCAAGAAGTTTCTTTTAGGAAGAGCCCATGACACAATTCTCGGGACTAATAGCTCATCATTAATATTACAAGTATTAAAATTCACATTTAATTCCATAATTTGCCAAACTTTGTGAATTCTGGGGAGGTTGACATTAGGCAATCAACACAATTTGAAATGACAACCTTTTAACACATTGAAAATATCCATGGGATCATCGAGCATCTAGAGAAGGGAAGAAATAATTAAATTAGTACCTAATGAGATCATCGTATACCTCACCGTACCCCCAAAATCATCATTTCTCTTTAAGCCTTTAAACATCTCAGATTTCCCCTGCTATCCATATAACCTCAACATTTAATTTTTGCAAGTTCTATTAATTTTCATATTTCTCATTTAATATAATGTCTTTTAAGTCCCTCGGCATATCATTATTAGTCCAACAATTCCACCCCGTACAACCCAGAGCCATGTTGGGAGCACAATCAATAGCTTTGTTGCCCTCTCTATAGACATGTTGAACCTTGCAATTGGTGAAGTTACTCTTCAAGGTTATACATTTATTCATTATATTTTTTAGCTCCCAAGGTGGCGTGGCAACACCGTTCAAAACAACCACAATGAGTTTTGAGTCTCCTTCTAGTATGACATTTTTAAAGCCGAGCTCCTTTAGAGTTTTAAAACCTCCTAAATCCGCCATAGCTTTAGCTTTATTATTAGAGAAGATGCCCATATTCATCCCAAAACTCACAATGCAATCTCCTTTGTGGTTTCTTAGAAGACCCCCAGCCCTAGCTAAACTTGGGTTGCCTTTTGAGCACCCATCAAAATTACATTTTATCCAATCCATCTAAGGAGGACACCACACTATAGTCATTTTGGTAAACATCAATGACCAATTGAGCTTAGTGAGTTCCCTCCTTGTACCCCAGTTCTATTTTGTCCTCATCTCTTTGTAGTTAGGCCAAGATTTGGAGAAGTTGTATCTTCCTGCCTCAATGTTCTCCTTAATCTGAGATTTTATAATTAGGCTTACCTCCTAGCTGCTTCTCTCCACTTCCCTGAATATCCTGTTATTTATTTCTTTCCAAATACCCCAGGTAAGAAAAGGGGGAACTTGGTTCCAGAGGTCAACAATCACCTTGTGGGAAAAAGGGTAGTTCAACCAGCTTTCAAGAAACATCTTCATTGAGTGAGGGAACACCGTTCCAAGGACAGCAAGGATAGGAAAAAGGACCACACTTCCCTGGAAAATTGGCAATGAAAGAAAAGATGCATAATTGACTCGTCTTCCTTCTTGCAAAGGGAGCATCTGTTAACTAATTGGAATCCCCTCCTAACGAGGTTGTCAATAGTTAGAATTTTTCCATGAGCAGTAGACCACTAGAAAAAATTAATTTTTGGAACCAAGTTCTTTAACCACACCTTATCCCAAAAATGATCAGTGGTGACATCCCTAGGCTTCTCTAGTTCCTCATAAGCCTTTTTAACTGAGATAAAACCTAAAGAGCTACCTTTCCAAATCCATTCATCTTCCCTTACTCTATCAAACCACTTAGCCTCCCCAATAAATTTGTGCAACCTTAAAAGAGTCAGACCCCAGTTGACCTGTCTCTGGCCTCTCAGATTATCCCTCCTTAATAGTATTTTGAACTCCTTCCAATTTGGGTCCTCCTTCTCCCAATTGATATAGTCAAAAAAAAAATTGCCACAAATCTTGGCTAAGCTTTGTTTGAGAGGATTCAAATCATCTATTGATGACAAGGTAGAAGTTCAATCCAAGGGTCCTTCCAAAATTCAGTATTCATACCATTCCCAATTCTCTTTCTAACCCCTTGCTTCAACACATTTTTACAGCTTCACAAGATGATTCCATAAGGCAGAACCACTAGGTAGGTCGGACATAGAGAGGAAACAACCAGGGTTCCTATTCCTCAAGTACTTGGCTTGGAATAATTTAACCTAGTCTTTTGAGCCTTATAGAAGATTCCATCCAATTTTAGTAGTGAGGGATTTGTTTAGCAAGGATATTCTTCTTATTCCCAAGCCCCCTCTCCTTTTGGGAGTACACACTATTTCCCAACTGACCAGGGATAGTCTATTTTTTCTTCTATGCTTGACCACAAAAATCTTCTCTGAATTTGTTCTATGTTTTCCCCTATAAAAGAAGGAATTTTGAATAGAGATAGGTAATAAACCAGAATATTCTGAAGAGAGGCCTTTAGCAGTTGGGTCTTACCAACCAAGCTAAGTAGTTTCCCCTTCCATCTAGCCAGCTTATTTTGCACTCTCTCAATCACCTGATTCCAGTAGTTATTTTCCAATTTCTTTGAAATCAAGGGAAGGCCAAGGTAAGCATCAGGTAAGTTTGCTTCCTGACATCCCAAAATTTTAACCACTTTGTCCTTTATCTGTTGATTTGTGTTGAAGAAGTATATCTTTCTTTTTTCATAGTTTATGCACTAGCCAGAAATTATAGCATATTCATTGAGGACCTGTTTCCAAATACTAGCTTCCCCCATCGAGGCTTCCCTAAACAAAAGAGTTTCATCAAAAAATTGTTGATTGGAATCCGACATGAGAGATGAGATCACTTTAACCCCTTTAAGAATTTTAGAATCCATCAATTTTTGGATGTTCCTCCCAAGGACTTATGTAACAATTATAAAAAGGTAGGGAGAGAGGGGATCACCTTGTCTAAGACCACAACCACAAGAGAAAAAACCTTGGGGGACACCATTAACCAATACATAACACATAGGGGAGGTAACACAAGCAGATATCAATTTGAGGAATCTACCATCTATCCCAAACTTCCTAAGAATAGCAAAAAGAAATGGCCAAGAGACTCTATCATAGGCCTTTGAAATATCAATTTTAAAGGCCATTCCAAGATTCTTAGAGTGGTCCATAGAATGGATAATTTCATGGGTGGAGATGACAACATCAAGGATATTTCTTCCCTACACAAAACCTTTTTGGTTCGGAACAATCATTTTACCAAGCACTGGTTTCAGCCTAAACACCAGAATTTTAGAGAAGATTTTATACACCATATTACACAAGCTTATAGGTCTATAATATTTCATTGAATATGCATCAACATTTTTAGGAATAAGGGAAAAAAAGTGGCATTCATTTGGTTAAGTAGCCTACCCGACTTGAAGAAGTCACTAGCAGCATTGAAGAGGTCATTTTTGACAATTTCCCAGTAGGTCTAGAAAAAGGCAGGAGGAAACCCATCCAAGCCTGGAGGTTTAAAATCTTCAAAAGAGAACACAACCTTCTTAACTTCTTCCATAGAAACAACATTAGTCATCATCTTTAAATCAATATCAGAAATAACTTTAGGAATCACCTCAATAAAATCATCTTGTACTTGATTTACATTACTAGGAGCCATAAGGTGAGAAGAGAAGAAGTTAACAACTTCCCAATCAATATCTTTTTTCGTGGAGACCATGGAGCCATCCTCTTCGATAAGCAATCTGATCATGTTTCTGCTTCTGTGCTTCAGTGTGAATTGGTGGAAGAATTTTATGTTCCTATCCCCTTCAGTTAGCCATTGGACACGTGACTTTTGTTTCCAAAAAAATATCCTCGTTGTTTATCTTAAACCATTGAGATCTGAGGTCTCTTTCCTTAGCACATATCTCCTCATCCACCTGGCCATCCTCCATAATGTCCTTAATTTATTTTAAGCTATTTCCCAGGGTTTTCTTGATCTCAAAGATATTACCAAAGGACACCTTATTCCACCCCTTCACTCTTTGTTTTATTCTTCTCAGTTTTTCCACCAAGCAATAGATAGGAGTTCCAGTTATAGGTTCATTACACAAATTTTTTTACAAGATCAGAAAAACCAGGGTGGAGATTCCACATTAATTCAAATCTAAAAGGAAAAGGTCCCCTATTAAAATCCACATTTCTTGTAAGCACCAAAGCATTATGGCCGGAGCCAGACCTAGGAAGAGAAGAAAGAGAAAGGAATTGGAATATATTCCAATTGGTATAGATCACAAACCTATCTAATTTAACTTGGATTAGGTGGTTTTTGTTTCTTCTATTGGACCAAGTGAACTTTTCCCCTTAGAGAGGGAT
Organism: Sequoiadendron giganteum; assembly: GCA_007115665.2. Taxonomy (NCBI): domain Eukaryota; kingdom Viridiplantae; phylum Streptophyta; class Pinopsida; order Cupressales; family Cupressaceae; genus Sequoiadendron; species Sequoiadendron giganteum. Next base: position 337,415,936 of record CM021105.1, on the reverse strand, counting down.
ATCTATTAGACCAACTGAGTTTTAAAAGTTAGCAAGTTCCATCATACTATCAAAATAGTCGTCCAACCCTCTAGACTTCTCAGAAGGAAGGAGAGGAGAGTTAAAATACCCTCCCAACAACCAATGGTCATATTTTTTGTGAGAGATAGTATCACTTAGTTTTTCCCAAAGAAAAACTTTTTCCCTAATCAAGTTAGGAGCATAGATGTTAATTAAGTTCCAGATCTCCTGGGAAGCCAAATCTTCAAAGGTAATCATCAAACTATTCCTGCTAGCAACACACAAGGTACCTTTTAGCTTTGAGGGATTACAAAGAGTAGTTATACCTCCTGAAGCACCTTCAACCTCATTGACAAAATAATTTTCACTAGGCCAAATACTCAAAATAACCTTGTAAAAAATATTTTTTTTCATCTTTGTTTCCTGAAGGAGAACAACCACTTTATTGTCAAGAATACAGGTTTTCACCAGGAACTATTTATATGGGCTATTTAGGCCCCTTATATTCCAAGACATAAACTTCATGGATAAATACTTTACAACACCACCCTCTTCCCCCTGAAGAAGCCAAGGTTACTTATTCTTAGGCTTTGATCCTACGATTGAATCCAGAGTTCTTTGTTTTCCTACAGCCACATCCCTCACTATATCTTTAGTTTTGGAGTCCTTTTGGGAAGTTCTACCCACCTTATTCCCCCCTCCAACATTTGACTTATTTTTCTTTTTAGGTTTAATATGTGCTTGAGACCACTCCTCCTCATCTTCTTTATCACTAGACTGGGTAGGAAAGCCTAGTAAAGCCAAAGAGTCACTCGGGTTTCCTACCCCTTTCTAGTAAAATAAATACATATCTTCCAAAGACAAGTGTGTATCTGGATGCACATACTCACCTTCCTCAAGCTCCTTTCCCTCGCCTAAAAATTGCATCTTTGACTAGGGAGCCATCTCTTTTGCCTCCAAACATGGGCCTTCCTTAGTTTGAATCGCAATAGAGAGATCTTCCCCATCTTTTGACAATACCAATTGCAGAAAGCATGGGGTAGGGAGGCAAAAAGCAAGGGCCGAGACCTCAAGGTTCAAGAAGACTGATTCATTAGTTACAAGAGGTTTAGAAACAACCTCCAAGCCCGAAACAAGGTCAGCCTTTAGTTTGGGGACAAGCATCGCCTTCACAAGGGAAGTAGAATGTTGAGCTACATAAGCCATTTCATTAGCAGAGAGTTCTACTAACTGGTTTTTCTCCTTAGCACAATTACCCTTGACAAGTTTTTTCCCACAAGAGTCAATGAGGTGTTCAAACTTCTTGCATTGTTGGCAGAAGAGATGGGAATTTTCATATTCTAGTGGCTAGGTCCAGTTTCCAAATTTGGACATAAGAAGGAATGAGGAAGGTAAAATCATATTCATAGCCACATTGACACAAATACGAGCATATACCAGTCTAGATCTTTCCTGAGTGATCTTATCAACAGCCAGAAGGCTTCCAAAAGAGTTAATTATACCTTTTAAAATTCTTGTCTCCCAAAACTCCAGAGGAAGGCCTAGGAGGTGAACCCAGGTTGGATTTGAGGCACCTAGGTTAGCCGACGAGTCAAAGCCTGATTTCCATTTGTAGAGGGAGAGAAAAATTTTAAAGCCCAATTCAAACGCCTAAGAACCGCTCGTTAAAAATTTCAACATATCTTCATAAACCACAAAGGAGAAAAGGAAAATACCTCTCGTCATAGAATTTATGCTAACACTACCTTTAAGGTTCCAAGTGGAAGCAACCCATTGACGAACTAGTTCAATATTTGCCTACACACTAGGAACATTCCAACTAGCCCCAGTTTGAGATTGTCCATTGCCTTCAACATCAAAACTTCAGGGACATCTACTTCCCAGCCTATCACTGAGTAGGAAGCAGATTCCAAAGATCTTTTACCCAAGGCTGGCGAGTCAAAACCCACCAGTTTTTCCACGTAGGAAACCGGTTCTTCCACAGAGAAGAAAGAGTCAACCCCGAAAGAAGGGGAAGTGGGTGACTTTCCAAAAATTCCTCTAGTCTTTTCCCCAAGGGAAAGGATGAAAGCACGAGGAGGGGACGTCATCTAGGGAACAACAGAGTTGGTTGCTGCCATAGCAGGCACAATGCCAAATAAGAGGACAACATTTTTGGAGTGGGGAGCCTTCTTGGGCCCCCCTCCTGACCGTCCCATAGAAACAGTCAAATCACGACAGGGTCCGAAAATTCAAAAAAATGCCAAAGCAGGAAACTCACAGAAAAGAGCAGAGCCTATTCTCTTATGTTGTACTCCTTTACAAAATGATAATTCACCCTCCTTTATAGCTATTGCATTGCCTTATAAGGCATAAAACAAACTTATAAGTTGTTTACTATTCTCACACCCTTCCTCTTATTTCCACGTTTAATTTTGTTGCATTGTTTTTCCACTATTATGCATATGCTTTTCCACACCACCTATTGTATTTTTTGGTAGCCCTATTTTATAGCATTTTCTCCTATTCTCTTGCCACCTCTTATGGCATTATTTATGGCTTGTGGGTTGGAATAAAACTAGCCATAAAATAGGAGTTTGTTGTGTCGTAAAAATAAGAGTTTGTTGTGCCATAAAAATAGCTATTTCACTAGTATAGAAACAACAATATGTGACTGAAAAACTACTAAAAACTACTTATAAATGACCAAACATGGTCGTGCGACCAGTAGTAGTTTATTGGCCAAGCATTTATAACATGACTGAATTGATGAATAAACCGTTTTATGTCGTTCGGTTCATCAATTTGGTCGTTAATTTGGTCACCTGATTGATCGATTTGGTCATTGGTTTAGTCGTCTGAGTGATCGACTTGCTCATTAATTTAGTCGTCTGATTGATCAATTTGGTTGTTAATTTGATTGATTTGGCAGTGTAATTTAGTCATTAATTTAGTCATTGAATGTTTTAAATTGGTCACTTATTTAGTCATTTTTTTATTCACTGGTATATTTTGTTGTTAATTTAGTCATTGATTGATGTTAATTGGTCACTTATTTAGTCATTTTTATTCACTGATTTCCGTCCATTGGTAGTGTATTTAGTCATTAATTTTAATCAATTTGGTAGTTTATTTAATTGTTTTTGCTCACTGATTTATGTCAACTGATAGGTATATTGATACATTATTTAATTGTATAATCATTATATTTAGTCATATTTATTAACACTGATTTTTGTTAGTCAGTAGTATATTTAGTCAATTGGTAGTTTATTTAATTGTTTTAGCTCATAGATTTATGCCTATAAGTGCTAGAAATGAGACAATGCTTTAATTAAGGTTTAAACATATAAAAACACAAAAAAACATAATCAATCATTCATTTGCACATAATGAAACGGCTATTAAGAAGGCAACATACTGAAATTTTGTTGAGAAAACTTGTTCTTACAACAGATACAAGACAAAAAGTGTCTTTGCTTTGAAAAATGTACTGTTACAAAGTGTGTTTCTCAGTGTTGTAACTGAGAAAACTGAGTTACAATGCCTTTTTTTTGGTTATGCAAGATATTACAATTTTGATGACAATTTTATGTTGCAACTTATTTGCAACTTCACATACATATATGTTGCACTCTCTACAAGTTTTCCTCTTCTCTACAGCTCTTTATTTGCTCTGTATTTACTTATTCTTTTGCACCCCTATTCTCTGTGTCTACTGCTTACACAACAACATATCCCCTCTTCTATAATGCATCAGTTTAAATGAGTGGAACCTAAACAATAAGAGAAAAACATAATCAAGGGGTTTTACATTACAAGTGCAATAAGATAGAACATTCTCAGTTCTACTCACATAATGTACACCCAAATCAATTTTTTTTGTTTTTATTTGGGTTCAACTTATTCAGGCTCAATACATTCTCTGTCTCCAACTTCACTCTCCACACTCTACTGCTGCTAACCCATCTTTTTCTCTTCTGCACTTATGTTTAACTCTGTGATTTTTTTCAAATATTTTAGTGGCCACCGTACGAAGGTCCTTAGTTTCTCTTTCAGACAGACAACTCCATCTATTTTTTCTAGATGAGGAAGGGGTATGTTACTTGAGACCTATGAAATACATACATTTACATCTCTTGTTCATTTCAATTTGACTCCATGAACAATAGATAGTGAGTGAATCCGCCCAATGCTTGCAGCAACACCATCGTATAGATCAAACACCTCAACTATATCCCCTTCTTGGAGTTTATCAATAAATGTTTGCAAAAAACAAAAAAAATACACATTATATTGGGATATAAAACACACATTATATTATTTTTGACAGTTTTATGTAATGCCTTATGTCTTGGAACAAATCAATTTTTGTATGTGCTTTTATAAAACACTCTATTACAACTAAGCTCTAAGTTTCCATATGTAAGTTATATGTTCTCCCTTAATTCCATAATATATGTATACTAGTTAATTACCCTTCACTACTATTGTAACGTCCAACTTTATCAAATAGGTAATGATTACCCTTATTTACATAATAAAATAATCATTACTTACTAGAATAGTACTTACTTGCATGTGGTTTCATAGCACTCACCTCGAGTTCAGCACGACTACCACTATGAATATCATATGCATTCTCGTCGAGTTCATCATCATAACCACTACCAACATCATTGTAGACATTAAGTTGTACAACTTTGCAGAGATTTCTATTGACATGGCCTTTTTCTTTTTGTCCTTCTTTCATATAATTGCTCTACATCATGTGGTTTAATTATCATGCAAAAAGTATTATAAGTCAAGTAAAGAATGCAAAAGCTATAATTTTTTATCCAAAAGAACATTTTAAGCATGAAGAATGACAAAACATTGGGAAAAATAATTGACAACTATTGTATTAATTACTTCAACTTCAGGACAACTAAGATGACTGTGTTGTGCATTCTTGTCCACTTCATCACTATTAATATCAGCAACTTTGTTGACACCTTGAAGGCGTTTTTGTTTCCCTATTGCTTTGAAAAAATTTCTTTGCATGTGGTTTAACCATCGTGCAAAAAAATATACAAATAATTCAATAGTCAAGTAAAGAATGCAAGCTATAAATTTGTCCAAAAGAACATTTTCTGGATCAATCCAATAATAAAGAAATTGGGTTGGATTCTCCTACGCTCAGATTTTAATAATCTACATATTAAGAGAATTTTGTATATAGAACTACCAAACAAGAAGAAATGAGATCAATAGAGCCTCTTACCTCATCTGAATCCATGGATTTATGCTCATTCCATGCAACAGCCATAAGGTTAATGGTTTCAACCAACTGTGAAACTTGGTGACTGAGACCTAATATGCAACTCATTACCTTTTGGTAACCTTGTTCATATGAGTTGACATGATCTACAAAGGCTCCTACTAGGCATTGAACAGATGGTTGTGAAATCTTTGTTGACAAACTAGATTTCAACTTCATCCTACTCTTAGATTTACTAGCATCTAGTGTTGACGTATAATTGACAATATCTTTTGTACCTACTTCTCTATTACTATTTTCCACCTAAATTACAATGTCAATTTTAACCTATCGTCAGTTCAATAAAAAATTGAAATAAATAACACAATGCAAAATGAACCAAAAATTCATACACTTACTGCAAATTTGTCCATTTTGGCGTGCAACCCACCTTGGCCAAATGTATATCCAACCCTCACATTATCTCTTGCTCTCTTGCCCCTATTACTCTTTACCAAATATTCTTCAGAATGCATACTTTCTCTCAATGCCTCCCACTCTTTGGGAGATAGACTGGAGTCAAACCTCTCTTTTCCCAACATGATTGTCTTTTTACAACTGTATCTATAATTTTTCATCAAAACTCTCATCCTTTGCTTGTAATATTTTCTAGAGATTTGTCCACCAGTAGTCTCAAAAGCATTTTCCATTTTTTCTATAATATTTTCCACAACTCATGGATCTTGCTCTGCAAAATTTTATTTGTAATATCCAAATGGGCCCTACTCTTACACCCAACTCGGTGGCCCACTTTGCAACATTTGGCCTAATGGGCTCACCATCTCTCGATACCTCAAGCAAGAATGGCTTCTTTCCTTCTAATTTTCTTTCTTTTGTATTCCTCTCAGTAGATCTATAAAAATCTTGACTCAATCTTTGTCTTTTGACAAAAGCATCCACATATTCTATTAAATTACCATTACCAGTATTTTTGGTTGATCCACTAGTTCCATCAAAAGTTCTAGATGCAACAGGTGCACTTTGAGGCACAACAAATGTAATTGGTCTCTCTTCATGACTTTCATTAACCGGAACTTCATGCTCCTTAGCCACATTAGGTGTGGCATGAGTAGGTAGATCAGTACTGGTATCCGCAGATTCCACATTAGTAAACACATCCTTTAATGTTAAAAAAAGAATTTACAAACCTGTTGTTCCTTTGCCCTGATTTTTTATAATAATCTCTCTTAGACTTAGTTCTAAGAGATAGTCACAATGTTGCACATCACCATGTGCTATATTAGGCTACACATCACCATGTGCTATATCAGGTTGCACATCACCATGTGCTATATTAGGATGCACATCACCATGTGCTATACCAAGTTGCACATCATCACAACTATCATTTTCACCAATTGTATTTGTTGAATCACAAAAGCATTGGATTCTACAAGATGGCGACACTGTATCTTTTTTTCCTTCTATTTTATCTCCACATTTTATTTGCACTCTTTTTGTTGCCTATAAAACAAACAAAAAATTATATTATATCTTATATACATAAATATCTTGCCTATAAAATTTGATTAAACACTATTAAACAAATAATATACTACTTAGTGGATTTACAACTTGCCTTTTCAAACCAAGACTCAAAATATTCATTATTCTTGGCTTCTTTTTCAATATGCGTGCGCTCATATTTTGTCTCTGGAATTTGAACATTATGATAACTATCATCTAAGTTGTGCCTTACAGTCCTTTTCTTCATTTCTTGAAGTCTAAATAAACAATAATGTATAAATCAACAACTTCAATTAGTAAATATTTATTGAGTTCATAAGTTGATAACTGTTGACTTTCCAATCCGTTGATAACTGCAAATGGAAACTTAAAATAAAATTCAATTTACAAAATAAAAAGAATTTGCAGTAAAAAACCAAGAAGATGTTTACAATTACAGGTATCAAACAAATTTTCCTTAGGGATATATTCACAATAGAATAACTCATAAAAACATAATAGAAGCAGGATGAAGGAAAAACATAGTCTAGTTCATTATGAGGTGTGTTAGAACCTTAAAAAAATTCCTAGTTCTATCATCACAATTAACCTTGAGCTCCATGATCTGAACTTTTACCCTTATATTCCTTTTTATTTTTTACTGAACATATAAATTTTTTAGGTCTGACTGACACTGATAGACTTATACAAAGCCAAAAATTCATCATATATATACTTAAGAAAAAACATGTCCAGCTAAAAACATTCCAAATCCCTTAACAGTCTCTTATCACGATCCCGCAATAGTAAAACTCTTGGCGCGTTGGTGGTGTGTAACAGACAACATGAAGATGTTTACTGCCATATCGTGGAAGTATTATGATGAGGACATGGTTGGGTGGTATGAGAGAATTTAAATACATCATAAACCGCCATACTGTGAGAAGGAAAAATGAAGGGTGTAGTATAGCGGGGAATAACCCACCATCTCGCGAGGAAGATAATAAAGGCATGCAGTAGGGAAGTATGAACTGCTATACCATGGAAGGATGTGATGAATCATGCGGTATGGTGGTAACTGTTAATTTAAACCGCAGTACCGTGGGTTAAACAAGTCAAGCTTGCGGTATAGAGGTAAGGATCCTGCTACCCCGTGGTGAAATGCAAAGAAGCATGCGGTATAGTGATTTATACCCCTCTATCCTGTGGTAGTTATAGAAAGTGGTGGCGATAAAGCAGTATTAAATGCATGAATCACATCAACCATCTGATCTTGTAAAATCAATGGTGCATGTTCAAACTCAAACTATGAGCAAAATATTTAGTGTAAGGTTGATATTAATGTTGACATGACTGAGCTCAAAAGCCATTAAACCAAGAATTTAGCATTCTATTTGCACTCATTTACAAAAATTATTGTGTGGGGAGCTAGGAGTTTGAGGAGGTTAAGCTTTGCAACCATTGTGACCCGAGTAAGTGGACAAAAATCTTGTGAATTAAGTTTTACGAGTACAAGATTGTTTGGAATTCTACATTTCAGAAGTATAGGAGAAGTAAGATAGTTAAACTGTGAATTAAGTATTACGAGTACAAGATTGTTTGGAATTCTATATTTCAAATACACTAGGAGAAGTAAGATTATTAAACATCATGTCGCCCAAGAAGAAAGAAGCTAAAACTAAAAAGGACATCATGCCACCCAAAAAGAAATAACTTGAAACTAAAAAGAAAGAATCTAAGGTTAAAAAGAGGTCCTTACACCATTTTATCCTGGATATACTCCCTGAATCAATTGAGAGAGGATTTAAGAATGTTTTTAATGATGTGGTTCATGGTTGTAGAGATTCCCTTATCCCTATCTCCGGGTGGGAACTGTTCTCGTACTTTTTTGACAAAAGGGAGGGCAAGATTTCAGTGTCAAATCCATGGGCATTAGATTTGGCCAAGTTAATTGTCCCAAATGTTTTATAGATGTAGAGTTCATCAGAGTATTGGCTCAAAGTTATCATCCTGCTACTAGGTCTGTGAGATTTCCAAATGGTTCACCATTAGTTGTGTTGACTAAAGCGTCCATCATTGAATGTTTTGACCTAAGCAAACAAGCCCTGACTAAAATTGATTTGCAAAGAAGTAAAGAAGAATATAGTAGATTGAGGAAAACCCATAGAAGTGATGAAGTCCCCATTTACATGAAAAGGGGTGTGAACAACAGGGTGATTCCTATATCCCCTTCTACTACTAAACCATCTGAAGTCTCATATTTCCAAGTCTATTTCAAGAAAACCTACTTTTCTCTCTGTCAAGTACTTGGGATAGATGCATAAGAGAGAATGCTAGTTAGTTTAATGATGATGGATATGAAGATCCAAAACCTTGAGATGAACATTGAATATGATTTTGCCTCATATCTTGAGAAAGCATTGCATGAAGCATTTCTACAAGTTAGGGAAAATAGAGCACCCATAACATTCAGACAATATTCTTTGCTATGCCACCTGATATTATACCAGAATAAAGATAGATGGAGAAAAAGGATGTGTTTGGGTTAGATTGACAAGCATGGGAATTTGCTTCCAATGCAACTATGGTGTTATATATGGGACAACATATGTAAGAATTCAAATTATGTGATAATCTATGATGATTTTGTGTACATAATTATGAGAGTTCTTGGACACCAACCACCAAGACTACAAACACTTGTGCTACAATTGTTAAGACCTTTGGCTTTGAAATCTGAGCAAGGCCATACTCATAATTTTGGTGATTGGTTTTTTCTACCAAATACCACAATAATTGGGATTTATGGATGCCCACAGCCCCACATATACTGCCAAAGTTTGTCCCCCTTTGATTATCCTTTTTAGAGTTCATTTGGAAGATCCTATGGATGGAAAAGGATGTCTTGAGTAAACAAAGGAAGGGTACATTTCTACCCAAATTGAAAACATGTTGGGAACTATCAGTGGGATCTGATACACTTGAAGAGTTGCAAAATTATCTAAAATCAAGGTACTCTTTACAGTCTGGAAAGGAAAGAGCTTTTGACCCTGAGGGTCACGTGAATTTTGTAAGATGCACCATCCTTACCAAGACTATGGTTACTCACCAAATTGACTATGAAGAAGATGTAATCAAAAATTATTTCACTCCTCAACAGGTATATGATAGGAGGAGAAAATGGGAACTTATGAAAAGGCTTGAGGAATACAAAAATATGAAGCGTAGTGATTTCTTGGGTTATTTCATAGAGGAAGCAGATCCTGTCAAGAGGATTGATATGATGATAAGTTTCATGAATTATATAAAACTACAACAAATACGAGGAGACTTGCCAAATTGTGTCCCAAAAGGTTGAGTGGTATTGTAATTATAGAACCAGCTCTGAATATTGTTTCAGTATGTCATGCTTCTCTAGGATCACCTCCTGAACAACCACCTTCTAAAAAAAAAGACACAAGAGATAGAACCACTTGTTTCCTATGAAATAAGTGAGGAGGTTGGAGATATAGAAGAAGTTGTTAATATGTTAAGACATTTCAAGGATGATGTTGAAGTGGACCAACCTATGCTTGAAACTGAAGCCCACATACCTGAAGCTAGAGTCGATATTGAGGTACAAGGAGAAAGAGAAATGCATGAGGATGACAGGGTAGTTGCAGCTCGCAAGTTCTTGGAAGATGATGAATTTATCAAACCCCTGAATTTATAGACTTTTGGGTTAAGATGAAAATAAGAGTTTGAAGTGAGGGTTGAAATAAATAAGATGGGAGCTGAGGAATCCCAACATGACCAAATAGTAGCTCAAACTTTTAATGAATTAAGGATTGATAATATTGATGTCAACCCACAAGAGGCTAGAGAGATAATTTTGAAAACTAATATACTTATTGTCCCTGGTATGGAATTAAAGAAAATGTTTTTACTTGATCAAGTGAGAACACAAGAGGACCCAGTGTTGATTGTTGAGTTTGACTCAGATGAAGGGGTAAGTGGCACAGGGTATAACCCTAAGATTGAAACCTTGGCATTCTGGGCCAAACAAAATAGTGCACAAAAACCAAGGTTACTAGATGTAGTGCAGGAAATGAAAGGGACAACTATGGTGAAAAAATTAAAGGATACATCTCCTCTAGAAGTTGCAACCATGATAATGCATTCAACTATGTTCACCCAATCTATAGTTAAGGAGATGGAAGCTAGATTGGGAGAGTATGAAAAGGCACAATTTTTTTTAAATGATTAAGTCAATAAATTATTCATGGAAGATGTGAAGTTGAAGGAACAATTGAAAGGAGAAAGCCCCTCATAGAACAAGGAAATAATGTTATACTAGCATCCTCCTGCTCCACCAGTTGATATAGAAAGTGCTTCTATTAAACAAGTGAGCATTCTTAGACATGAGATTGAAGAGTTAAAGAAAGCCAAAAATGAGGGTAAGGAAGGAGTGAATAAGAAAATATGCAATGTTTTAGAGAAGGTCCTCGAGCATAGGATAAAGCTAATTGTGGATAAGTTGGAAAGTGTGTATGATTGCTATAGCTCACTGACACAGGCAATTGATCAGATGAAAACAAATATACCCATACTGGCAGCCCATACACCACACATTGGTAACCTTGTGCAGAGTCTTACAAAGGAGTATTGAGGCTCCTACAACATTAAAACCTACAGAGCAGATGGCCAAAATAGTTATAGATGAATTCCAATATATGCAAGGAGAGGACCAAAAGATCAAAACAAGAATAGATTCATTTCATACTTTGAATCAATGGTTTGTGCCAAAACTATTGAAAGATGATGACCACTTGAAGGACCTCAACAAATGGAAGAGTGAATTTGGTCAGATTGTTCCATAGTGCATCACTCGCATACAAAAGGATGGTGAGTTGAGTCTTGATAGGTTCGACTTAATCATGGATGGAGTAATAGCGTTGGATGCTAGATATTATAAGTTTATCACGGATGGTAGGGCGTTACTAGACAATCGATGGAAGATTTGTCTTGAAAATATATTGAAAATTCAAGATCACAAATGGCCACATGATTATACAGTGTACGAGTGGGAGCAGAGGTATATGGGTCCTCCCCTTGAACATTAGGCCTCGGGGCTGTCATAGTGGAAGAATCACACATTCAAATACACTAATATGGAGAAAGGACCTTGAACAAATCTTCAGTGATCACGGGTGCCTTACGGAGATTAACGGACTATGGTGGCATGAGTGTTGCGGACTTCATTAGTTATCTACTTACTCTGTTTTATGTTTTAAGAAAAACTAATGTTTAGTCTACTTTATACAAAGAGCCATGAATTTTGAAAAGATGCCATATTTTGTAACGGTCTTAAGCTTGTCGCTTCTCTTATAAAAGAGAAGCCAAGACCAAAATTTGATATCATCATCATAGGCATTTATAGAAACATATATGAGGAGACTTAAGTTATATTGTAATATCTATTTGAAGCAATCAATAGACAAGAAGATTTAATCTAGTGCTCGAATTCTGGTCTCAATTATTTATTTGTTGATAATATTGTGTATGATTGGACTTTTTATGTATTTTAGGTTGGAATATAGGGGTATATTATGAATTGGTATCAATTATTTGTTCATAATCATTTTCATTCTTGATTACATTGTATTGCACATCTTTCAAACTCAAAGTATTACTTCACATTGCATAACTAATAACTAGATGCTAATTGATGAAAAAAATTCAATTACAATATATTTTTTACAAAGTCAACATAAGCAGTTATGTAATAATTACTTCACATTGCATAACTAATAACTAGGATCAGCTACCAATTGCATTTGCTTGTCATGGTATTCCATGAGACCACATTTCTTTGAGGCATTTTTTCAAACAGTTTGTTGGTGTTTTAATTTTCCAGCTAGGCTTTGAAACTCTCTAAGAGGTAGCCAACCTCTATATTAAAGAACCACAAAGGCTAGTGGCCAACTGACAGGAAATGGAATTGACACACATTTCCCCTACACTTCAGGATTTGTAAGACCTACGGGGGTAACCCTTTAGCAACATCTAAAAATCTAGACACACAAGTAACAAGATATTGCTTAACAAATAATGCTCTCACAAAATTGCTGAGAAACCTAAAATATCACTCAACATTGGCAGATATTGAATGCATTTCATCAACCAGCATGGAGAACATGACAAACACAACTCAGCAAAACAGATTTGAAATGGTTTTTGATTCAAAGAGTTGGGACCAAACTGATTACAACAGAAACATGATAATGGAAAAGTGCCATAAAAATGGGCTATGGAGTCATATAACTAGCATTCATATTTTAGTGTTGAATATGCTCTAAAGGGCTTGCAAATGTTGTCACATTATGACAACCAGACCACCGAAGCTTTCTTCTTATAAATCCACCTGAAACATAACACTCCTACCACATTTGTCAAAGCAATTACACTATCCCTGAATAATAGGCAATAATAAATGTAGCTTGTGCTTTATTAAAGCAATTACATCATTCATAGAACAAAAGGCAACAACATATGTAACTCAAATGCAAAAAATGTGCATGAATAGACTCAAACAATTATATTATTGAATCCAAAATAGCATTACAGTTCAACCATGGAGACAATTATCAGCTAAAATAAACACAAAAGAATAATTCTGAACACACTCTCAGATTAAATGACTAACAGTCATATTTCCCCCTAGCTTTACAATCTACCCATAGCTTCTGTCTGACTTGCAGAGCTTTCATAAATTGGAACCCCTTTTCAATGAGAGAAAAGAGAAAACATAGAAAATGGAAGAAACCAAGAGCAGCCCTAAATTTGATCTGCCAATGCCACCTGTAAGCTTCATTCTCGTTGATCAACAAGTTGAAAAGAATCTCTCATCTTTCTTCATTTGCAGCAAAAAACTTGTTCTCTCAAAACTACCTTTTCTCATCATTGCTTTGAAACAAATATTTGCCCATGTGGAGAATTTCATCATTCACCCAGCTACTGGAAAATACCTCTTGCTCGTGAAAATTTTGTTACAGCTCTCTTTCACACTACTGCACTTTATTTGCATATTCACTTTATACTTTACCTCTAGTTATCAAAGTTTTCCATTTTAATATTTGAGCTTTGACCTCATCCTTTATTTGCCTATGTTGCTATATTATTCACATTTGATATTTTACTTCACATTAATTCCCAGCAAATAAAATTTTACCTATTTTACAATAAAGCCCCTTTATAAAGTGAAATGTAATTCACATGAAATGAAACTCCTTAGTAATTTATCATTGGGTAAAATAATTACCCATGCCTCCACTTTTATTTTATATGCCCGACAAGCATTTAAAATATTCCCTATCATTTTTATTTTGCAACTCACCTTATATTTTATTGCCCAACAATAAAATATTTTCCCATCACAATTAAAAACAATTCAAAATCACCATGGGCAAAAATATTAATGCCCATCATTTTAGAAATTGTGATAGTAATATTTTAATATAAAATTTTAAAATGCCCGTAGACCCACCACCTCTATGGCATTCATTTAAGCAACATTTAAAATTAAATCTTTTGCTTTTAATCTCCCCAATATTCAATGCCCCTACCACTTCCATTTATTTGGCCTTCTTTTTAAAACTTTACCCATGCACCAAAGACACCACCCAATCCCACCACTCACTTCACTCACAAGCATTCTCACGCACCTCGCAAGGGTTTTAAAAAAGTTGCCAAGATCTCGCAGGGTCTGCGAGATCATGCCACATGGCGAGGTCTCCTATGAACTATTGATCTCAGCTTTGTTGCCCTAATCCCCATCTTGGTTCAGCTCGATCTTTGCTTGTTTCTTCCTGGCAATGGTGTTCACCTCTGATCATGGCGGATCCCTCCATGGCTCATGGCGGCAGGTTCCTCAATGTGCTTTGATGAATTTCTACACCAGCTACCTTGATGGATGCACGCACTACAAGCTGCGCCCCTCCATTGAGCTCCTTCCACTGTTGCGCAGATTCTCTCCCAAACTCGCACGCTCTAGCTTGTCAGCACCCCCACATAGAATTTTCCCCTGACAATTTCACCACTGGCTCTATGCTCTCCATGCATGGGTTAGAAGGATGAGGTAGTGTTTGTGACAAGTCTCTAAGGCATTTTCAATAAATACACTTTGTGCTTTGATGGATTAACATACCCAGTTCCAGGCGCGTTTCACCACAGCATCAAACATTTTCCAAAGGCGTGCCTCCCCTCACTTGCTATCCGCGCCCCTCTGCTAATTGCATTTACTTGAGTTACTAAAGTCTTTTCAACAAATCCATCGCACATCTTAGTGCATACGCTGAAAACTATGGTGTGCTTCATTCACTCAATGCATCCCCGGCATCTCCAATGAACTGAGGAAAATGGCAAGCTTTGGTTTTACACCTGCCAGTAGCATTTGCTTTAAAGTTTCTAGAGTATTTTCAACATATATATTTTGGTGTGTACCTAACAATCATGGTTTGCGAATTGCAGTTGATTGAAATTTTCTAAAGTTTGTAACAAATCGACCTCACATGTTGCAAACATGGCGCCTCCTCTATCTTAGGTCGATCATCTGGAGGAAAACAAGCCTGCAGCAACCTCATCAATCTCCATGCACAACCCTTCATTAGCACAGGCAAGGAGAACGAAGACACGCCTTCTCTTTTGGCCTTAGATCTGCCAAACACATTTGCTTGAAAATTATTAATGCCTTTCCAATTGCATCCAGCGCTTGCATTACTGAAAAACAACACCTCATTCCAAGGATCCCCATCCTCCCACTCGAGCTTTTGAAGAATCTGATAATTTGCTCAGTGAAATTTTTCCTTACTTGCGCATTGGTTGGTTGCGGGCAAGATAAAAGGCAATACAAATGCCAATTGCATTTGCCTGAAAGTTTCTGAAACCTTTTGAACAAAACTGTTGTGCAATTCTAAAATGGCATTCGCTTAAACGTTTCAAAAGCGTTTTAAACAGTCCACTCTTTTAATATTATACAGCTACTCAAATAGCTAATGGCAAGATAAAAAAAAGTTGTGACTTTATCCATGGTAACTCAGCACTTGCCCTCTACCATTTAATGGAAATAGTTTATGGATAAACACTTGAAGCTCTAGATACTTATGATTATTATTCACTACCTCTAATGTAGGTGATCCAGCCACAGTCTTCTTGCACAAAACAATCCCTCTGTAGAAAACCATCTAACTCTTTTATACCCAAATCGGATAGAAAGCCTAATAAAAGATGAGTGAAAACTTCAGGCAATTCACAAACATGTGCAATAATCAAATCGTTAATGATAATTTTCAATCTTCCAAGAGGACTAAGATCATCCTCATTAAATGTTTGTGAAACATGCCCATCAAGAAAACCCTTTCTTAACTCTGTGCCCCTATCTCTTTTCTTATTACAAGGAGCACCACTTTTTATTTTCATATATATCTCCTCTTCAGTTTCACTGTATTCCTTGTTATCACCTTGCTTCACTAATTCAAAACAATTCACATGAAGTTATTGCCACAATGCAACATTCACAAAATTATAAAAGTGCAAAGCACGTCGGGTCCCATGTGGGCCCGACTAAAAAAATTACGTTTTCAAACAAATTTTATGCTCAAATCGATTAGAAATAGCATCTGAATGAATCTGGAGTTGAAAAATGAACTGGGTTGCAATTAGAATCTGTTTTCTGTCCCTTTTGCAAAATGGTGAAAACTGGTCAAGTTGCCTCAGGAATCAATCTGGGAAACTAGTCAAACGACCCCTTGGAGTCACAAAAACTTGCAGACATGTAGACATTTGACCCAAGAATACAGTGCAACAAACAGCTCAGAGAAATCAATCATGAGGAAAAAGTTATCAACTTAGGAAGTTGCTTACTCGAACTTCCTGCAACAAACAGTTGTTCTGAACCAATTGAAACTGATCCAATTGTCATTTTGCAAAAATAGCAAATCAACTCCTGACGAGTTTCCACTAGACACAGTAGATCATTTAGGTACCCTAAGCACGTGTGCTAAAGGAGTTTGATTGAAGCATCATTGATCAAAAGATATTGACAGTCGAAGTTGGCCTCTCTAAAATGTTGTCAGGAATGCAGATGCAAAACTGAACAAACTGCATTCGGTTTTGATTTGTTAAACATAGTAAATCAGCTCATGAGACTTTGAAAATTGACATGTGAGATCATCTTGGTATGGAGAATGCAGAACAACATTCGTTCTATCTTGAAATTCATCTGGTTGTAAAATGAAAGCTCAAACAAGAGGCTACTTTACAAAACTGAACATTTGTAAATAGCAGAAAAATGTCAAAACCCTTCAGCTTCACTTTTTGAAACCCTGACAAAACTTATCATGGGAAGCTGAAAACTGACATTCATATTCACATATGTCAATTGAATATGTCTGCAAATGGGTTTTGCACAAAAATCAACAAGATTCAAATTAGAAGCCTCCAAAGTAGGTCACCTAGGCAGATTCTTCAAGTGCACTTCTCAAAGTGCAGAGGCAAAATTTTGAAATGGGCATCTCAAATTTGCAAAATTTGAGAGTGCCATCATAGTTCACTACCTTGTCTATGCTACCACATTTTTCATACATATCGTCTATCAAATCATTTTATCAAACAGTTCACTACCTTGTTGCTATGGCTAAAATCCTAAAACAAGTGCTTTCAAACAAATTATGGATGCTTCGAAAAAATCTATCAAAGCATAATAGTAAGCAATAGCATAGACAAGGCAGTGAACTGGTTTAAAAATGCCTCAAAGAAATGGGGTCTCATGGTGATTGAATGCCATGACAATCCATAACAATTCGCTTGTCATGGCATTCGCCATGGCATTCCATCACCATGAGACCACATTTATTTGAGGATTTGTTTCCAAAGTTCATTGCCTTGTCTATGCTACCACATTTTTCATGCATGTCTACCAAAGCATTTTATCAAATAGATCACTACCTTGCTGCTATGGGTAAAAGCCTAAAACAAGTGATTTCAAACAAGTTATGGATGCTTGGAAAAAATATATCAAAGCGTAATAGTAAGCAACAAGCTATGGTCTCATGGTTTTTTTGGCGTGAAAATCAGCGTGATTTTATTTGCAGGTTTTAAATGCATTTTTTTGGCAATTTTCTTGTTTGAAATGGGGAAAACTCTTCATGGTCAGTTTTGTGCATTTTTTAATTGTAGGATTCTAACAGTTAGTGAAAAAGGTAGTGTTCATGAAGGAATGGAAAAGATGCATAGATCCTTTGAATTATACCTGTAACGTGCAATGGCATTGAATCATTTAGCAATTATCAAACTTTTTATATTCTTTTGTGTTTACTTCCTCTATGTGAGAATCATTTAGACTTTTTCGTAGGGTAATGTGACCATTTTTTCTTCACAAGGCAGCATTTTCTTATGGAACAGTTGACTGAGATAGCTCTTGTTTCAACTGACCACCCTCTGATGAAATCTCATTCATATTATAATCTTGCATGATCTTATCATAGTAAAGGTGATTATGACACCACTAGATGCTACTACATGGCATCGGTCAAGGAAAGCAAAACACCACTTGATTTTGTTGACCGGTTCAATTGAAGCTGGGAGATCTTAAGAGTTCTCTCTCAAATTTTGAAAAGGTTTTGGAGGTCCACCCTGAGAAGTGTGACAGCTTAAAAGTTGTAGGCCATATATATGCTAGTAATGGTAGGAAGAGAAGGCTTTGGAAATTTTAAGAAAGGCAACTCGTATAGATCCACATGATGCCCATGCATTTATCAAGATGTACGAGTTATTAATAATGACAAACCCCAATGCAACCTTAGATTCTCTTAAGACAACAAAGTCTCTTCTGACGAAGAGCAGAGAATAAGTACCCATTGAATTGTTAAACAACATTGGGGTTCTTCATTTTGAGTGTGATGAACTAGAGTTGGCTCAACAAACTTTTATGGAGGCATTTGGGTTGAATTCATAAATAAAAGCCCCAATGTCAATTATACAGTTTTTTTTGTGTGCTTTAATGATATGGAATTCTTCCATTGACTAGAAGAAGGTGGTGTTTCACTTGAGTTACCATGGGATAAATTCATCACACTATTTAATCTTTCTAGGTTGTTTGAACAGCTACATGATACTGAAAAAGCAAATATTTTATACAGGCCAAAATTGTTCAAGTTTCTTGATTATATGGATGCATATCTACGTCTTATAGCCATGGCTCAGGCTCAAAATGAGATCCAACTAAGCCTATAATTTATTGGGGATGCAGTTAAGGTGGATAAAAACTCATCAAATGCTTTATGTATGCTTGGTGACATGGAACTGAAAACAGATGGCTAGCTTAAAGTGAAAGAAATAATTAAAGTAGCATGCCAACTTATCTTGGCTAATGAAGCAAAATGAAAAGTTGGTGAAGAACGAAGGATTTAGATGGAAATGAGAAAGAAAGAGGAAGAAATTTGGTGGGTGATGCAACAAGAGGAGCAATTTAAACATGTGAAGGAATTATGGAAGAGTAAGCATAAGGATAGGGATGATGGCGATGATGAGGCTAGTCAGTTTGAGAAGAAACAGAAGAAGGAAAAGAAGGAAAAGAAGAAAAAGAAGAAGGATAAGGACCAAAAGGCTTATGACTCTTATATGGAGGAACATGATGTTTCCATGGAAGATGAGGCAAATTATATGAGCGATAAGGCACAAGATGATGCATAAAATTCCCAAGATCTTCTTGCAGTTGCAGGTCTAGAAGACTCTGATGATGGCGAGACAAATTCTCCAGTTTCAACAAAATCACAAAGGAGACATGCATACTTTGATTCTGAAGTTGATGAACCATTGCAAAAACATAGTCTGAGAGAAGATGATCCATATGATGATGATGTCTAGGCTTCCTGAGCTTTAACCAAACCTAGCTCCTATTTTTCGAAATAAAAATCGCCAAGGGCCATGGGAAGTGAATGATGAGCATTTGAGTTTCAACAAACTAAAATAGGTTTCCCATAAAAAACATGAAAGAGGAAAAATGAAAAGATAGCGTACAGATGATTCATTTGAGGTTTTTGATAAGATCTCATTTAACTATGTCAAATAGATTTGGAAGGGACAAAGCATATTTGATTGACTAAAATTTTGACGTAGCCTATCCATCATCATTGTATGCATCATCTTCTCTTGGAATCAGTTTAAATTCAAATGCTCATCATTCATTTCCCATGGGCGTTGGGGATTTTTCTCTTGGAAAATAGGAGATAGGTTTGGTTAGAGCTCAGGAAGCCTAGAAATCATCATCATATGGATCATATTCTCTCAGACTATTTCTGCAATGGTTCATCATCTTCAGAATCAGAGTATGCATGTCTCATTAGTGATTTTGTTGAAATTGGAGAATTTGTCTCGTCATTGTCAAAGTCTTCTAGACTTGCAACTGCAAGATCTTGGGAATTTTCTGCATCATCTTGTTCCTTATCACTCATATAATTTTCCTCATCTTCCATGGAAACATCAAGTTCCTCCATATAAGAATCATAAGCCTTGTGGTCCTTATCCTTCTTTTTCTTCTTTTCCTTCTTTTGTTTCTTCTCAGACTGACTAGCCTCATCATCGTCATCATCCCTGTCCTTAGGATTATTCTTCCATAATTCCTTCACATGTTTAAATTTCTCCTCTTGTTGCATCACTCATCAAAAATCTTCCTCTTGCTTTCCCCTTTCCATTTGAATCCTTTGTTCTTCATCAGCTTTTCATTTTGCTTCATCAGCCAAGACTAGTTGGTATGCTACTTTAATTGTTTCTTTTGCTTGAATCCTGTCATTTTTTTTCAAATCCATGTTTTCAAGCATTCATAAAGCATTTGATGAGTTTTTATCCACCTTAAGTGCATCCCCAATCAATTCTAGGCTTGGTGCATTGTAGAAACATATTCCAAGAGAAAAAGATGCATACAATGATGATGGATAAGCTACCTCAAAATTTTAGTCAATCAAATATGCTTTGTCCCTTCCAAATCCATTTGACATTGTTAAATGAGATCTTATCAAAAACCTCAAATGAATCATCTGTATGTTATCTTTTCATTTTTCCTCTTTCTTGTTTTTTATGGGCAACCTATTTTAGTCTTTAATTTAGAACATTTTTTGTGTCCTTCAATGTATTATGCTTTATCTTTCTATTAGATTCTAGATTAAAATAACCTATAATTAAAATAAGATTAATTCATCTATTTTTATTTTACAGTCCCAAATAGGTGGATTAAATTATCCTGTTGTTAAACAAATCTTTCACAATGTAATGTCCCCTTTTTGAAATGAAACCAAGTTGAAACCCAAATGCTCATCGTTCATTTCCCATGGGCCTTGGGGATTTTTATCTTGGAAAATAGGAGTATAATAATAACTCAAGAGGGTCTTAATGTCATAAAAGGGGCCACTTAAGTGTTGGCACAGAGACTAGGAAGTGTATATGTTGCAAATGGGGAAGCCATTGTGCTAGCTAAAAGGGGTCAATTTGATATTGCAAAGGAAATTTTTACACAGGTATAAGAAGTTGCATGAAACATCTTTGTTAAGATGCTTGATGTGTGGGTAAATCTAGCACATGTTTACTTTGCACAAGGACAGTTTGTGCTTGTAGTGAAAAAATTTATGTTGCAAATTGGGTAGCCATTGTAAAGTGTTGGCATAGAGGCCAGGAAATGTTTATGCTGCAAATGGGGCACCCATTGTGCTAGCTAAAAGGGGTCAATTTTATATTATAAATGAAATCTTTACACAGGTACAAGAAGCTGATGCAGGAAGCATATTTGTTCAGATGCCTAATGTGTGGGTAAATCTAGGACATGTTTACTTTGCACAAGGACAGTTTGCAATTTGTTGGGTGAAAATTATGTAATCTCTTTTAACAGATCACAAAACCTTGATTTCAACCACAAATGTGTGAGATACAATCTCTCCTCTAGGAAAGGGGAGGTGCCCTTATTACCACTTATTGAAACTAAGGAAAACTAATCAGATATTTACAATAATGTACACTACACTAATGATATGGGGGTGTGTCACATTCTTGATTCTCTCTTTTTTTAGAGAATATGTTTCACAATTTTAAGTTCTTGATGCAATATAACTTCAAACTAAAATTAAGCAGTAATTCCAATATTCCTATCTTGTCAAAGCAAAGCCTAGGAATACCAACATGATAATGATAAATGATAAATAAGAAAATCTCACGAAGGCACAAAGTCATTTCGTAGATTCCAACAATGAATCCTTGAAGATAGTAATTGATGTTGTATGAGAAGAATTTTTTTTTCTATATACACAATAATCTCATGAACAACATGAATAAATATAAGTGCAAAGTCTTAAAAATAATTCACCAATAGTATTCAATCAATATCATAAATTCAAGTAAGGAGTGTAACTCAAAGTTTACACAAATTTACTCAAATCCCTTTCGATCTCAATTACTAATCACTACCAATTCGATCAAACCATAAGATAATTTTTACCAACACAAAGTTTTGTATGCAACTTCACTTATTTATTCATCAAAATTAGATTCACAAAATTGAACTTAAATTTTCAATGTTTGCTTCACAAGTGGGAAGCACTTCGTTGCAAAAGATAAAAGATCCATGAGTCAAGTGTCTAAGCGGGCTCTTTTACCACCTCGACATGTGGAGTTGGGATGCATCACTCCATGTAGGAGCACTGATTTTCACCGCTGAAACACAAAGGAGTTGGCGAAGGTAATCATTGTGGGAGCGGTGAAAATCACTGCTCTTGCATATGGAGTGAAACCCAAACATGTGAAAGCGGTAAAAAATCCTGCCATTACATGTCAAAGCTTAGAAGGGTTTGGTGAAGCGAAAACTTTCACTGCTCGAACGTGTATGGGAAAAACCTTTACAAAAATGTGAAGTGGATATGAAGAAGGGAAAACTCGCAATAGTGAAATAAAATGCCAGTAGACCGAATGAAAAACTCAAAAATGGCAAGCAAGGCAAAAGAGAAACCCAGGGCCGACAATGATAGAAGGAGAAGATTTCAAAAATAAAAGCATCAAAAACCTATTGAAAGAGAGATAACATAGAAGGAAGAATGAAGGAGAATAACACAAAATTACCTAGTGAAAGCAAAAAGGCAAGGTACGAAAACCCTAGTTCATAGTCACTCACAAAAATCTGTCCAAAGTTTTGCTTGGTAAGATCTCAAGCGATTAGCATGAAGGAGGAGGAAGAAAACATATTAAGATGAGAAGAAAATAACTAAAAATGACTTTAATAAGCCTTTAAATCAATCGCTTAGTGA
The DNA here is from genome assembly GCA_007115665.2 of Sequoiadendron giganteum. Classification (NCBI taxonomy): domain Eukaryota; kingdom Viridiplantae; phylum Streptophyta; class Pinopsida; order Cupressales; family Cupressaceae; genus Sequoiadendron; species Sequoiadendron giganteum. The sequence goes on along the minus strand of CM021105.1, from coordinate 337,392,890 downwards.
ACTAGTAGTTCATTAATGACAACATACATTAAGGGAGGAAAAATGCACTAGCGGTGAAAATCACCGCTCGTGCATGTGAGGGAGATGACAATAAGAAACATGTTGTAGTGGTGATTTTCATCGCTTGTGCATGTGAGGTGTAGGAGCGGTGAAAATCACTGCTCCAACACTTGGAGTTAATTTTCAAACATGAGGCTCATGTAGGAGCGTTGAAAATCAGTGCTCCAACATGAGTGAAAAATTGACTAACTCCCAAAGAGTGGGAATTGACAAAAATATTCATTTCAAAGATTTTTGAAAGATGAAAATAAGAGACACTCAAATGGATGATTTGAGTGTAGGAAAACGCATCGAGGGAAATCAAAATTTGCCTCATTTTGCATGCTTGGAGTACACAAAACTACGAAATAGACAAGTTTCGTAGGGGGTTATCTTGTGAATCGAGTGCTACTAGATTCGAGGATAATAGTTGGCTCCAGCTGGGGAGCTTCCTTCAGTCATTCTTAGAAATTATTGAAGGGAGAAGAACTCTAGATTCCAAGTGCCTTTATCCATCCATTGGGCATAGAGTCGGGTGAAAAAAAATAAAAATACTTAAAAATACTTAAAAAGATGCAAGGGCTATAGAAATATTTACATTGAACACCTGTCACCTTCACTATGTAAAGAGCTTCAGATGTTGCCCACTGTGATGAAGATAAAATGGTGTTCCATCCTCATATGCCAAGAGAAAGTTGTTTTCACCATGTAACTGATGAATCTTGAATGGTCACATCCATAGTGAGTCAAACTTTCCATGCATACCTTTTAGCTCTCTTCGCTTGACCCACAAGAGAACGAGATCACCAACTTGAAATTCATGAGACTTTGCTTTCTCATCAAAAATATTTTTAACTTGTTCTTGATGCTTCATGATCTGGTTGGCCACTTGAACTTGCTTTTTCTCCAATTCAGAGAGATACATTATCCGCTTATCAACTGAACTGTCAAAAGTCTCATCTTCAACAACCTTAGCCAATTTGAGAGCGGGAAGTTCTAATGTAATTGGAATTTTAGCATTCAACCCATACAAGAGTTGAAAAGGAGACATGCCAATTGCAAGCTTTGGATTTATCCTATCTGTCCACAAAGCATCATACAAAGCTGTGTGCCACCTACAAGCTTGCGGATGAAGTCACCAAGTTTTTATTGCTAGATTATGCTTGATCATTACCTTACGGGTAATAGTCAGATGAATGAGAAAATGTTATGCCATGCTCGAAATAGAACTCAGTTATCTTGCTTGATGAGAAGGCAGAAGCGTTATCGAAAACAACTTTTTTTGGCACCCCGAACCTGGAAATGATATTTTCCTTCAAGGAACTACACACAACTTCAGAAGTAGCATGCTTAACCAGAACTACCTCCACCCAGTTGGTGAAGTAGTCATTTGCAAATAGGACATAGGTGTGTCCTGCACTTGAAGGTGGATTTGTCACACCAATGAAATCAATTACCCATTGCTAAAAGGGACCTTCAATGATAATTGGTTTCAAAGGAAAAGCTACCAACTTCAGTTTACCTACGAACTATTGACATAGCTCGCATTTACGCATCCAAGAGTTCGCATCCTGAAAGAGTGTAGGCCAGTAATACTTTTCTCTCAAAATCTTATGAGTGGTAACTGGCACTAAAAATTTTCCTCCACATGCTAAGTCATGCTATGACTTCAACAATTTTATTGTTGTTCTTTATCAACACAACGCATGAAAGTTTTGTCCAAAGCATGCTTGTACAAACCATTGTCCCATAAGACAAAATGTGTTGACTTTAATTTGATGTTTCTTTTCTCCTTTGAAGTCAAGTGATTAGGACATTCACCATAAGTGATAAAATGGGTGATGTTGGAATACCATTCATCGGTAGTACTGACAAATAACACCATTGCAAGTTCATTTAGATTTACCTCTTTAGTCTCTAAAATTTCTCCATAAGGGTTATTTTCAGCAATAAGTTGACACAAATCTCACCTACGTATCAACTTGGTAGGATTGATTTCCATGTCCTATTCTCGAATCTTGGCAATTTGATTGCCTCTTTTGGTCCCAAACTCCTACTGTGTCAAGATAGACTTAATGGTTGAATATGTAACTAAGACTTTAACATGGTTGTTAAGGATGTAAAAACAAAAATGTTTTATAGCTTTAACCACAACAAAAGCATGTTTTCCATTTGGGAATAATTCAGTTCATAATTTTTTAGAGGACAACTCATGAATGTAATCGAGGATTAAAAGCCCTCACTATTCTCTTGTACCAAAATTGTTGAAAGTGTATGCTCGAAAGGATAACTCTACATGATGAATTCCTTCATGTAGTTTGGGCAGACTAACACTGGCGCATGAGAAATAGCCTCTTTGATATCATTGAATGTAGCTTTTCCTTATGTCGTCCAATGAAAAGTGGTAGTACCTTTCATCATATTAACAATATGACGAGTCTTTTCTATAAAATCTAGAAGGAATCTTCGTAGAAAATTCACCTTTCTAAAGAAAGAATGAACAACTTTCTTACTTGATGGAAAAGTAAGAGATTTAATACTTTTGACTCTTTCTGAGTCAATCTTGATACCTTCTGTGGACACCACATGACCAAGAATCTCACCTTCCGTAACCCCAAAAGTTGACTTCTTAGGATTCAAGAAAATACTATGTTGTTGAAATTTCTCCAAGTTTTTACTTAGATGATAAAAATGTTCATGACGCTTCTTAGAAGAAATTGTAAGATCATCAAGATATACTACAATGAACATACCTAGCACATCACGAAAAGCCAAGTCCATAGCACGCTGGAACATGGTGCCAGCATTTATGAGACCAAAAGGCATCCTACGATATGCAAAGGTACCCCATGGTGTTGTAAAAGCTATCTTGTGCTGATCATTGGACTAACCTCTATCTGGTTGTAACCAGGGAAACCATCCAGCATAGAAAGCATTTCAGATCTGGTCACGGTTTGAAGAACTTGATCCATTACTAGAAGAGGATAGTTATCCTTGAGTGAGAGTTGATTTAGATTTTGGAAATTGACACAAATACAAATCTCACCGTTCTCTTTATGAATGGGAACAATATTCGTTATCCATGTTGAATGATGGATAGGGAATATAATTCAAGCATTCAACATCTTTTGAACCTCTGCAAGGATCGTTCCTAAAATCTTTGGATTATATTACCTTTGCTTTTCTTTATAAGGAAATGCTCTGATCTTAAGTGGAATTTCATGTTGCACCTCCTTTGGTTTGAAATATTTTAGATCTTCATATGAATATGCCAAGACATCCATATATTCTTGTAACAACTTAGCAAATTGATTTCTTTCTTCAATTGTGCAACACTTACCAATGTTTACCATCTTAGGATCTGCTTCAGCTCCTAAGTTGATTTGCTGAACTTCTTTGGATGAATCAGAATCTAGGAGTTGCTTCCTAAAATAGCAATCATGATTATCAAAGAGTTTCTCAAGGGATACCAACCATTTAGGAATTTCATTCCCTTTGAGTTGCAAGAACTCATCGCCTGTCACTGGATCAAGATTAGAAACAAATTCTCGATGTGGAGAATCACCACCTTCAAAATATAGCTCATCAAAATTTTATGCCTTTTCCAAAAAAGCAACAATTTGATTACCATTGTTAAAAATATGCCAGTTATCTGAATTGTCAGAAACACTTGGACGGAAGACCAACTCAATAGTATAAGTAGAACCATGAAAATATTTTTGGGGTATCAGGAGCATGGTTGAAACCGCTAGAGAATTAGCTTTATCATTGTATTCCCTCGAAACCACATAAATATCAAAGGTATTGAATTCTTCAATGCAATCCCAAACAAGATTGCAATAATGTCTTAGCATGTCATTCTTTGTTTGATACAAATTCCTTACCTGGAAAACTATCAACTTGACATCACCTTATGCATGAATATTTTTGGTACCTTTCTTACGTGCAACTTGCATCCGTAATAACAAAGCTTCATATTCAACAATGCTATTAGTATTATCAAACTGTAATTTGAAAGAAAAAGGAAAAAAAATTCCTTTGGGAGATATAAAGACAATTCCAGCTCCAAAACTGGTGGAAGAGAAACTTCCATCAAACTCAAATAGCTAAATGCCATTTGGATCACCAAGATTGATAGTATCAAAATTTGTAGCTTCATCATCTAATGAAGCTTCATGATTTGAGATCGAAAAATTATCTGATGATGATTCATTTGTTGTCGAAAAAGAATCAACACTCTCCAACTCATGTCTTATTGAAGATTCGCCAACTTCTTCTGTTTGCGAATAATATGTTCCAACACTTGAAGACTCAAACAAAATTTGAGCTCTTGGATCATCACACTGTGTTACTCAGAATTTTGACTCCCTTTTAGGAGTCAATTTCTGCATTACACCTTTTACAGGTATTCTGGCTTTAGACATGTCCATGTTCAGCTCACCTCCAACATCTTTACAAAAGTTAGGTCCAAGGAGAATTCCATAAGATGTTGGCACATTAGCTACTAGAACCATCATCTTGATCTTTTGTTCAGGATATGCAACAAATACATACTGTGCATCTTTGATCTGTCCAATTAGATGTACTTACTTGTTCTCCATGGAAAAGCAACGACTAATTTTTTTTGTTAGATTCAAACCCAAGGCAGTAGCTACCTTAGCTGACATCACATTGTCTGATGCACCAAAATCTTTGACATGATTACTTAACTTAAATCCATTAAAAAGTAAAGAAATAAAGAACAGATCAATATGTCTGGATACAGTTAGAGGAGTAGAAACAAGGTTATTCTATGGCGTCTTAGGCTTTGGGGCAGTAGGAATATCAGGAGATGAATCCTTACTTGGAGTAATTCCTTTATCCATTACGAACTTGACAAGCCTATCAAATTGGTTAGGATTTGCTTTAAGGTATTCGGCTTCAAACATTTGGACTTTTGTTTTCTTGGCATGATCAATGATGTCAAAATATTGAAAGAAACTTTGCAAAGTGGATGTGGTAACTTCACCAATAGGATTAACAAAAGGTACAGTAGTCTTAGGAACCTAGAGATTGGCTTTTGGAACAATAGGGACTAATGGAGGAGGATGAGGGGCACTTGCTTGTTTATTTGTTGTATTTTTTGGTTGCCAAGGCAAAGGAGGCTCTCTTTTTGCAATGGTAATTGGTGGTTTATCCTTCATTGGTGGGGTGGCAACTTGAGCTTGATCAATTTTATTTTGTTGTTATCACATAAAAACAACATATGCATCCATCACTAAGTCATCATCATCAAATTCATTTACCATTTGCAAATAGCCAATATTGGAGTTGCTAGTTGATTCCATTTCTTCTTCTTGAAAAAGATCAGCACTTTCTTTCACGGGGTAATCCGACTATGCATATTCATCTTGTTCAGCCTGATAGTATCCTGCGACACTATTAGTAGGTGGGGCTTCAAGTGCAAGTCTTCCTTATGGTGCTGGAAGACGATTTTGATTTCTATTCACAACATAGTTAGGAAAATTCCTTCTTGGAACATCCTTGTAAGTATTATTGTTGGAAAATTGCTTTTTCAAATCTAGGATTTTGTTCACCAACCTTTAGACCATAGGGTCCGCAAAAGTAAAATTAGCATTAGAAGCTGAAGATCCTGATGCTTGTGCTTTCTTTTTGTTGGTATTCATCCTTATTTCTCCAACAAGGATCATGTCATCTTCAAGACTTGTAGCCAACTGTTGAGTTGCTTCAACATTGGTGAGAGCTTCCCTACACAAGAAAAAACTTACTTTGGGGAGTTGTGTATTGATGAAGAAACACATTAAATTATGATTTTTTGGTCTTGCCATCATTAGGATCCTCGTTACCAGCTTATTAAACTTATCCACAAACTCGTGCATGGGTTCATGAGCCTCTTTCCACATGGTTGTAAGCTGCACTAGTAAGGCGTGTGCATCCTCAGTAGGTTTGAACCTTTTTTCAAACTTGGTGCGAAGAGTGTTCCAATTGGTGACTGAAGCTGCTAGAAGAGTATAAAACCATTTAGCAACAACTCCTTGTAGAGATTCAATGAACAGTCTTAAATCAACATCTTCACGTTTTATGCCAAGAACACCACAAATGATGTAAAAGGCATAAATGTGCTCATCGAGATGTTGTTTTTCGTCACTTTGAAATTGAGACATGTGGAAGTTCATGCAAAGGTGCGGCCAAGCTGAGGGGACCAAATGCATTTTCCCAAGGTCCTATAGGTGGTGCAACCATAGCATGTTGTACAATAGGTACTTGGACCGGAATCCTACGAAAAATGAAAGATTCACTTGAAAGAGGAGATCTTAGTCTTCGGGGAGGATAACTTGCGGTTTGCTGCGATGAAGATCTTGCTCGTGGAGGAGAAGGAGGAATTTTATGTCGCTGCAATAGTTGGAAAAATGGATCCACCACTCCTTATGGCCTCTAACCTTGTGTATAGCTTCTATCAGCCAAGCTGTAGACTTGAAATAAGAAAGATATTAATAATAACAATACACAAGATAACAATAAGAAACAGAGGTGCTTGTTCACTTCAATTAAAAGTGCGAGGCTTCGATTGTGTTTGTCGTTCCCCAATAGAGTTGCCAAAAAACTGTTGGGTGAAAATTATGTAATCTCTTTTAACAGATCACAAAACCTTGATTTAAACCATAATTGTGTGAGATACAATCTCTCCTCTTGGAAAGGGGAGGTGCCCTTCTTATCGCTTATTGAAACTAAGGAAAACTAATAAGATATTTACAATAATTTACACTACACTAATGATATGGGGTTGTGTCACATTCATGATTCTCACTTTTTTTAGAGAATATGTTTTACAATGTTTCAAAATTTTAAGTTCTTGATGTAATATAAATTCAAACTAAATTTAAGCAGTAATTCCAATATTCCTATCTTGTCAAAGCAAAGGCTAGGAATACCAACATGATAATGATAAATGATAAATGATAAATAAGAAAATCTCACGAAGGCACAAAGTCATTCCATAGCTTCCAACAATGAATCCTTGAAGATAGTAACCAACATTGTATGAGAAGCACAAGGTCTTATATATACTCCATAATAATCCCACAAATAACATGAATAAATATAAGTGCAAAGTCTCATAAAGAATTCACCAATAGTATTCAATCAATATCAAAAATTCAAGTAAAGAGTATAACTCAAAGTTTACACAAATTTACTCAAAGCCCTTTTGATCTCAGTTACTGATCACTACCAATTCGATCAAACCACAAGATAATCATTACCAACACAAAGTCTGGTATGCAACTTCACTTCTTTATTGATCAAAATTAGATTCACAAAATTGAACTCAAAGTTTCAATGTTTGCTTCACAAGTGGGCAACACTTCGTTGCAAAAGATAAAAGATTCATGAGTCAAGTGTCTATGCGAGCTTTTTTACCACCTCGACATGTGGAGTTGGGATGCATGACTCCATGAAGGAGTGGTGATTTTCACTACTCCAACACAACGGAGTTGGCGAAGGTAATCATTGCGGGAGCGGTGAAAATCATCGCTCTTGCATATGGAGTGAAACTTGAACATGTGAAAGCGGCAAAAAATCCTGCCATTACATGTCAAAGCTTAGAAAGGTTTGGTGAAGTGAAAAATTTCACCACTCGAATGTGTATGGGAAAAACCTTTAAAAAAATGTGAAGCAGATATGAAGAAGGGAAAATTTGCAACAGTGAAAGAAAATGCTAGTAGACCGAATGAAAAACTCAAAAATGGCCAGCAAGGCAAAAGAGAAACCCAGGGCCGACGATGACAAAAGGAGAAGATTTCAAAAATAAAAGCATCAAAAACTTATTGAAAGAGAGATAACATCAAAGGAAGAATGAAGGAGAATAACACAAACATACCTGGCGAAAGCAAAAAGGCAAGGTGCGAAAACCCTAGTTCACAGTCGCCCGTAAAAATTCGTCCAAAGTTTTGCTTGGTAAGATCTCAGGCGATTAGCACGAAGGAGGAAGAAAATGGATTAAGATGAGAAGAAAATAACTAAAAATGAATTTAATAAGCCTTTAAGTCAATCGCTTAGTGAACTAGTAGTTCATTAATGACGGCATACGTTAAGGGAGGGAAAATACACTAGTGGTGAAAATCGCCACTCATGCATGTGAGAGACATGACAAGAAGAAACATGTTGTAGCGGTGATTTTCACTGCTTGTGCAAGTGAGGTGTAGGAGCGGTGAAAATCATCGGTCCAACACTTGGAGTTAATTTTCAAACATGAGGCTCATGTAGGAGCGTTGAAAATCAGCTCTCCGACATGAGTGAAAAATTGACTAACTCCCAAAGAGTGGGAATTGACAAAAATATCTGTTTCAAAGATTTTTGAAAGATGAACAATAAGAGACACTCAAATGAACAATTTGAGTTCTAGGACTATGCATCGAGGGAAATCAAAATTTTCCTCATTTTGCGTGCTTGGAGTACACATAACTATGAAACAAACAAGTTTCGTAGGGGGTTATCCTGTGAATCAAGCGCTGCTAGATTCGAGGATAACATGCTTGCAGTGAAAATTTATCAAAATTGTTTGAGGAAATTCTATTTTGGCACTGACACCCAAATTTTATTGTATTTAGCCCGAACACATTATGAAGCAGAGCAGTGGCAAGATTGTAAAAGAACATTATTAAGAGCAGTAGATTGTAATGAGCATTTCAAATTTGTGTTTAATGTAATGAGGGTTTCGAATTACCTTTGAATTGGCTGCATAGGGCATCCACAAATCTAATTTTTGTACAAAGGGCCTCAAAAAATTCAAATTCATTGCAGCAAACTCTGAATTCCTTGCCCTTGTTTGCCTTGTCAGAAGTCTCCAAGTCCTCTCTGAATCCTTATCACCCATGCAAGTAGTTGCTATAATTGATCAAAATGTCTTATGCTAGGCTAACGAATGAAGTGAGGTGAAGTGAGGTCAAGATCTGCAATGCCAGTCTAATGAATGAATTTGCAATGAATGCGAATAATCACACCAATACATCACGCATGAATACATCATGCCAATAATTTGCCAAATTATTTTTAAAAATTTTGTCTACTTTGGATTTGACAACTAACTATTTAGTCATTCTTATTTTTGTGACTAAACAATTTTTTAGTCAATGACCAAATTAGTCATTTATTTACTCATTTATAGTTGAGTTGCAAAAAATGAGTAGAATTTAGTCATTATTAGTTGTTGTCACTAAAAGTTTTAGTCACCTATTCATTTATTTGCCAAATTCTACTAGTGTTTGTTTTGCTTCCATTCATCATAATTTTATTTGTTACAACAACAAATAATGCATGCTATTTCGTGCCATATGAGTATAAAAATATATTATTTGTTACATCAGTACAATAAATAATTATTTAAAATTAAATTAATAGCTGAAATTATTTGTTGTTGTGTAGGTGATAGGAAGTTTGTATGCAGGTGATAGGAAGTTTGTCATGAAGTCTATTATCTCCACCTTTATTAGTATGTTGCTAGAATTATTTTATCAACATAATGACATAAAATATTAATAAATACAATCTAATATTTATTATTCACATATTTTATCCAAAAACTAAATTAAATATTACTTATATATATTAAATCATATGCAACATAAAATGGTAAAATGGTATGACATGGAACAAAAATGGAATGTGGGAATGGGTATGAAGGCGTATGAAATAGGCTAAAATATTGCATAAAATAGAACATTCTTGGCTCTCATCACCCCAATATATCTAAATTATGTTAATTTTTTAATTTCCCTTTATGGTACTTATACATATTTGTGATATACCGACATCTTTTGGTAATTTCAGCTCATATGCATTTCTTGAACCAAAATTCTTAACAATTTTACATAGACCAAATTTCTTTAATTTAACTTATTATGTCCCCTGTGGGAAATTTTCCTTCCCAAAATAGAACATCACTTCATCTCCTACCTCATATTCCTTATGTATCCTCTTTTTATTAATGTGTTCTTTATACTTGCAATTCATTTTCTCTAACTAAATTTTTACTTCTTGATGTAAATTTATCATATATCATATATAATATTCATCTATAACACTCTTTCTATGTTTTGCAATAAAATCTCTCAATTATGAAACATTAATTTTATTTTCCCACATACAATCTCAAATGGTGTTTTACCTGTAATTCAATTTACTAAATTATTGTAACCAAACTCAACATGTGATAAGATTAAATCATGATTTCATATCTTTTCTCTTGATAAGAATATTAACAAGTTTCCCAAAATTCTACTGACTACTTTTTTAGTCAGTTTTTTAGAATTATATGTTTTTGAAATAAAATTTAACTTTATATTGATTTTCTTCCATATTTTCCTCTAAAAATGACCAAAATTTTCACATCCACTATACTCTTAGTCAATCCATTCAATTTGACAATTTCTCTAAAAAATAAATTAACAAGTTGTATATCAAATCATTATTTTCTTAAAAGAAATAAAATGTGTCATCTTAAAAAATCTATCAACAAATATAAAAATAAAATCATGAACTCTCTATGACCTTGGAAACCCTAATATAAAATCCATATTAATATCCTCCCAGGTTTTCTCTAGAATCAGTAATAGCTCATATATCCATCATTTTAGCTATCATGTTTATTGATTTCACATCTTCTCAAATCTTTTTATATCTATTGCTAAAAATAATATTCACTTACCAGTTCCATTATCTTTTGAATCCAAAAATGCCCTACTAATTCACCATTATACTTTTCTTTGATCAAATTCGCTATCATTGAATTCTTAGGAATACATAATTGATTTCCTTCAAATCATAAATCACCTTGTATCAAATAATCCAACTATCTAGTTATATCTAAACTTATCGGTATCTTACATTTTTTTTGTTCCTCAATAAAATTAGTATCAATCTCACACAAATTCTTCAATTCATTAAAACCTACAACTTAAATTCCCATTTCCATTAGCAAGACATATCTTCTACTCAACATATCAACTACTCTATTAGATTTAGCACTCCCATGCTTTAATATAAGTTAATAAATTTACAAAAATTTAACCCATTTGACATGAATTGTATTTGGCTTATATTGGCTATTTAAATATTACAATTCTTGAAGATGAATAAACAAAACAAATTATTTTTATAGTTAATGTCTCCATTTCTTCATTGCTTGCATAATTTTTAAAAATTATTGACCATAAACTAAATATTTTCTTTTGGAATCATTCAATTTATCACTAAAAATAAACAACAATCATTCCTTTCTAACTCAAATAACTCCAATTCCAATCCCACTCACATTGCAATCAACTTGAAATAACATCAATTTCTGATAAAGATAACACAAGTTATTTTGTCACTTTATTCTTTAAAAAATAAATGCTTTTATCAACTACACAGTCTAGTTGAATTCTTTCTTATTACCTCTCATTGTACATATTCTAGTGAAATTTTGATATACTTTTGGTAAAAATTATTAATCCATGAAAATATCTAACTTGATCTTTGTACCGGTGTAGGTCATTCAATAGAAGTAAAAAAACCAAGATATATTGATTCATCTTTCAAGAAGCTACAATTTCTCTTCTACTTTTACAATATAGACTTGACATGTTCTTGGTGTTCCTCTTTATAAAAAAAAAAAAAATCATCCAAATATACAACAAATTTACTGAGATATTATTTTAATGCTTCATTCATCAACCTTATATAGTCTTCATTAACCTTAGTAAATCGAAATGGCATGACCACCACTCATACAAACTTCTTTCATCTTAAATATAGTCTTCCACTCTTCTCCTTTTCTAATTATGATATAATGATATCCACTCTTCAAATATATATTACTAAATTACTTTGTGTTACTCAAATAATTGATAGAATTGTCTATCCTTGGTAAGGGAAATCTATATTTGTTTGCAATATTCTTTATTTATTTAGAATCTATACACATTCTTCATTCCCCTCCTTTCTTCAGTGCTAATACTACTAGTATTGCACATGGACTCAAACCTCCCAAATTAATCACTTCTCAAGAAATTCTTCAACTTATTTATCTATTCAAATCCTTACATTAATCTGATATCATAAATAAACTATCTTATTAGGTAAACTTGATCTCAAAATAAAATCCATATGATAACCTTACACTTCATATAAATAATAATATCATTGTACTTTGTCAATAATTTAGAAATCGAAATATGTATCATTGCAATAGCATTTTCACCTTCTCCACTTACATAGACAAGAATAATAGTTAAACAAATTTCTCTGATTTAACATTCTTTATAAATTTCTTACCATTTACCAACATTACTCTAGCAATATCGTTCACTCTTTCACCTTCATCTTTTAAGGGAAAAATTACATGTTTGACTCCATCCTTTATCAACATGTAATATTCCATCTACCATCATGTCTGTATTTTATATCAAACTACCATGGTCTAGCCAATCAAATATGACAAATATCTATATGCATGATATCCCACAAAACTATATTCATAAACTCCAATCTAAAAATTCCATAAATATTATTTATGAACCAAAATTTTGTTTATTTTAATCAAGATACCTTATAAGGATTAGGATTCTTAATTATTTTAAAATTAAACTTTTCTTACATTTCACTTGAAACCAAATTATTAGTACTACTACTATCAATAAATTTTTTTGTAACATTTAACTCCATATTTACATACAATCTTAAACAAACTTTTTCTTTGTATCAATTCATTTAGATTCTTGGAAAGCCTTAATAGTTTATTTTCAACACTAATGGTTCACCCTTTTCGAGCATACCCACGTGTTCAAAACTAGAAGAAACTTCTTCATTGAAATGTATTGTACATGTGCTCCTTTTAGATCTTCTATTGTATCCTCCTTGTGACTAAATGTATTCAAATGTTATGTGTCCTTCCATCCACATTTAAAATAAATTATTTGGAATGTTTTTCCACTCCCCTTTCCATAATTGAATCTTCTCTTTGATGATGATCTAATATACCCTTGTGGTAACCTTTGTTATCTTATATTGCTTCATCTCAATTAATGTAAGCTACTTTACCACTTCCTTGATTTTCACCTCTTGAAAATATACCACCTTTATCTCTCTTATATTATCTATTTTATACTCAATGGTTCAACTTACCTCTCATAGATCTATTTCCAATTAAATTTATCTCCACCAAATAAAACACACGACCTTTTAGTTTTTTCTTCTCAAACTTCACTCTATCAATATCAGTAATTTCTTCATACTGAAAATGTTCTTCGAGATTAGTAATCCAATAAATAAACTCTTTAAGATTCAAACTTGTTATAGGAATTTTCCCCCAAAGTGAAAAGAAAGTTACTTTTTCTATGAAACAACCCTTTAAATTAAAGGGATATAGAAAAATAAAGGCAATTATGACCTTTTAATTAGAAGGGGGGACAATAATAAATATTTTTAATAGATTCTTTTTTCAAGAGAGGAATAATAGTATCTATCAAGTAAACTAAAGAAACCATTTTGTGAAAGGGTGTGATGGTTTGAAAACCACCCCTTAAGGTATTATATAAATAATTTAGTGAGACTTGGAAAGGGTAAGGAGATCACTAAAGAAAAACAATGGTTTTGTTGGGCTATGGGTATTGGAGAAGGGGCACACAGAGTGTGTCTAATTCGAGTTATAGTGTACATAAGAGATTTTCATGGCTAGGGCTTGTTATCAATTACTTTGTTGTGCATGTTGAGTGGTTACTTTGTTACATCTTGTGTTTTGAATAAGAATTATTTCCTCCTAGAGTGTGTCATACTTGTGAGGATTGATACCACTAAAAAATTTCTAGGGTGAGTGACCTTTCCAAGTGCTCTAATTTAGATAAGTATTGAACTTATTATTATTCAAAGATATTAAGAATTAAATATAAATAATTTAGAGTTATTCTAATGAAAATTCCTTAAAGATTTTATTTTTCCCTTTCAATAATATTCATATTTTTGGACGTCAACTTATATATTAATGATGGTGATCTTAATGTTCTTTAAGTCTTACACTAGTTAATATTATTAAAACAAATGTGTGTGCATTTATTTATAAATTATATATATAATTTTTAATTTTTAAACTTAGATAATAACACTATTAAATCCATTGTCATACAAAAATATTTTTTGATATATTAAATCTACCAAATTTTATACCCTAGAGAAAAGTGACATTACATTTTGGTATTAGAGATTTTTCAAGGGACTTCATGCTATTACTCTTTATCGATCTACTTTGTAAAATCATAATTAACATATTCAACTTAGAAAAATACAACAATAATTGATAAATAAAAGTACAAAAACAAAATATACCATCAAAACTAGCCTAGAATATGACAAGATACATATAATACACATATTTTTCTCGCATTAGTATCAAATACATCAATATTTCTTCAAGGGTCCTAGACATATGGCTTGAAGTGTAAGATGTTCATTTTTTTGGCTAAGGCTATTTCAAGCCTAAATAATCATGTGCTTGAGAGAGTCTCGTTTCTTTGTGACCTTTGTTTATGAGATCACTTATTAGTATTTTTCCTTCGACTATATTAAGGCTCGTGGCTAATTTCTCAATTTTTCATCCTTCTTATTATAAATTGTAATTATGAGATTTATTGCTAGATTTTTTACTCAATTTGTAATAAAAAAATATTAAAATCAAAGCCTACATCCATTTTTCATAAATTTGACACATTTATATTCATTGAAATTTAAAAATATTATATATGTATACACATATATACATCACCTCTAAACATTTCTTACTCCTCATTATTCTCTTCACCATCCCATATACTTGGTGTCCTTAAATAATTATCTCTTGTTCTTTTTTCTTATTAATTTATCATCTCAAACATACATGACCTTTCATCATTGAACTTGGTTTCATTTTGAAAGGTTTTCCTCCTCTCTTGGAATGGATACATGGCATGATCATTCCCTTGTCAACAACAAATTGAGGAAGTGTTTATACTCCTCCAATGGTTAAATAATATGCCTTTTATAGTAGTGATTATATATCTAGAATTGGTGGATTAGAGAAGATGATGTTAATATATTGTGTGATTCTTTGAGAGATAAACTCAAAGGTTTGAAAATTTTGAAAATTAATCTCATCTAAAACTTGCAAGAACATCTTAATGTAGATCCATTGTAGTCCTTAATTTTGTTGGTAATAAGGAAAATGTAAGAGAATTGGAGAGTGGATGACATAGTTTGAAATACATTATGGAAAAACTCATATTTGAATATGTCAATAATGCCTTTTCATAAATATTCTTCAAGCTTCTAACCAAAAAGATGAAAAATCTTAAGAAACTCTAGTTGCTTTTAACCACTAGGAAATCAAATATCTTATATGTAAAGTAGGATTGCAGTATTAAAAATTGCAATAAATTATGTTAGGCTCTTATTTTTATGTATGTTTCAAATTTAGAAAACTTTGATTGAAATTTTGTATTCTTTCAACTAAAAACATAATCCATACTACATAGATTTTTATTAAGTCACATTATATCAGATATACCACCTTTTAAAAGAGCATAAACCAAATCATGTTGTTTAACATAAAATGTTATAATTTCTCCAACCAAACAAATTAGGGTTTGAATCCAACTAGAAAACTCGCAAGAAAATAAATTATTGTTTGATAACACCCTATCCAAATGCCATTTATCACCAAGACCAGGTAACAATTGAATATATATTATGTATAATTTTCATAATCCAAGTGACAATTTAAGATACCTCACTTTTAAAATGAGAATCTTGCTAGGGTCACAATTAATTTATTAATGCTTGAAGTTTGGAATTCATATTTTTTACTTAGAAATGGTACCTTATTGTTATATAAGGTTTAAAGATGTGGTTAACTATCTTAGTACCATAAAATTTAGCTCCATAATTTACTAATAACTAGCATTCTCAATGTTTTTACATCCACATGCTTACTTTATAATGAGGGGGAGGATGTGATAACAATCATCCTCCACTATGAATCATAATTTAAAATCATATTTGTACATATTTCAATATTGTTGCAAAGACAATTGTCGTTGCATCAAAATATTAACTTATTAATTCCCGATACAACCTTCAAAGTTAATGAATCCACGGGAGGTAGTTAAGCCATGTCATGAACCTGAATGTTGCACTATATAACACAAGGAGACCAAGGGAACACATCTTGCAACAATCCCACCAATGCAAGTGAGGGGTTCAAAACTGTGACCTAGACTCTGATACCAATTGTTTCAAAGACGACTATCGTTGCACTGAAAGATCAAACTTTTAATGCATGATACAACCACCACGTAATGAATCCACGAGAGGTGGTTAAGCCATGTCACAAACCCAAACATTACACTACACAATACAAGGAGACCAAGGGCGCACACCTTGCAACACATACATCAAGAAATTTATGTGTTTAGTTTTAATTATGTTCATGCTCAATTAATGAATGCTACACAAAAAGTTGGAGTTCTAGTTTAAAATATGATTGTTTAAAAAAATATCTAGTGCCATTTAGATTTATTTTTTAAGGATTATGTGTAATTTTTGCAATACTATTTCATAAGGATTCTTGATACTGGAACGTTACATGTGAGCATATCATAAGTGTGTTTTAAGTAAATGTTTAGATAAAATAATAAATTAAAGCATGAGTCTATAAAAAAAATAGGATTAAAATAAAGCACAAGTTGATTATAGGAAAACCAAACTAAGAAAGGCCATGCAAAGGATAAGATAATTTTACGAAGAAAAAGAAAAGAAATTCATACAAAGGGTAAAGATTTCTTTAGAAGAATAGTCAAAAGGATAGGATTATTTTTTGAGAATTCATGTTGTCTACAAATATTAAATAAACTATTTGGAAGAAACTTTTTGAAATATTTACTACACTTAATATAACATTTAAATATACTAAAATATATATAAGTATGTCACAACTCTCAATATTATCAATACTTAAAGATTGTTATTTCAATTTTGAACATAAATTATTGAGGAAAGATATGTCTAGTGGTTTAGTAAAATGTCTAGTGAAATGTCTAGAATTTTTGTTTAGTTAAATGTCTAGAATTAAATGATCTCCCAAGTTTTATGAATTGTTTATCCTTGTATATAATTCTTCTAAATAAGTACAATAAGTTTTAGATCATATGAAAAGAGTAAACATCATAAAAATTATTGCAATAAGATTAATTTGGGATTTTATAAGTGAAGGGTGGAGTACATGCATTGTAGATGTTAGCCACACATGTAACTTAGTAAGTAATTTATAATATTGAGTACTATACATGTTTATTGGCAAGTTCATAATGAATGGTAGTATACTTGGATGGCAAGTTTCATATTGAATAATATAATATTTATGATTAATAAAGAATTTATAACGATCAATAATTTAAGATTAGTAAACATTTATTATTAGTGAAGATTGTGAATTATAAAACACTTATATTATACTGTAAATATCAAATTAATAGTTTCATACAGAGTGAAAACAGTGAGGTGCACAACTAGTGAATACATAAATTAGATTCCAAATAGTTGGTACCTAGTTAGAGTGAGATATGGCCTTCAAAAATTTAAACCATTTTCTAGTTGTAATTTATGCAAATTATTTTTCATTTCATTAGAAGATTCCCAATTATAACTATTATGGTCCACTTTATTTTTTAGGTTTCCTACATGATCACCAATATGATGGTATATATATTGCTCTCTAAGTTAAAATTTTATTAAAAAGAACTAATCTTGTTACTTCAAATATGAAAATATTAAACCCAATATTTTTTTTGAAGTTTTTTATGGGTGGCAATACTTTATTTTATTTTTTGTACCATTTTTTATGTACTTTGGTATTGGAATCGATCAACCTAATTAACTTGTACACGTGTTTTGTATAGGACCAATATTCTTGGAATATTGTATCATTATTCATTTTCTATGAATCTTTGTTATTAGGTTGGAATTAGTTGTGATTAGATTAGGAATTATAAATACCCTATTAATAGTAATAAGCTAATATACTTTACATGCTTTTTGGATTTAAAAATTTACCTCAAAAATATTTGATTGACTGTGTGAAATTATATGGACTTGTTTCCATTCAATTATACATGGTATAGGAAAATGAGATACTCATGTATTTCATAATGCTTGACTATAATCTTGGAGTGTAATTTGAGTATATAGATTAAATGGTACTCAATAATGTGTTATTGCATAGTATTAGATATGCATGTTATTAACTAGATAAGTGTTATATGATCACATGAAATATTAAAAAAATATATAAAAGAAAAGAGGTTATATGAGTGAGAAAATGATATTATCTCTTCAATAATTGTATATATATTTTTATCGATAATAGGATTATATTTTATTAAGTTTAATCTGGGTTTTTTCCTGCCCCAAAATAGGGATAGTGACAAGGGGCACCATCTCCCGATGGAAAGGACACCAATAGAAAAACTAATACCCACAACAAAAACACACAAACCCCCCATTAATGACATTAGGCATTTCAAATGTGTCCTTTACCTTTGGTTCCTCCCTTAGTCTATGATCGGAGGACCATGTCAAAGGTTTCCTTCTTTCCCTTCTTTTCTCTTTTCCCCTTCACAACCTGTCATCCCTCCTCCATCCTTGCAACCTTCTTCAACCATTCCTTAGATGCGTCATGTTGTGTCCCAACCTCCTCATGATCTCCATATACCAACTATCCACACTGACCCTTTGAGGTGTCGTTTACCTCTTCCATTCCATGGACCCTCGTCGACCTTGATTTTTCCCTACACTCCAGGGTTTTAGCACCCCCATGAATTTGTTCAGCCAAAGCTTCATCCACCTTCACCGCTTCAACACCGATCGAGGTGGGCCCCTCAACTTGTCTCGACCCCCCTATTTTCTCTAAGGCCCCTTTTGGTTGTTGTGGTTTCGGGTTACTCACAACCTGAGAGTAGCTCTTCCTTCTTCTCACCTTGTTTCTCCACCGCATAATGTTGGTGCGACACATCCTTCCACCAAGTCACTGATTTGGGCACTCGGGGCTTTAAACATTACACAACTATATGCCCAATTTGGAAGCATCATCTACAATGAAAAGGAACACCTTCATAGTCCAAGGGCTTCGTCCAACATCCTTTGGAGGTGTTGATTGAAATCTCTTCTGAAAGAGCCTTTGTAACTTCCATTTCCACCAAAATCTGGGCTTATGTAGAATTCATAAGATTTGAGGAATCATCATCAATCATCAAAAATTCCCTAAGGTGTTTCCTATAGCCTCCAAACAAGATTCAAACCAAAGGTGAAGAGGAAAGTTTGGAAGTCTCACCCACAATGACACTTTTTCAAATTTCTCTGTTACAGGATTAAAAGCCGAATTCCATTGCTTCAAAGACAAAGAATTTTTTTCCTTCCAACTCCAAAAATAATCACATAGAATTTTGTTTCTATCCTTCACAAATTCAAAAACAACAATAAAAAAACCTCTCAAAACTAGGTAGATTTGAATACAACCGTCTACCACAGGTTCTAAATGTTCAGAGATCCATTTATGGAGGTCACACAAATGGGGCCAAAAACCCCTAAAGTGTCCAATCAATCCTAGTTCTGAATAGACTTTGACATTATGAGTTACCTCGTTTTCAAGCTCCGCCTGCAATGATACCGATGCCAATGCGGCCTTCCCTATTATCCCTGATTGGGATCCACCTGCTCTCTCCCTGCCATCATTTTCGTGGCCTTCAACCCCATGTAGTTCCTTTGATTCCCCCGGTTGTATTGTCTTCTTTCCATTATTCTCTACACTCACCACCGAAACTCTATGCTTCGATCGGTTTCCATTGGTCGCACCCAACCTTGTCGAAGCCCTAGCTCGTGCAGCCAATGGCTCCATCTCCACCATGCTTCTATATCATTCAATAATTATATATTAATTATATATAATTCTCATCATAATATTAATTGGCAAGGTAATTCACTTGAGCTTACTTGTGAATTTTAATTATAAGAAAAAATAATTGTTGAAAGATCTATGAATTTAAAAATGTACAGATGAAGTAAAAATAAATTAGAAATATTATTATTTTGACAATGCTACGTGAAGAATGAATGTATTCATAAAGAGAATCTTCATTTATTGGTTATGTGTTTTTTGAGTTTTAACGTAGATGCATCTCATGCTAGTAAGGACAATAGCTAAATTACACGTGAAGGAATTTTTATCAAACTAAAAATAAAGTTATTTTTCTATGAAATAACCCTTTAAAATTAAAATAGAGATAGAAAAAAAAAGTTTATTATGACCCTTTGGTTAAAAGGGAGATAATAATAAATATTTTTAATAGATTCTTCTTTTAAGAGAGGAATAATAGTATTTATTAAGTAAGATAAAGAAACCCTTTTTAAAAGGGTGTGATGGTTTCAAAACCACCCCTTAAGGGACTATATAATGTACTTAGTGAGATTTGGAAGGGGTAGGTAGATCACTCAAGGAATAAGGTGGTTTTGGTGGTCTTTGTGTATTGGAGAAGGAACACACATAGTGTGTCCAATTTAGGGTAAAGAGTGCACTTGATATTGTATTATCGAGGTCTTGTGAGTGGTTGCTCTATTATGCATGTTGATTGGTTGATCTGTTGCATGTGTTCTAAATAATAGTGATTGGTTGATATGTTGCATTTGTTTAGAAAGGGAATGTTTGTAAACCTTTTGGACAAAGGATAGTGATTGATTGATATGGATTGATGTGGATGTTGGGATAGTTTGATGATGAAGTTTAATGTGGGATTCTTGGATGTTTAGGAATGATGATATTTTTGTACTCAACCCTATGATAATGAGATGATAAATTTTTTAATGATTTTTGAAAAATGAAGCTATGTTTGTGGATGCTCAACCTACAAAGCAAGTGCGAGTGAATTTTTGGGATGCTTTTGATTTGATACTAGTCTAGGGACACAAGGACGAACAAGTTTTGGCTTGATGTTTGCTACGTCTCAAGGATGGTGATGAAGGATATGTTGATTGTTTTTGATAAGGTAAGCGAGGTTTTGAAAGGACCAAGAACTTTTTACATAGCTAAGATAAGGAAACTTCCAAGGAAAAAAGTCTCAAACTTTTCCAACACAACAAAGAAACAATACCAACAAAGACACCATATTAGTGCAACAAAAACACAAACAACACCTGGTCACCAGTAACCAGGAGTGACAGAACACTTAGGACCAACAACAGTCTAGAGTCAATGACAAAGATGTACCACAACCAGGAGCACAAGAACACTTATGAAGGAATCGATTCTAATTTAAGGACAAAGAAACAACAAAGGCCTTGAGCCAAGAAACAACCCATAGTATTGCAGGCCCTAAAATTTCCTGAAACAACTAAGCCACCAATCACCTGCAGCAGCTGGACTGCAGTAGACCTTCCGCTCAATAAAGACAAAAATGAGTAACAATTTCTTACCAAAAGAGGGGTAATAATCACAGTTGCTGCAAAGATCCCATAACCAATCACCAACCCCACCTCAATATGGGAAATGAAAAGGGATAGAAACAAGGCAACAAAAGCACCCAAAAACAACTCCAGCTTCCCAGGACTCTTTACCTCAATAGAAGAGTATGACAACAAAGCAAAGTAAAAGGTAGCTAGAAGCCCACAATAGCACCACCAATCCCCTCTAGCCAAACCAATCTCCACCACAATAAGAGATAGCTCCACCTCCATAGGAGAAGCCAAAAAGGGGGCCATCCGAATAAGAACACCACTTCCATCTCGAACCACACACACCACCTCAAAAATGAATGATAGGATATGTTGATTGTTCTACTTGAACTAGCTTTGGAGTTGCAAGTAAGGATGATGCTAAATAGCCTATAAGTTTAGGGAGAGTTAATGTCAACTCAATTTTTACAAGACTACTAGAGGATATGGTGTTTTGATGGAAACATTTAGCAAGATGATATGGTTTGTGTTCAAAGTGTGTTAAAAGGCTAGGTGAATGCTTGATTTGGGATGAAGTTCAAGATTGTTGATAAGGTGTGATACAAGTATGATTTGTTGTTTTTGTCCAAAAGGTGATAGTTACAAACCCTAGGTAAACCAAGCTTGAAATACAAGATGGTGAATGTTTGATGGTGCAAAATGGATGTATGAAAGTGTAAGCCTATAGAAATAGACATTTATGACAATTGAGTAAGGTGTTATTCCAATGTGTTGAAACAAAGTTTTTGATAAACTATGAGATAAGTAAGCAATTGAAACAATAGTGGATGCTATCTAGGACAACTACGATAGTAAATGTGGCAATAACAAGCTTGTTTTAGGATGACTATGATAGTTTATGACAATAGCGAGCCTTGTGTAAATTAGTGACTAGTGCAAGCAAAGATAATAGTAGCGAATGGATGCACAGTAGTGGTCAGATGCTAGGACAATATTGGTAAAATGCTGATACAAGAGCGGTAAAATGCATAGTAGCAACCCAATTTTGATAGTTTTTAGTTTAGTGACCATTTTTGATAAGTTTTCCACTTTGAATGTTTTTGTTCTAATGTTTTAGGGGATGTTTTTGATAGAAAGTGATACAATACAATAGTCAAAGAATGCAAATAACTAACTTAATGGGAAAGGGGGATATTTCGTGAACCTTCTTCCATAAGATCCACTAGTATAGCTTGAACAAGACAATCAATTACATCTTAAGGAGTATAGGTATGATCCTTCACATAGGCTTAACTCACCCTCAAAGGAGTGATATAATCCATATCTAATAGAGGGGTCAACTAGGCCATACCAAGGTCATGGTCTATCTTGATACACCTAGCTTTGTAAAAGAGAATTAACTCTTAAGCCTTTTGCCTCAACTATAGACCAAACATGGTAAGTAACTTTGGGGAACAATGTTATTCCTGTGTACTACTTTGAAGAACTATTTTAGAAAACTTGGATAGGCTTTTAAAACAAAGGTGTGTAATGACAACGATGAACACCAGGGGTATACATCATACATGAGACACTAAAGTATCTAGCCTAGCCTATGCAACTCATTATGTTCACACAAGGATTTCAACATGTAAGGTATCATGCTTTAGATTTGTGCTACTTTCTTTGAATTTCACATGCTTCAATATAGCCCACCTGTAAACGTGCTTTTAGGGTCACTTTGAGTTCTCCATTGTAGGATGTGTCTCAAAGCAGGCCTATATCTAAAAAAAGAAAGGTTTAATGTTTTGATATTTCTCTTACACCTAGGATTGTCAAATGACGCAAGGGGAGAGGATATGTATCAAAACGCCTTTTGTGACCAAAAAGTGCAAAACCCAGGATGTTTCTCTTACACCCAAGATCGTCAAATAACACAAGGGGAGAGGATACACATCTAGTTTTCCAATCATGAAAAGCACGATTGATAATTCATTGCAATTTGATTCTTAAGCCCAAAATGAAGTGTTATCTATCTAGGCAATTCATTTTTTAAAGCACCAAAACCAAATGTTTAAGACATCAAACACAAGTACAAATGCTTGGAAATAAAATGATCCTTGAAGAAGGTGCTGCAAGAAAATTGTTAGTAGTTTGAGCTTTTGATGTCTTTGATTGTTCGTCCAAATGAGTGTTAATAAACACTTTTCAGATTCTTCATGCTGCAAATGGTAGATGAAATCAAGAAAATAAGATGTTAGGGTTAGACAATTGATTAAGCACCCAAACCCTACAACCTAGATCAAATTGCAATGTGAGTTAAATTAAGGTGCACCAAAGGAAAATTTAGCTATACAAAAACTAAAAACCACCTACAATATTGCAAAGAGCATTAAATTCTACCCCATTTAAAAAAAAGCACTGAAAAATCCTTCTGTATGACCAAGATATGACTATTTGAAGATAGGGTATAAAAAGTCTTAATTGCTAGACAATAGCGACCCTATTTTACAATAGTGGCTCTTTTCTTAACAATAGCGACCCAAAATTAGGATGACTGTGACTTGTTTTAACAATAGTGACCTTCCTTCCAAGATGATAGCAACTTTGTAACCTGCAAGATTAAAAACACTCTGTTAGACAGTACAACTGTAGCTAGATTCCTACAAAAGTGACCTAGAAATAGGACAATTGCGGCCAGGTTTTGAAACGATTGCAACCCAATTTACAGTATTGACCCAAAACCTAAAAATGATCGCAAAACTTGATGAACATGTTAGATTAAAGGGCCTAGGTCCCACCGGGCATGCCAATGAATGTAAGGGGAGAAAATGTACATGGATTAGATCAATGCATTCAATCAAAATGAAACCAAAATAAGGATTAGAACCAACTCACTAATGAAATACAATTTCCATAGCTATGAATTCAAACAACAAGGGTTAGATCAATCAAATTGAAACATAAATGAATTCAAAACATAATAATCTTACAATCCCATAGTGGAGTGTATTTATGTTGATTTGATATGTTGGATTGCCTTTCAACACAAAGCCTCTATGATTGCAAAAGCTTGATGATATGACCTAGAATGCGATGGTGAATGCTCAATTTGCTTCAAGACTCATTTGGACATGATCTCTTCACAAATTCTCTAGATGATTTATGAGAGGGGTGAGGGTTCTTTTCTAGATTTGGTGAAAATGGATCAATGGATGAGATTGAGTTAGAAACCCCATAAAGAAGGGTTGAGATTGATCAAGAACACCCACAAAGGAGAGTGAATCATGGAGGATGGATGAAGGAGATTAATTAGAACTCAAGCTTGCTCCACCATTTTAGGAAAATGGTTGAGATATTTAAGATCAATGGACAATGATTGATTTCAAGATCAAGGGCTCTAAATGGTTGAGACAAGTTGGTTAAGATATTTTGAAACGAAATATTTTGAAAGAATATGCTTTATAAAGGGAAAATTTGGATAATTAAATAATTTTGAATTATTTAATTCATGTGACAAGAAGATTAAATGTTATGATAGTTAAATAATCATGATGGTATTAGAAGAATATAGATGATACTAATTAAATAATTAGAAATTATCCAATTAGAGTGATAAAAGGGTTTATTAGTGTTGAAGAAAATGAATTAATTAAATAATTCAAGATCATTTAATTAATAGAGAGAAATAGAGTTAATTGGTGAAAATAATATTAAAAAAGGATTAATGATGCAAATGAAGTGAAATTGAAGGATGATGATGAAAATGATACCGATGATGGAAAAATGCGATTCAAGATATGTGATATATGATATGGGTTAGTAGCAACAAATAGAGTCCAAGAAGAAGTCTTTACTCACACACAAAACTAATTAATACCCAAAAATTAAATACAATACATCTTTTATTTAGAAATGTTAAAAAGAATATTTATTGTTTTCATTTTAATAACTATACAGTGCTTGTAATTGTATACCGCCAGCAAAAATACGAGGAATGGCAGCAAAATTGTCAGCAAGAGGCCTCCCCTTTCTGCTGCGAGCGTTAGGCAACTCCTCAAACGCCACAACTTCGCCGTCTCTCAGGTTCCAGTATTTTCATCAGTTCCATCTTTATGCCAAAGGAAAAATTAAAAAACAACCCTTCTTTTTTTTCAATCTCTTATAAATTTGCAGGCGGGCATTTTCCATTTACGACCAGATCAATGTATTGCCTGGCGTCACGGAGGACCGGATTCGTATCGAAGGGTCAGCTTCACTTACCATTTTATCTATTCATTCTATACGTTTCCTTTCATTTCTAAAAAATGTTTCCACCGGCACTGAAACCTTTGTTCATTCCATAATAATTGCTCTTTGTCAACTGAACTATTTGCGGGAACTGTTAATTTTAATATTTTATATAGGCAAAAATAGCAGTCAGCCAATTTGCACCCTTATAAATAAGATTGATTCCTAGCAAACACTAGTTAGAATGTTTGCTATGGGGTTAGAGTGGTAAGCTGGGTGTTGGTCCATGCCACGATTTGATATCATGGCTCGAGAAATTTCATTCTACAGCTTCATTGCTAAGTTCAAGGAGAAAAATGAGCTGAAATAATTTGAAATGTATTATTCATCAAATTCTTCATTGTGCCTTGAGATAAATTATAGAATGAGAGCTTGCATTGATTATAATGATTATCAGGCCAAATGAAATGAAAGACAATGAGAATTGATACAGAATGAGAATTTAACATACTCTTACGACTCTTGGTTTAGAGGGAGCAAATGTCAACATGTCTGCATATTGCTATCGCTAAAGGCAAAAGGAGTTTGTTAGCCTCCCATTAAGCAAGGCATTAATTTTGTGTACGAGACCCTGTTGTAGATATCTACAAGAGAATAATTTATCCATTTACCTTATATGCTGTTCATATGGGTGTACATATTCTATCCCATCTAGATTTGACCTTGTTCCTTCTCTGTTAAGTGTGCAGTCCAATTTTAAGTAAACAAAAATACAAAGCGAAGGAGATCTATCTAACAACAAAGTTTGAAATTCCATATTTTCAAGTTCTTAATACCTGGAATTGAGTTCTCTAGAAGACTGCCATCCCAAAAGAAAATGCTTTGGAATGCAGATTAGTGTATGGAGTATAGTGTTCTGTAAAAATGTTGAAAAGGGAAGAAGCTTTTGGTCCTCATTTTTGTTTAGTTGATTAAGAATATTGGACATCGTCTCATATACTTGGTCGTTCTTTAGTTTTGGCTTATAATATTACAAAGCTTTATTTAACAACATATTTTGATCTAGCTGTCCATTTTGCTTCAGATAGACCACACAACAAATACGGGATTGGAAACAGATGGGGTCATTTGGTTTCAAGCATAGTTTGAAAATTTGGACTCAACACAAACTCGACAACCCAAAATTTTGATTCAGACTCAGTACTCATTAAAAACAAAACAAAACATAATTACAAAATAAAAATAGAAACTAATGCATTTAGAGAACACATAAGTCTATTCTGATCATCAATTTGTTATAATTCAAATATTACATATGCCATATGACCCTTAAATTAATAAATGACATAGTGCAATAGAGTCTTGGAATAGGGGTACAAAGGGCTTAGATTTGGGGAGAACATAAGGATGGTGACAGGTGGGAATCTAGGGGTAGAGCCCCTAGCAGGGTTGAGGGGTAGTGCCCCTTGCAAGGGTCTGGAGGCAGCGCCCCCCATGGGGTTGAGGGGTAGTGCCCTGCTTGGGTGTTTGGAGGCAATGCCTCTTGCGGGGTCTAGGGTTAGCACTCTTGGGGCATTCCCTGTTGAGGTACAAGGTTAGTTTGAGGGGCAACACCTACCATCAAGACCAAATTAAGGCACTTGGGAGCAAATGGACCTTCATTGTGAATGACATCTTTCATAATTTTATCACTATATTTAAAACTTTTCTCCAGTACCAAGTCCTCAATATTTCTATCCAAATCTTCATCCTTCCAATCCCTTCTCTCAGCATGTTTTCGTCACTTGGATGCCAAAGACATCTTATGCTGGGCAAAATAAGACCATAAAATGTCAAAAAATGAACTGAATAGATGTAGTCAACAGTTTCAGCGACTTGCACTTACCTATGCTGTTGATAAATCTAGTGTTTAACTAAGGGAAGATTATAGAAATGTGTAATTTACATTGTTTTGTGAGTCTTGATTCAATTTTTGATTTAGTTACAGGTTAGTAAGGTTATATATGTATGAAATTTTACAAGTGTTGTTCTAACTTCTTACTATCCCTTTATTCAGATGTATGTTTTGAGTTGGTAGGATTAGAGTGTCTATCCTTGTGTGTCTAGAGTATCATATGTGGATCAGCAATGTACACAACATATTGGAGATAATATACATTGCATTCATAATTAGTGAAGACATTTCTATTTCTATACCATCTTATGTTTATTTTTGTACATGATGGCTGTGCATATCTCTTGCAGATGGTCCCTGTCTACATTTCATGAGTGTGATGTTTTCCTATACAAATTCTTTGTAGAGTTAGTACCTAAAAGACAGGCATCCAATGCAATTGTTGCAAGATACATGCAGTTTACTCATAAATTATGGTGCATTGTTGTAGTTCTTGGGAATGAATAGTTTTAACTATAGCTTTGCTAGTTTTCTAGCCCAGTTGGATGTAAGGAATTATGTTACCTTGATTGATGCTGAAGTGGTGGTACATTTGGTAGGACATTTCACCAACAAAGTGCTTAATCCTTCATGCTTGATCATTCAGATGTACAGATACAGGATTTGTGGCCAATGGAGTGCAATATGAAGGTTCATTGATTTGCATAAACAACTTGATTCTTTCATGGAGTCCTAGACGACTTGCTGATGTAACTTCTGACAGGTAATTTTTATTGAAGTTGTTTTGTTTAGCTTCTACAGTTGCTTATTGTGTGGGGAAATGTTTTTCCTTCTTTGATCATTCAATTATCTTAGAATTCCTTCAAGATGGGTTCTGGTTGTCTAATATAAAATTCAATCCCTAGAAGGTGGCCAGAGGACCTATGATGTACTCTCCATTTACTTCATATGATGCAAAGAAACTGATGTACTAAATGCTGCCTTATATGCTTAAGAAAAGGGCCTAAAGTACATAATTTGGCTAGTCAAATACTGTATTCATTCTAAATTATGATTGTCATGGGTGAACTGATTGCTTTTTAAGTAGAATAAACTAATGATCTGAATTTGGTTTGGTTAATTTGCTCTTCCATGGCTACTTTTTATGACTATCCTGTCACAACGATTAGCTATGCTGCACAAGATAGCATCCTTGTTGCACAAGCTAAGAACCTTGTTGTGGAGTACCAGCTTCACCACATAAGGTAGTTGCTGCCCTGTGCAAGGTAACAATTCTGGAAGAGAACAGCCACACTGTGCAAGACAGCAGGTGTTCCAAAGTATGCCGTGATCCAAGATATGATACAAGAGGTTATGCTGGTTGCACAAGATTTAAACGTTGTTAATCTGGACTAAGTTACCAAGAAAATAACTACCTTTGATAAAACCAAACAAAGGACAAATCTATTTTGTTAGGTTGTAAAGGAATTCTAATTTTCTTATTTGTCTTGTAGCACATGTGGCATTCTGTTCAAATTTATTTTTGTAGCAATATGCCACCGCTAGGATCTATATAATGTAATAGTTAGAGGATGAGTACG
Organism: Sequoiadendron giganteum; assembly: GCA_007115665.2. Taxonomy (NCBI): domain Eukaryota; kingdom Viridiplantae; phylum Streptophyta; class Pinopsida; order Cupressales; family Cupressaceae; genus Sequoiadendron; species Sequoiadendron giganteum. The sequence continues at coordinate 337,363,661 of CM021105.1, read as the reverse complement.
AGTCTAGAAAACATACTAAAAAATCATTTCATTGTAATTTAGTAAGCATATTGTTTCCAGAAAATCTGTAGCAGCAATCTTTAATCACTGCTGATCTTTATGTAATTCGTTGGAATTAATAGAAGAATTGTTGCTCTGTATGGCATAAAGTTGCATTCCCGTGCATCAGTCTGATTGGGACAAGGCCTGCTCAGCAAGATTGGTGGACAGTTTTATGTTTTCTTTTTGTGTGTTTTTGTTTCAGATTTGGATTTATTCATTATCAGCAGTGTGTTGTGAGTATGAAGTTTTGTCTTAACTTTTGATTTGTTTTTTTGTGTGATATATTGCAATATTTCAAAGTAAATTTAATTGCTTTCTTTCTAGTTTGCAATCAGAGTAAATAGTTCTTCTCATCTCATTTATTTTCTTTTATACAAATTTTCCTAGTTGTTAGATCAGCAACATCATATAGTAAACTCAATCTTAAGTAAAACTTGTGGGTCTCGCACATATTTTGCTGACATCTGGTCAAAACTAGATTCTTGGATTGTAATGATATTGAGTGTGCTCAACGCTTTTTGGTGTCATTGCTAGGGATAGATGCAACAGTTTTCCTTGATCTACATTATGAACTCAGCATCATAGGGATTTGCTACACCTCAAATCTGATAGTGTGTATTGGGTTATGAGTAATCTACTTGTGGCTACCTTAACTCTTAAATAAGTTAAATAATCATATAAAGGTAGTTAGGTTGTCCTAGGGGTCATAGTTAAATATCTAAGTCGACCTGGGTGGTAGCCAAGGCATATATAGGAGCTAGTGGTTAGTTATTATCATCATATTGAGTATTGTGTTCTTATTGAAAACTATTGGAGGTATCCCCCTTGAAGTGGATTAGGAGGTTGCCCTCTCGAAGTGGCATATTTTTTTTTTGATTAATAAGCTGCAACTAAGGTTGCAAGGAGGGATTTTTAACTTGGCCCAGCCCCAGGTGTGGCCACAAATGGGGGACCACACCCTCGGCATGAATGCACAACATCAACATGAATTGTCCAAACCCACGAGCACAACAACCCAACAGGGGTAGAGAAGGTGAGAGCCCGCGAGCACACTAGCCCAACAGGGGTTTGGAGCACAATCTGGAGCACTAAGCCACTTGGCATGGATACCAACATCATCAATGTTGAGGGTCAAATCTGTGAGCACATTGGATCAGCGAGGGCACAAGACTTGCAATCACAATAGCCCAATAGGGATTTGAACCTTGGTGGCTACAACAACACCACATTTAACCATCACACTGTGGGATGAACCCTTAAAATTGAGGGTAATCAATCTCAATTGTTGACACGGTAGAGAGTGACTCCGCGAGGTTTGAACCTTGGTTGTTGGCACTATAGGAAAGAAGCCCCGCCATTTCACCATAGGGTCTCCCCCCCTCTCTAAGTGGCATATTATCATCAAGTATTTGTAGCATATTTTCTATTATATTCTTCTATTGTGCAATTTGTTTCATTACAAATGGTATTAGAGGTTGAGCTTGGCATTGTGAAGGCAAGGTAATTTTGTTTTGATTTTGGAGGTCATTTTGGGAAGTGTATAGCTCTTTAATTTTGGCAAAATTTTTCTTGATTTTTAAAGAGTTATTGAAGGTCATATTGAAGCTACTATAGTATAAATTTGAAGGAAATTAGAGTAGAACTCAAGGAATTATTGCAGAATTAAAGTTACATTAGGGTTTCCACCTAATTTTCTCCCAAAGCTAAAAACAAATGGGGATGGGGAAGGAGAAGGGAAAGGTGAAGGAGAAGGAAAAGAAGAATCAAAGCAATAACATCTTGCCATGCATTGTAACTACTTGGAAAAATTAAAAAAGGATTTCCTCCTAAAGGAGATTCTAGTTAGACCGTTCATTCAATGCTAGGGTATCATCTACCACCCTTTAGCTTTACATCAAAGGTACACAAAAAGGCTAGACAAATGGATGGAAAAAATCAACACCAACAAGAGTTACCCTTTAGTCTCAAGGAGAACAAGGGAAAGCTACAAGACAAAATGAAGAGGCAAGTGGATCAATGGAAAATTCTAACACAGACAATGATACCTAAGGTAGATGCAAAGGGAAGACCCATCTTGGAGCTTGAGTTAATTTTTCAAACACTCACGATGAAGTTGAGGACTAGGACAATCACACAGTACTCCATTAAATAGAAGTATTTACTAGTCAAAATTACCACATGGAAAGACAGATTTTATGTAGAAGCATCCACAATTGATTAGTGTCGAGGACAATGTTTTTGTAAAGAGGGGGGCATGCTACACCCCTAATCCTATAGTGTGTATAGGGTTAGGAGTAGTTAGCTTGTGGCTACCTTAGCTCTTAAATAAGTTATATAGTCATTATTATAATCATATATAGGTAGTTATGTCATCCTAGGGGTTATAGTTAAGTATCTAAGTTGGTCTAGGTGGTAGCCAAGGCATAATTAAGTATATATAGGAGCTAATGACTAGTTATTATCATCATATTGAGTATTATGTGCTTATTGAAGACTATTGGAGGTATCTCCCTTGAAATGGATTAGGAGTTTTCCCCTTTGAAAGTGGCATATTATTATCAACTATTTGTAGCTTATTTTCTATTATATTCTTCTGTTGTGCAATTTGTTTCATTACATAATTAAACATAAGAAAGCCTAACATTTATTATATCTCTACTTTTTGTTGTACAGATTCAAATTTTTCCAGTGTTACCCCAAGTTTCCGGGATGGGGACAGCAGGGGACAGCGGGATGAGTCCCCAAGTTTCCAAAATTTCAGGACAAATTTGGGGACGGCAGGGGGATAGCTATATTAAATATAGGGAAAATTTAAAATATATAGGGAAATTTTAAATATTCATATTAAAACATGGATAAAGCATGCATAATATACATTATAGAACCTTAACATATAACATTTGTGTTCAAAATTCTTTGTCAATACTCAATACACATTCAAAATTCAGAATTAACATACATGATACAACCTCCAAGTTATGATTTATAAACTTATATCAAAATGCCGGAAAGGCTACATTGCTGCCATATAGTTTTAAAGTTTAAACTTTACATTATGAATCATGATATAAAAATCAAAATACAAAAAACAAAGTGCACTGTTGTCCCTAATTTGCATCTCCCATAACTGCATCAAAATCAGAGTCATCCTCTGAATCGCTGCCACTGCGATGGTCCACCTCAGCCTCAACCAACAGAATCCCAACCAATCCCTCTGTTATCTCCTCCTCGTCAACTTGGGTCATGTCTTCGGGATCAATATCCCATCGTAGAGCTGGAGTCTGTCAATACTCTGGAGTCTGACGATCTTGAAGCCGAAGAGCACTATGCATGACCACTTGCTTCTTTGCTTGTCTATTCCTCTTGAGGGAGTGTATAAAGCTATATTTGGACCAATTCCTCTCTGCAGTAGAAGAATTGGCAACTTGTGCAAGAAGGCGAGTGACAAGTGTCTTCAACTGTGGTGTATCCCTCCCATGCCATGTCCACCATCCAATAGAGTCTGTTTGAGCTAATATAGATCTATCCAACCTCGCTTGTGGTTTACTCAAATTTGGGCCATGAAGATTTGCAAAACAAGAAATTGTGAGCGAAGTATTGAAGCCTACTTCGTTGAATACATCTTATCAATGGCCTGTGTGAATCTATCTAAAACCTCTGGGTCATCACATGGAAGCACCCTACCATCCCTTGGTGCATACCATTTGGGATTTAGAGCAAAGGCAACCATATGAAACAGGGTGTTCATTGTGTTCCACCTCCGTGTCACAATGGGCCTAATGTGTGTCTCATATAAACTCAAAGTGGGATCCTTTGCCAAAATTGTTTTTTTAATCTTCCCAAGCATACTGTCAAATGTCTCATATATCTCTCCAAGACTAGGAGAGTTTGTATTAGCATACTGAATGACATCTACAATAGGTGAGATGAAGGAGCAAATATATCTGCAAAATGCAAACAAAAAGTTCAAAATAATTAATTGTCAAGTTAATCGACATGTTAGAAACTTCGAAAGTTGGAACATTGGACAATAAAATTGAAATATTAAAATCAGAAATTTAATATGAAAATCAGCAATCTAATATTAATTTTTTAATAAAATCAGCAATGTCTTACTTAACATTGGACCACCAATTGTCATCAAGGATCTTTTGTTTGATGGATTTTCCTTGAGTAGAACTTGAATTAGGCCATCTAGTCCACTTTGAATTCACCATCATCAATTGTAGAGGCTCATGCACCTCAAGCATCCTCTCCAACAAGATGAAGTATGTGGCATATTTATATTCATATAAAAGGCAAAAGCAATATAAGGCTCAATGTACTTGAAAATTCAAATTTAGAATACAAATTGAAATGTTTGAAGTTTCAAAATTTGAAAGTGAAACAAAATGAAGTGGCATACCTTGCCTCAATAGGTTTGAGGAACTCCTTCTTTGAAAATGACCCGAAGAGAGCAAGTGAGGTGCGGTGATTGCAAATGAACATTTGAATCTCACTAGCTTTTGCCACCACTTGCTTCACCCAATCTAACTTCCCTATGTCTTTCAATTCATTGTTCAATGCATGAACACAACATGGGGTCCAAAAGATGTGCCTATAAGCATCCTCCACCATCAAACCGGCCAATTTGCACACACACGGTGAATTGGTGATCACTTGTATTACATTAGCAGCCCCAACCTCCTCTATGTTATCTCTCAAAATGGAATACTGGAAGTCCACATCTTTACGTTTCCCTGAACAATCTATAGTTCTAAGAAAATAAGAACCAACAGGGCATGTGACTATGATACTGATGAGTGACCGATGTCTAACATCAATCCACCCATCCATCACTATAGAGCAACCTATCCTCATCCACGTTTTCCTTATATCCTCCATTAGCACATTAACTTTGGAGTACTCTTTGTCTAGGAGGGTAGTGCGTAGCTTATGATCTCCATGGGCTATGAACGAGGGACCAATATTGGCTATATCTCTAACCATTTGTTTGAAATAAGAGGAATGGGCCACATGAAATGGGATGGCATGGTCAAAAAAGAATTTGGCAATGGAAGATTCTGTGACTTTTCGTGCTTGGTTATTAAACATGGACTCAACTGAAGCTCCCTTCCCACTACCACTCATCTTCCTCTTTCCTCTTTTGACAACTTCACTACTGCCAGCAGTGGAAGGCATAGGCATAGATGATTGTGCACTTGGAAAAGAAGTTGTCCCACCTTGAACCGCATCCACCTCCATTTGCAATCTTTGGCACTCTATTGCTTCATGTTCTTTTAAATCAGGAAACATTTTAACTCCATGGCCCACAACACCCAAAAAATGAGCCCTTACCCTTGTGTAGCTGCCCCTAAAATCTGTATGGCAAACATGACAATTCCACTCCCTACTCCCCCCAATTTTTTTTCTTTTGGCCCACAGGTGTAACATATTGGAGGAAAGGTTTTTTTTTGTTCATAGGGCCCTTTGCATACGGTTCCATGATTTTTGAAGGGCATTTAAATGGGTTTGGTTGCTGTCCACTACCACCCTCACCACTTTCTTTTGTATTTCTATCAAGTAGTTGCACTTCATTCTCATTTTCACTCACTCCCATTGCTGCTCTTGTTTTTTTGATTTTCAATGCAAGTTTAAACTGAAAAATGCAAAAAAATCAGACATATTATGCTTGAAACTTTGCAAAAAAATTGAAAAAAAAGGAAGGAAAAGACAACCTCTTTGATGGATTTGCAGCCCCACTTGCTCTAGGTTCAACCTCTTCTCCTTCTTTACCCTGCTGTTCCTCGTCTTGCAATGGCTGCCTTCACAAACCCTACATCTGCTCCTTTTTTGCCTTAACATACAAATGTAACAATGACTAAAATGGTGAGTCTCTTAGTCATAAGGGCAACATAAGAGGTGGGGGCCCACATAAGCAACAAAATGAGGGTTTTTTTATTATTTTAAAATGTTACGCATATGTAGGGGACAGCTGACCGTCCTTGGGATGGTCGGTGGACGTCTAGGCGTCCCCTGGCCATCCTCTTTTTCACACCCAACTGCCCCCCCTTTTTGGAGCCACTTCTCGCAAATTTGCAAAAATAGGGAATGTTGGGGGGGACATCCCTGTGTCCTCAGGATAGGGATGGCTCATTTTAGATAGGGGACGCATCCCCGGGTATCCCTGAAATTTTCGTATTGTGTCAAGTTCAAACTTAAATTTGTTATTTTTCCAAGTACAGTTCATGTTTCAGGCCTAATGGAGTTTGCTCCATCTTGTTGTCTTTCTTGTCCTTTTCTAAATGTTTGTACGATCATGTAATGGAGCTCTTGAAGTCGTTTGTCTTGGCAAAGAAAGAGAGGTTGTTGTTGGAGTGATGTGCTAAGTCCAAAGATCAAAATGCAACTATATAAAGGAGATATTTAGGATTAGAAAATTTCTTAGTGTTGGAGGGTCCACCTATGTGAGGAGAAGTTGTTTTGGAAGAGTATGTTGTTAGGTGTGCACTTTAGCATGAAGGGCACACCTATACATAGGAATTTTCAAGAATTTTAAAGGCTTTATGAGGCACACACCTAGTATAGGAGGGTGCACTTGATAGAATGGAATTGTGTTTTAAACTCAAAATTACATTTATAGGCGTGTGCTTGGAACAAACGGGTGCACCTAAAAATGTTAGATCCAAATTTCTGAATTCCTTTGTTAGGTGCACGTGGGAGTGTGAGTTGCATGCACATGTGAGGGAAAAAAAATTGAAATGTGAATTCCATTTCAAGGTGTGCATGGGAGTGTGAGGTGCATGCATCTATGAGGGCAAAAAACTGAAATCTAAGTTCCATTGTTAGGTGTGTGTGGGAGTGTTAGGTGTGTGTGGGAGTTTGAGGTGTGTGCATGTGTGGGGGGGAAAATTGAAATTTAAGTTATATGTATTTAGGTGTGCACTTGGGGTACATGGGAACAGTTCAATGAAGAGGAAGAAATTTCAAAACAAATTTAGATGTTGTATAGAAGGGTGTGCCAATCTTAAGGATATAGTGTTTGAAGTCAATTGATGTTGATAGGGACACATACAGAAGCAAAGTGCATGGCCAAATATGGAAATTCTATTTTCAAAATTCAAAACTCATATTGCTTGAAAATGAGTGTGTCTATCAAGGGTAGAAGCATGCACTTTTGAAAGTTCAAATTGTAATACACAGGTAGAAGGACACCTCTTCAAAGACAAATTTAATTTCAAATGCAGAGTTTGAATTCAATACAAAGGTGCATGCTTGGGGAGAGGGGTGCACCTCATAAAGGAAATGCAAATTCAACATTGAAGTTTTGTCACACAGTCAATTGCATCCCTGGTCATGGGAGATATATGTTTCAAGTGTTGAAGATTCAAAGCATTGTATATAGGTGTGTATTTATGGCTGAGTGTTATAAAAGCATGCATGTTCACTTAGAAGGGAGGTGCCTATTCTTGGACAGCAATTAGGACTTTTTAACCTTAAGTGGAAACTTTTTAGAGGTGCCTAAATTCAACAATTTATTTGTCTTTCAATAACAATTTGACAAGATCAGCAGATCTATACAGGATTATAACAGCCTTCTACAGAAGCAGCAACCCATTTTTTAAAGAAAATCTGGAATATGGCAGAAAAACAGAAAAATCAATTTAGCAGAACACAAAATCAGACTTCAGTGCATCAGCAGGATGCTGAAATTGAGGGAAAATCAGTCATAATTGCAGTCTAATCAGACATAATGACATTCCATTCTTCCTTTCTTCTTCCAATTATTTACAAAATCAGATCAAAATCAGTCATAGGGGCAGTTTTGTGACAGGGTTTTGAAATGAATTTGACAAAATCAGTTATAGGGGTGTTTTGAGGGGGATTTTCATCAGAGTTTTTTTCATCACAAAGCTGTTCGAATAATTCAAGATCTAAGGACAAACCTTAAGAGGCTCCACAATAACATTTTGAGATAGGGCTTGATGTAGAGTTCAATCAAAGAAAATGATTCAAATTCAAAATCGTCAAATGGATTATAATTTATTATAGTTTCATAAAGCTTATCAGAATTCTGCTATAGTCAACACAAGGGAAAAACTTCATCATTTAGAACCACCTATCCAAAAGTCTTTTTTTAGCCATCGTGATGGGCACACGGTTACACTGAGAGGTAGGGGGGGTGTACGGGGGAGTGGGAGGTCGGGGGTTGAATCAGTATAATAAAACTTTTACTTTTCCAAATTCAATCAATTGCATCGACCACACATATGCAAGATCTAGCAATTGAGAACACAATGAGAACACACAATTTACGTGGAAACCCTTTCAGAAAAAAACCATGACAAAATATTGCTTATATATTATAGATTAATCTTCTTCTTCTTGTAGGCTCCAACCTACTAGAGACTCCAATCTCCACTTGACAGAAATATAGGCTCCAACCTATTGAAGGCTTCAACCCCCACACAAATTTTGCTCTAACCCAACAAGAGGCTCCAACCTCTATTTGATAGGCTCCAACCTATTGAAGGCCCCAACCCCCACACAAACTGATCTTCAACCCAAATACAATGCTTCTAAATATTATCACAACTCATACAATATACTTCTTTTTCATATCTTATCCAAACACAATTCTGATCCAATCTCAAATCTGATCCATGCACAATTTTGATCCAATCTCAAATTTGATCACTACCTCTGATTCTGTGTGATGTAAGTCTTTCCTTTTCAAATCAGGTTCACACTCATATACTTCCACTCCTTCACAAATCTGCTATAAATCATACACACTTCTCTTTCATAAATCTGATCTAATCATGCACTAATTCATTTCACAAAACTAATCATTATCATGCCAATATTTTCACTTAGATTTCTGGTTCTAATCTTCATATATATTTGCCTTTATCATTCATACATGGGCTGCATATACACTCAAAATAAATCTGAGTTACACTTCATATCTGCCCTTTACTTTCTTTTCAATCTGCTCTTATTCTCATAATATTCCTTGAATTGATGTTTTTTCAAACTACTCTTCACATCTTCCTTATATACCTTCAAAGATTCTAATAAATGGACACAACTATTGCCAAACAAGGCAACTCTTCATAAACAAAACAGCTCTTCACAACAGTCACACCTTTCCTTGATAAGCACATCTCTTCATAACAGATAGCTGTCCCTTCATGCACTTAATTGCTGTCTTAAACTATGTTTCCTTTTAATTCCAAGTGCTGCCTTTATGCTACCTTTAGAAACATACTAATCGCTGCCATATAATTCTTTTATCATCCATAAATATCAATTGCTGCCTCCTTACAAATGAATCACTACTCATACATTAATTGCTACTTCTTTATTTACTAATCGCTGTCTTTCTTTAAAACATAATGGCTGCTTTAATATAAACTTGATCGCTGCTATTTTTATCTTTTATCACTTCCATTAACAATATTGATCGCTACCAATGAAGGATCACTGGCTTGTCTTATATGGAATTGCTGCTTTTATATAAATTGTTGCCTTTGTAATACTAAGCACTCCTTTTGTCTAATATATTTGCATCCTTTGTTATTCTCTTTAATCACTACCTCTTATAATATAAATAGCTGTTTTTGAAGTTTTTCAACAATCTTAACCACATGTTATTATCTTTGACTTGGAATATAAACAGTTTTATGATAAAGTCCACCACCTTTGTAAATATCTTCATCACTGTCTTTAATCACTGCCTTTAGATTGATGTATATTAGTTAGACATCCACATTTTTATTTGGGCAATAATATTCATTTATGCATGCTTTGGTCTCTTGATTTCATTTAGCGATTAGTGGCCTTTGGCCTTTATTGATCACACATCTTTGACACAATCTCACCTATCAATCTTGCCAATGATCTCGCCTATATGCATTTGACATTAATGATGACATCCAACCACCTAGTCTCTTCACTTTGACATCAATGACAACTTCCAACAATCTCGACTAAGTGCCTTTGACATCAATGAAAATATTTCCAAAAATTTTCAATGAGGAGCATATTGTGAAATGTGCTATAATATCCCCCTTAGTTTTTCTTAAAATATCAACACAATTTCACCACTGTTAGCGTCAACTCCAAATATAAACCAACAAGAATAGTAACCCTTCACCTTTTGATCACCAAGATCCCAATGTGGGCGAGGTGAGAGCATACAGTGTCGGGTATCGTTAGCAAACTGAAATATAATTACAACTAAACATAGGTGGCGAGCCGACCATAAAATGAAAGGAAATTACAAACTCAACCACTTATGTAGCGGGAGTGGAGATATTAACAATTAATAAGGCGGCAATCTAGCCATGAATCCACACTATTACTTATTCAGCGGGGGGAATTAAAATACAAGTGCTGAAAGTAAAAATCAGACTCAACCACTTCTTTAGTGGGATTTACAAGATTATAAAGTGCAGAGTATAAATAGTTGTTAGTACTACTAAACCAGCTTTACAAAATAGATAATCAGCTGCACAACAATTCAGTTTTTTGAGACTAATTACATCAGAATGTTAGAGACATGTTCTCTAATTGATATAACATGAAAATGATCAGCAAATAAGCTCATAAATCAGATCTGATAAGAAATAGTAATGTACAAAAAATCAGACCAGCAGTATAGAATTCACCAAAATGTTCATATCTCTTTCCAAATACCTCCGATGAAGATGAAACTGAATGCAAACAAAAGCTAGAAGCTGGGCGATCAAGTACCAATGGAGAAACCACACCAAATATCTTTGGATTATTTGTGCACGCTTCCCAATGCATCCACAATAAAAACCCCAATCTCCAAAAAGGGGCGACCAGCTCTAGGAATTCATAGACACCTTCAAAAAATATGAAACTTTGTGCAAAGGGGTGCCCTAGCAAGGAAAAACCATAGAGCCAATACCCAAAACCAAGAGAAATTCGCCCAATGAGCTATGAATGAAAACGTGCTACAGCCAAAGTACGAATCAGCAACAATAAAACAGATTATACAACAACAATTTGCTTAAATAAACATAAATTGAAGCTTTATTTGCAATCTTGAGTGAAGCACAGTTTTCAGTAAGTCCAGCTAGGTACTATCTTTCAAGCACGAAGACTAGAAGAAGAAGCTAAGAGGTATGCATTCCTTGAAGCAAAGCTCTGAAAATATTTTAGCAGCATAACATTATCATAATTTCCAAAAGATACAAATGAAGGAGAAAGGCTTGAATAAATAAGACTCTCTTGGAAAACGAATCAATCTGTAACCTCCAAGAAAGAAATATGAATCACTTCAACTTCTCCAAAAGGGACGCCCAAACACCATTTTGAAATAATAATTTAAATTAGTTTTTTTGCTCACTTTCCTAAGCGTCCACTTAGGCAAATATTTTAACTTTAATATATTTATTTCTCCTCTTTAGGCATCCAAGTCAAGTCCCCTCTTTTAAAACAACTTGAAGTTGATTGCCTAGGCACAAGGTCCAAAAAGCAACACTAAAAAATGACTAGTTATTAAAACTTAGCTCCAAGAAGAATGGAGAAGCCAACGCCCAAAGCTAAACTGCCTTATTGCCAAAAATAGGATGATGGATTGAAATAGCTAAGCTGCTGTTAAAATGACACTGCCACAAATAATACTTACCAAAAATAGCATATTGATATAATAGTAAGTGTTACCAAACTCAATTTGAGCACAAACCGGGCAGCTAACATGACTTACTAAAAATAGTAAGTGCTTGGAAAGGTTGACAGAATCAAATGCATGTTACACCCCTCTAGAGATCTCTAAAAACCCAAAAAAATCCAGAAACCTTTCTTGCATGCAAATACTAGATAGAAATGCATGTTACCACACTTTGAAGCTCTCCAAAAACCCATAAAGCTCCAAAAAGCTCACTACCAAGCTCCTGCATGCAACCCTTCAAAAGCTCATCTAAAACCTCCTACAAAATAGGAAACCCTAACTTGCACTTCTGATTAGCCTACGGGTCTCCGGAAATAGGCTAATTTGTTATTGAAGAGTGTAGGGCTAAATTGGGGACATTACATGTGCTAATTTTAGTTGGTGCTCCTTATAACCTTTTTTATTGTTAGCTACTTCTATTTTTTAGCCTAGTGTGTTATTTTTAGAGAACTCTAATTTTTAGCTTGGAGTCACCTATGTTTAGATCATGCATTGATAGATCACTTGTTATGTGAGAGATGTGATCTTTAAATGATAATTTATAATAGTTAGTTTAATTGGCAATTGCATGGTTTTAGAGTTAGTATAAGTGAATATGATTTTGTAATAAAGATTGCATTGCATGCAATCAACTCAATAGCTAAAGTTGAAGTTTAGTTAAATTTCTTTTATTTATTTTCATGCAATAGCTTTGTAAACATTATAAATAAATGCCATTTGCATTTGGTTTCTTAATGGTAATTTTTATTAAAGAAATATCTAGTTATTTAATGGTCAATCTAGTTTTCTTTTAGATAGTTTCTAATTCCGTCTTCAGTCTAGTTTAGCTTTATTAGCTGTAGTTTCCTTGTGAAACTCCTGTGCTCATTATAGAAACTTCCTGTAAACCTCTTTAAACAGAGCTGTGCTCTATCATTGTAAATCATCTCATTCAATAATAATATTTGCATATTATTCTGTTCCAAAATTCAATATGGTATCAAAGCTCTGGGTTCAAGCTCCTCTGTACATCAAATATTTGCAATCTCTCTTTGCTTTCAAATCTCTTTGTTGCTGTACGAATGCTATTGCTTGATCAAAATCGCGTTTGGTCTCTAGGTGTTTGACTTGCATGTTCGTCGTGATTTTCTGGGGCGTGTTTTTGTGTTTAAGGGCATTGTTTTTTTCCTCTTGCTCGCGTTTGCTTGCGTTTTTTTTTTGCAGGTGTTTTTGAAAAAACGTGTTCTTTTTGCCCTAGCCCACACATCCTCATAAACTTTCTGTTGCGATTTTTTGAGATCAAATTTTGCGCGACCTCTGTTTTGGAAAAATCGTGGTGGATTTTGTGCATCTCTTCTTTGTTTTTTCTTTGGTAGGCGATCGAGGGTCTGGTTTGTTTTGCACGCGACCTCACCATTTATGGGCGTGATTTTTTTCCTGCGTGACCTTTTTTCACAGGTTTTTGCCAGTTTGGAAGACGATTTCTTTTTCTTTGCCTTTCATGGGACGTCTTTGCAGCACCCTAGGGTTTCTGAAATGGATCTTTTTCTAGTCGCTGTTCTACATTTTTTCCTTTTGTTAGTGTTTTTTTGATTGTTGTCAGCTCCTGGTTGTGACTTTGCATCGATGGGTCTCTTGTCGCCATCTACAAGTCTTTGATCGGCAGTCATGCAAAATTTTTTTCTCTGAGTTTCTACTTTCTGTACTCTCGAGATCTATATTTTGAAATCCGTGTTCGGATTTATCTCGAGATCTGTGCCTCAATATTTGTGGTTTAGACTTATTTCATGTTTTCAAAATCTGTGCTTCATAACCCGTGCAAGGGTTTTGTTCAACATCTATGCTATCTATCTGCTTCAGTATTCATGCCATTAGTTTGTAATCCGTTTTTTTCGTGCCTCGAAAAAACGTGAAATATGGCATCTTTGACCAACATCATGTTGGAGAGTAGTCTGAAGTTCAACAGCAACAAATTTTTTGATCGTCGGTGTTTTCATCACGATATCATCAAAGTTGGGTTCTTGTTCCGTAACCCTTTGAATGGGGTTTTGTTTTCTTGATCGGCGGCTTCCTTGTTTCGTAATGTTTTTGCCTAGTCGCTGTTTCTGGAGTGTTTAATCTGCCTTTTCGTTGTGGTTTGCAGCTTTGAGGGCTTCTTTGATTTGCACTTATAATGCTTAGCCCCTTCTTGTCACCAGCTGGACCAACGCTCAGCATTTGTGTTTGGCAGGTGACCCTTTTGTCTTTTCGGTTTCCTTAGAATTTGTGCCCTAAAATCCTTGCTCGGGTTTTTCTGTCTTGGGTTATGTGCCCTCAATCTGCCTTTGTTTATGGTCAAGCGACCTGCAAATCTAGTCACATTTAGGGGGCATGTTGGTGTAGTTAGTACATTGACCATTACGGGGGGGTATTTTAAGTAATATCTAGTTATTTAATGGTCAATCTAGTTTTCTTTTAGATAGTTTCTAATTCCGTCTTCAGTTTAGTTTAGCTTTATTAGCTGTAGTTTCCTTGTGAAACTCTTGTGCTCATTATAGAAACTTCCTGTAAACCTCTTTAAATAGAGCTATGCTCTATCCTTGTAAATCATCTCATTCAATAATAATATTTGTATATTATTCTATTCCAAAATGTAACAATTTTCATGTTTATTTGTTGCTAAAACTGTTGTTCACTAAGTATTCATTATTGTTAATCCAAAATTTAGTTTTCATTGAATAAAATTTATTGTGTCTATGTTTGTAAATTGTTATTGAATATTACTAAGGGAGATTATATTGCTTTTAGTTAGTTTGCAAGCTTTGTATTGAAAGTTTGCTCAAAGTTGAAGATCGTGGTTTTGACATTTGTATTGATCTCTTAATTTAATTTACCAAAGCTTTTGTGTCTTTGTGTTTTAACCTATCCAATCCTTTTGTAGATTTGCATTACTTAGTCTTTTCTTTTAATTGAACAATATAAATATGCCATAAGATTTCTTTTTAGTCAAAAAACATAAAATTCTTTTGCCTTGTGTTGAAGTGTGTGTCGTCTTTTTACCCTAGGTGAACACAAAAAGATACACCTTAGTTTTATTTAGCATGAGAATGAACCACCCCATAAAACATTATAAATAACAAGTATATATTGTGCATAGTAGGTTGGTTTTTATTTACAAGAAGTTTCTCCTTCTAATTTGAAGAGCAGTTTTATTGGATATTTATTCTATTTTGTATTGCGTTGAAAAGTGCTTTTGTTGATTATATTGGAGATTGACATAAGACTATCATCATGATTTTACCCATCGTGATATTCAAGTTGGCATAGAGGTTCTTGAGTTCATAGAAATATTTTCAGCTTTAGAAGAACTAATACAATCAATGGTTGTTCAGGAAGGTAATTGCATCAATAATAGTTGTCCACTTCTATTATTGTCATGGAGAAATTAAATAGGTTCATTTGCATGGACAGATCATCATGAGCTTCCTCATGGATCAAGGAAGATTTTTTTGTAGCTTTATAGCAATGGCAAGCAACATCTAGATGAGCATATTTCAGCCTTCACCATTGTATGTGGAATTTTGAGTGTAACACATGAAAATGTCGCAGTTTGCTTGTTTGTGGAAACATTACAAGGTGCAATAATTAACTGGTTAAACAATCTTGTTGTTGATTATATTACTAGTTGGGAATTGATGAGTGGGAATTTTCTTTCCTACTTCAAACTAATGGAAGATGGTTATATCTTTTTCTCACAACTCTCAAATGCCAAGAAATATGTTAGCAAACCTATGAGGGAGTTTGTTGCAAGACTCAATCCTTTTGGTTACTAAGATTGTTGACACTCTAAATCCTTCTTTTGAAATTCTTTTGGTCATGCTATTGAATTAAAGGATACTCAAGAACATCCAATCGAGTTGGAGGATCATATGATTACTTTAGGAAAAATTAAAATAGATTCAATTAGGCTATTGATTCCCTTCAACACCCCACCAATGTAGTAGTATTCACTTTCTCCAAGCAAAAGTGATTCTTTTATCAATTATATAAACAATAGATCTCATTTGCCTACTTCTCCAACAAGGTAAGTAGTAGAAGTTTCTTTTTCTTTGTGCACATATTGCATGTTTCATGGAATGGATCAACATGACGGAAGAAGTTCTTTTGAAATGCAACAATTCAAATAGCTTTGGGATGTCTCAATGCAAATCAAGGGTCTTAGGGTGTTCCTCAACATCTATTAGACGAATCCAATGGCGGATTTGTGATGGGATATACCCAATATGGACCTGGTAAGGTAAGGAATAGTCTTCATAATCATACATTGAATGATGTCATATGTTCACATAATTAGGAACTACAAACAAAACAAGAGTACCCACTAGAAGCGGAAATTTTTCCTACTTTGCTCAATTTCTTTGAGCCTAGAGAGGGGTTGTTGATGGAAGAAGACTAGATGTTACACAATTAGGCCATATATTCTCTTAGGAGGATGAGGTCAAATCAGCATTTGAGAAGCCAAGTTTTGTTTCAATTCTTTCCCTTGAGTAAGGAGAATTTAGTTGCACTAGAGAAGGTGATGATATTGGAGGTTGAATCCTAGAGGAGAAGTTTTGTTTCAAAGAAACTACACAAAATGTAATCAATGTAATCCAAATCACTAAAATTGTTCAAGTGATATGTCATTTCCCCTTTTTAGTAAATGAGCCACGGAGAAGACCTCTAGCCTATCCCCCATTTGTTGTAGGCTAAAGGGTAAAACAAAGGAAATAATTTTTAATATTATTTTAAGTTGGGCTTGGTAATTTTTAATTTAAGGGGCAACTTAAATAATATTATCATTAAAATAAAAAAGTGTTTCTTAACACTAATAAAATAAAATGTATTTTTAAATACTTAGAAATAAAATAAAAAGTATTTATTAATACTTAAGGAAATTGGTCCCAAGGGTCTAATTGGAGCACAACAAAAGTAGGGTGCTTGGCTTCATTTGTATCATCAAGTTTTGTCATTCAAATTTTGGAATTTGAGCTTTTTGTTCAAGTTCGTTTCTAAGGACGAAAAACCCTTGGTTGATTTGAGGATCTTGGAGGATGAAAATCTTCTAGGTTTTTCATTGTTGGATTTGGAGGTGAAAACCCTCATCTCCAACATTGATAGTTTTATCTAGGAGTTGCATGTGTGTTGATTGGATTACTTTAATATTTGAAGATTCATGATTGGAGGGTTTCATTGCATAATTCATAATTTTTAGGGTTTGTTCATCACTTGTGCTTGCTAGATCTTGGCTGCCACTACTTAAGAGAGGTCGCCATAGTCATCAATTGTTGGTGTGAGGGATTTGAAACCCTTCTGTTGTTGTGCCAGTCCCTTTTGAGGGTTATTTTTTGTTTGGTATCACTTCTTTTTGTTGTTGCCCTTGTTAGGGGCTTGCACCATCAAATTGGGTGGATAATTAATTCAGCAACCAACTTCTACAACCATCACTAGAGTATGTTAGCACTAAGAAGGCAAATTCATCATCATATTTTGCAGATCTAGTGACAACGCCATCACTTTGAAGGGTTTTTGACGAGGGTTTGTTATCATTTATTGCCACATCATTTCCAACCACTTACCTTAGTAGCGACATTGCTTGAGAGGGCAAATCTGCCCTAACTATTGCTGTTTTATTAGTTTCTATGCCCTATTTGGGTGTACCAGCATTGGAGGAAGTCACAACATCACTTTGGGCAAGTGGCATCAACATCTTTTGCTATTGGCGGACATTTTATAAATTTATTGTGATTACTTATTAGCATTTTAGAAGGCCTGGGACTACTACTCAACCCCTAATTGACTTTTCCCAAATGCCAGGTGACCTCCCTAGGTCATTTAGCTCACCATTGTTGCTGCTACAACACTTCTACAGTTAGATCCAGCCACCAAACTTGCTTGATATTCACCAAACAGGGCTCTTACAGCTGTACATTCATCATTTCTGGTCACATTCAATTAAATTGTGCATATTAGTCATTGTAAGTAGCTCCAGCATTTTGTAAATCTAATAAAGGCATTTTGAAGTTGACAAATTGGTGTTTAATTCAGATCCATGCAAGTTTAATACCCTAAGGTTCCATTCTTGACTGTTTGTAGGCATTTGAGTGTTAATTCATTTATTTTCAGTCATATCAGCACTTATATTTGAAGTTTGTCAGCATTGACTACTTAGATCTGAGTGTAATTGCATAAAAAAGGGTGTTAAGTTGGCTGTTTGTCTCATATCAAACCTTAACCAACACTTTCGTTTGGGTTATTTAATTCTATAAGTGAATTTTACTAGTTTAGGGTGCAGTTGAAGTTGTTTCCTAGCCATAGAAGGTTTGACAAATTTCCAGTGGTTGGTTTCATTTTGATTTTGCTGTTCCAATTTGTGTTTTGCATCATAAATCATAAAATTACATAAAAGAGAGAATATACAAAATTTCCTAGTTGGGGACATTACATAATACTCATGGAAGGAACAAAGAATCTCATGCTAGTGTTGAAGTTATTGCAGCTTCGGGTTCATTCTTCCAGCCTAATCGAAGACATGAAATTGCATATAGCCTTTGGCTATTTATTTCATTATGATAATTAAGTGAAGGGGCGCTTCACTTGGTAATATAATATAACATTTAATTATTGTGAATAATTATATGGGGTCGACCTAAATAATATTTATTAATTATTATGGCCGAATTCCTTAATGTGGCCGACTCATTTAATTATTATTATTATTCCTTAAGGAGGCCGACCTACATGAAGAGACACTTTATTTTGTATAAATACAAGGTGATGATCTCTCATTTGATCATCAAGTTCATTTCATCATATTCGCACTCCTTGAAGAAGTTCGCACTTGAGCAGCAGGTCATGATCTTGAGCAACATATCATTATCTTGAGGAGCAGGTCATGATCTTGAGTAGCAGATCATTATCTTGAGCAGTAGATCATTATCTTGAGCAGCAGATCATCATGTTGTTGCAAGGAGAAATATATTTATTCTATATCTTTGCATCTAGGAGAGGTGCTATTATTCATTGTATCAAATTCGGTCTTGTGTTGGGCTTGAGTTGTAAGCAGATTTTTGCTCTTATTCTAGAATATTAAGCGATATATTTGCTGGGTTTTTCCCCTCGAGTTGGAGGGTTTTCCCAAGGTATCTTGTGGTGTTCATTGTCTTATGTGTTGCATTTTTTGATCCTAAAACTAACATGGTATCATAGTAGGTCTGAGAGAAGAAGTAATCAGACTTGATTATAGACCACAGATTTTTGGGAGAATCGATTTTGGCAAATTCTGGTGGTATGATCTTAGTCCTTGCAAAGGACGATTTTGTGCATTGGAGGACGCCTTTCTTCATCATTGTTTGAGTCGACCTTCCTGGTGTTTAGAAGACATGTTGGAGGCTCATATGAAACTAGACGCACCTCCCCAAGAGTGCGATTTTTGTCAAAAGAAGATTGAGAAAATCATATCTGGGTTTGTGAAGGCTGGTCGCACTTGCTACAGGGCTAGGCGTAGCATCTGGAGATCAGACACAACCATACCAAGAAGATTCGAAAATTCTTATGACTGCTGCAACATATAATTCCAGGTTTTCTTCATGGCATGTTGAGTCTTATGCATTATTGTTAGTATGAAGTATAGGCGCAGTCATTAGAGTACTTCATGAACATTGATGCATTTGATTTCAGTCATATGATAAGCATTGTAATCAGACTTTGAAGGCATTGGTCATGGGTTGAGTTACTGTATGCCTTAGAGTGTGGGAGTTGCCTTGCTCATGTGAGCCGTAAGTATTGTCAGTGTACATTGCTTTTAAATTTGAGTCTAAATCGTTTATAGAAGCAGTGTTAAGTCAAGTTTGTCATGATACCTTATGTTTTCCAAGTTTGGTGTCATGCTGTATATGGAGGTGATGTGAGAGACTTCTTTGCATGAGTTGAAGTGTTTTTTTGAGTTTACCTCTGTGAAGTATCATGTGAAGAAGATCTGAAAAATTGAGAGATACTGAGCAGATCCCAGGAAAGATAAGTGCAGGCCTGAAAAGCGTCTAAGTGCAACACTTAAGGAGATTCTGATTTCAATAAGATAAGTATTGCATGGTTGAATAATGAATTTGTTATGTAGTTATTAATTCATGCTATAACATTGAGATAGTCAATCATGTATGCTTTTAGCATTGATATTTCTCTTCGAGATAGTTAAGTTCCATGAACTATTAGTAATCTCTCCTTAATGCTTTCAGGATGGACCAAGAAGCATAAGAGATTGCTTTCAAGAGAAGAAGAGCTTGATGCATCTTGTAGGTTGAAGAATGGAGACACAACTTATAGCCATGGGACTGAGTTGGTGACTGAAGACATCTCTCGAAGAGGAAGAACCTATTCAGGTTGTCACGATAATCAGTTTCTTTGAAGAGGAGGAATTAACCTTCAGAGGGAGTCTGTCAAACCAATAGAGGCAACCTTGGACGGAGAGGTCAGGAGGTTGATGCAAGAACTCCTGAGATTCAGAGGGAGGCTACTGATCCTAAGGAAGATGATGATCCAGTTGAGCCTTTGGAACCTACTGATGGGCCTACAGACATTGTGATTGGTCGTAAGAGACCTCTTTGGGCTAGGCAACAATGCAGGAGGCAGAAAGAATTGCAGCCCCAAGAGGAACTTTTAGAGAAAGCAAAAGACCTCATAAGTTTTCAAGCTATGTTGCTTTGATGAGTCAAATCATCGAGTCAGAACCCTCTAGTGTTGAGGAAGCTACTAGTTTGCAAGTATGGAAAGATGCTATGGTTGAGGAGTATCAATCCATCCTCAAGAATGATGCTTGGGACATCGTACCTAGACCTGAAGGTAAATCAGTTGTATCTTCTAAGTGGCTCTTCAAGATCAAGCATGTGGCTAATGGGAGCATCGAGAAGTACAAGGCTAGATTTGTGGCTAGAGGATTCTCTCAGAAAGAGGGAGTAGACTATGAGGAAACCTTTGCTCCAGTTGCTTGTTATACATCCGTTAGGACCATCATTGCTATTGCAGCATCTAGAGGATGGAAGATACACCAGATGGACGTGAAGACAACATTTTTGAATGGTGTGATCGAGGAAGAGGTATACATTGAGCAACTTGAGGGCTTTGAGGTTCATGGGAAGGAGTTTCATGTTTGCAGACTGAAGAAGGATTTATATGGTCTTAAGCAGGTTCCACGTGCTTGGTATGAGAGAATTGATCGATACTTGATGGGCTTGGGCTTCTCCTAGAATGATGCTGATTCAAACCTGTACTTAAAGGTAATTGATGGCGAAGCATTGATCTTGGTTCTATATGTTGATGATCTAATTGTTACTGGAGAAGACCACATCATTATCAAATGTAAGAAGGAGCTAGCTTCTGAATTTGAAATGAAGGATCTTGGTCTCATGCACTACTTCGTTGGTTTAGAAGCTTGGCAGAAGCCGGATGGGATTATTCTGAATCAAGGGAAGTTTACTATTGACATCTTGAAGAAATTTGGTATGATGGGTTGTAAATCCATGTCTACACCTATGGAAACAAATTTTCAGAAGTTAAAGGAGGCTGCAGCTAGTTCAGATCTAGTGGATCCTACTATGTACAGGCAGTTGATTGGATCTTTGATGTATCTAGTCAATACTAGACCAGATATTTGCTATGTAGTGAGTGCACTTAGTCAGGTCATGTCTGAACCAAGGCAAATACATCTAGTTGCAGCAAAGCATATCCTAAGATACTTGCGTGGCACAGTTGGATATGGCTTGAGATATTCTTCTGGTGTAGACTTGAAGTTGCATGGAAATACTAATTCCGATTGGGGAGGGTGTGTCATTGATCGGAAGAGCACCTTTGGATGTTGTTTCAGTTTAGGGTTTGCGATGTTCTCCTGGTGTAGCAGGAAGCAGTTTTCAGTGGCATTGAGCACCGTAGAGGCTGAGTATATTGCAACTTGTGTGGCAGCTAGAGAAGCAATGTGGCTTCGGAAACTCCTTGCAGGATTGTTTGGACAATCGATGGAGCCGTGTCATTCATTGTGATAATCAAAGTTGTGTGAAGCTTTCTGTCAATCCAGTGTTTCATGATAGAACCAAACATGTTGAGATCAAATACCACTATATCGGAGATATGGTATTGAGGAAAGCGATCTAGTTGAAGTACATCAACACTGATGAGCAGATGATAAATATTCTCATCAAGCCTCTCTCTCTAGAGTAAAGTTTGTGTACTTTCGAGACAAGCTTGGTATTGTGGAGAATGAAGCCCTAGTTGAGAGGGAGTCTCAGTATCAGTGATCTTCTATGATTTGCTTTAATGCATTTCTCTCTATTAGAGAGATTTGAGGTGCAAGCCCTTGTTAATGCATTTCTCTCTATGAGAGAATTTCAAGGTGAAAGCCCTTGTTTCCACCCTTTGGGAGAGCCATGGTGGATGTCATGTGTGTGACGCCATGACAACATCACGTGAGAGAGTCCGTGATGATTTTCTTGTACTTGTGCTTTTCACCCTCTAGGAGCAGCCATTTTGAATGTCACGATGAGGTGACGATATCACGATTGAGTGATGGGCACTTATGTACATTGGCCATACATGGGATAGCCATGATGGTTAATATCACGATGAGGTGATATGTTCCTTTGCCATTCATGGGAGAGCCATGATGGTTAATATCACGATGAGGTGATATGATACTTTTCCACATATGGGAGTTGCCATAGTGGTTGACATCACGATGAGGTAATGTGTCTTGTACTGCTGGAAGTATTCCTTCCTACCTGAGAGGGAGTGTTGAAGTTATTGCAGCTTCAGGTTCATTCTTCCAGCTTAATCAAAGACATGAAATTGCATATAGCCTTTGGTTATTTATTTCATTATGATAATTAAGTGAAGGGGCGCTTCACTTGGTAATATAATATACCATTTAATTATTGTGAACAATTAAATGGGTTCAACCTAAATAATATTTATTATTTATTATGGCTGAATTCCTTAATGTGGCCGACTCATTTAATTATTATTATTATTCCTTAAGAAGGCCAACCTACATGAAGAGACACTTTGTTTTGTATAAATACAAGGTGATGCTCTCTCATTTGATCATCAAGTTCATTTCATCATATTCACACTCCTTGAAGAAGTTCGCACTTGAGCAGCAGATCATTATCTTGAGCGGCAGATCATTATCTTGAGCAGCAGATCATCATGTTGTTGTAGTGAATATATTTCAAGGAGAAATATATTCATTCTATATCTTCGCATCTAGGAGAGGTGCTATTATTCATTGTATCAAATTCGGCCTTGTGTTGGGCTTGAGTTGTAAGCAGATTTCTGCTCTTATTCCAAAATATATAAGCAATATATTTGCTGGGTTTTTCCCCTTGAGTTGGAGGGTTTTCCCAGGGTATCTTGTGGTGTTCATTGTCTTATGTGTTGCATTTTCTGATTGCTTTCTTTTCTGATTCTAAAACAACTCGAAATTGACATTTTTCTTCAACATCTAACTCCATTGTCAGAAGACTTAGATGGTCATTACTTTCTTGATTTTGGGATCCATTGAAGAAAATCCCCAAGTAGCACTAACTTTTGTTTTTGGCGTTTGAGTCATGGATTTCTTGATTTGGTGTCCATTGAGGAAAATCTCCAATGAGTGCCAACTTTGTTTTTGGTGTTCGAGGCATAGAATTCTTGATTTGGAATCCATCAAGGAAAATCTTTGATGAGCACCAAGTTGGCGTTAAGTGGTCCAAATCCTTGATTAGGTGTCCATTGGGGAAAATCCCAGATGAGTTGCAAAATCAATGTAACTCAAAATTGGCATCCACATAAGCAAATCCTTGATTGGAATTAGATTATAATGTTTTATTATGCTAATATCAAGATGTAAATTGAAAAAAAAAAACAATTGGGCCTAAGTTCTTCTGGAGGCCAAAATAGGATGTTTTTCTTGCCAAAATAAAGATATAAACAAAGGAAAAGTGGTGCCCAACTTAGGATATGTACTCTAGCGAAGATTGGAAGGAAAATAGAGTGAAATATAGGAGAAAAAATGATGGATCTGACACATTCAAAGTGATGCCCAAAATGAAGCATATCAATATTTATTATTTTTAGAGATGATAAGAACCAATTAAAGCAAATTACACACAAAATTAGAAGATGAAAGCACTTGATTGAAATGGATGCTCAAGAAGGGAAGTTGCCATATAAGTAGTTGTTGTGCAAGCATATCTTTGCACATGTTTTCAACAAATCTTTAGGAGGGAATGATTTTCAAATAAATTGTTCTCCAAAGTACCTTGTTTTGCATATCCAATGGCAAAGATGACCCATTTTCTCACACAAATTTTATCGGTAAACCAATTTACATTTATCAAGTAATTTTATATTTTACTCTAAAAAATGTCATGATTTGCTTCTATAACGTTGTAATATGAAACTTCAATCACTTCTTGTCTTTCTTGAACTGAATATTCTTTTTATCCTTTTCCTATTAATTGTGCCATATTTTTGAAGTTACAAAAAGGAAATAATATTGCCCTTGATACTTGAGGATTGGCATCAACTTTTTTGTTGGGAGGGGGAAATCATTGTCAAAAAAGTTAGGGAAATCATTGCCAAATAAAGTCACATGATGAAAGTTGGTGGCATTGCAAGAGAAAATAATTGCCTTTTTAAGTCACATGATGCATACTAGGAAGTGGCAATATTAACTCCGTGTGTTTAATCAGCCAACATAATAGTGGATGTATTCATGTGAGAAGAAGCATTGCATACATTTTGGACAAAAGGGGGAAATAATTGCGAGCTAACATACATGGTGCACAAGATAAATAATTAATGATTTTGAGTTCAAATGTGCAAACAAATTCCTCACATGAGAAGCCTTAAGGGGAAAATAGTTAGAAAATATAGGAAACGTTGATGTGAAAAATCAAAACACAATCCTGATGATGGATCATGTAGTATGATTCGAAACGTTGATGTGAAAAATGAAAACACAATCAAATCCAGAAATATTCTTAGAATACTAGATGGATTGTGGAAACTTGATATCTTTAAATATAGGAAAGCCGAAAGACCATTATTGCAGAAGAGGAAATTATGAGAAGAATAGGATACAAGAAAATTGGGAGGTGAAATAACTCGAAAAGAGTCCACCACTTAGGAAGGTTTACATAGCAACTTGGTAGTTGTGTTGATGTTTGAAAATGCAAGATGGATGTTGCTCTTTGAAAGATTTAGTGGTTAAGATGACAAAATCGCCTTGGAATTTGTCACAACCTTGAGGGAGATGTAGTAATTGAGGGGTCATGTAACCTTTATAGAAGAATTGATTTCTAAAGCTGTAATAGCCCACCCTTAACTTTTTTTTTTTTTAAACCTTCACAGCTTGTTAGCGCTAACCAATAATCAAAGAGGATCAACTTAAGTAAGCTCCCTTTCACTTTTTGATCACTTAGATCCCGATATGGGCAAGTTGAGAGCATATGGTGGTAAGGTTACAATGCTATGCTATTGAAATGAACCACTTGTTCAGTGGGGTGAGTATGAAATCTTTAAACATAGGAAACATCCACTTATTTAGTGGGAATTACAAATTGCAAGAAATGAAAGCATCAGACGGCTAGCCATCCAAAACCACTTATGCAGTGGGATGCATAGCTCAACATGAAAGTAAACATCCGCTTATTTAGCGGGCATAACATGGAAGTAAAGAAAGCTCAACCACTTATTCAGCAGGAGTACCACTTATTCAATGGGGGTTAGTATCAAAACCAAAAGAGAAAGATTACTGATTGGTACTACCAAATCAGTATTACAAGGGAGCTCAAAACATATGATACTAACAATCATAAATCTGCTATATAGTTGCAATAAATGACTGAAATCATGAGACAAACAACTCAATATGACAACCAGATGAGCCAGAGATCTAACCCTGCAACATGTTAGCAATTATACAACAGATAACATGAAGGAAATAAGAGATATCAGGTTGTGAATGTTGTAGCAGCTGTCTGATGTGAAGTTCCAGGTTTGATATCACTGTTGCAGCAGTCTGGACAGCAAGATATAACTCAAAAGTCTTCACCAGTTTGTCCTCCCAACACTTCCAATGGTCAATGTAAGCTTGAACTATGTTCTCAGCTTACTCTACTCAACCAATCTTCTCCCAATAACGAATTGCAATGATCTGATAATGGTCCTCAAACAGTTACATGTCTGTCCTACTCAGAAAATCAGTCAACTGGCAAGGATAAAATAGTCACAACTCCCAAATAAGCCTCTTAAGTCAACAAGTAACACCAAATATCTATCATCAACTGCCTAGTAGAGCCTAGGCACCATCAACACAGACTGAACAGCAGAGAGAGAGGCAAAAATCTTCACAAATCCTAATGCACATGCAACCTCAGGTGGTACGACTGGCTAAGAGGGGCGATCAGCTCCTAGAAATTCCAATCTCCTTCAAAAATTCTGAAAACTTGCACATAGGGTTGCCCATGTTTGCCAGGAAGGATGAAACAATGCCCACAAAAAGTTTGACAACCCTTTGATCAGCACGAGCAAATATGATGGAACGACCAAGGCTGGAAAGGTACGGCCAACAAACATAGAACTCCAAAAATCCACTCGAAAACATTGCAAAAACCAAATATCACACGAAACAAGCCTCTAGAAATCATCAAAGAGATTAAACCAAAATTTGATTACTTTGCTTGTAAGCTCCACGGTAATTATTGAATGCAATCACAACCAACTAGTTAGGGATTATCTTCCAAATCCGAAACCAGTAACCTAGAGAGGGTTTTCATTCTCTGAAGATTCAGGAAAGAACTCCCAGGTTCCAATCCGATAGCATAACGTTATCATTTTCAACATAATCAAATGAGCTATCCCATGCCTCCTTTTATAACTTTCCTTGCTTTTTCAAAAAAAAATGCTTTTTTTGAAAAAGTGCTTTTTGCTTTTTCCATGCTTTTTTGAAAAAGCGCTTTTTCTTTTTCATTGCTTTTTCGAAAATATATTTTTTGCTTTTTCCCTCCAAAAAGGGACGCTCATCTCCATGAGAAAACATTTGATTTATTTTTTTATATTCACCTAACTCCTCAAGCTTGCCGTCCACCTTAGGAAATAATATTTACTTTTTTAAAAACAACTTAAGTCACCAGGTCTAGGTGTGGGGGTTGAAGGAGGGTCACTTTTAACTTTATAACATAAGTTATAATATTGCCTTTTTTGAACTCCAAAGATGGAAGAATATACTGCCAAAAATATTAGGACTCACCAACTGAACTGCCAATGTATATCCTCAAATAGGATACTAAAAAGAAACAATAATTTTCTGAAAACTAGGGCACAAAACTAATAACAAATTTCTTCACAAACTAAGGCAAAATCTGAATTTTATTTGCATTAAAATAGTTCCAAACAAACTAAAAAATTCTGATCAGATTTAATAGAAAATTCCAAATATTACTATGCTAAGAAAAATGACATTTCAAACCCTTATAACTGCCCAAAACTTTTTAGAATTAAATATCAGACATTTCCATGAAGTAAATATGCAGATTTTATACCAAAAATATTCCAAATTTAGGTCAGAATATTTTCTAACCCTAGCCGTCCATCCAAAAGTGATGCTGGGTGCTCAAAATGACTATCTTTAAGTTTGAAATTGTTTCCCTTCAACAGCCGTCCTCAGAAAAACCAGAAATGAATGATTACAGCAGTGAACATCTTGAACACCTTCAAATCTGAGTAACCAGTGCTGATAACCTTGCAATTGTAGCCTCCTAACCTGATAAAACCTTGCAGCCTTTAAAAAACAATGTGCTAGGGTTTCACAAACCGAAGTTCTTCCACCGAAAAACACTCTTCTGACTAGGGAGAGCCCGTATGTCTCACCGAAACTAGGGATATTTAAGGGTTTCAATCCTTAAGCCAAGTTGCAGCAACAATAAGCAAAAAACTTCATCACATAATGCCCAAATGTCTTGCCTTCATCTCCTTTTAAAGGCTTAGCTAAATCTTCTAGAAGAATCCAAATGTAACCACCTCCAGCTTCTAGAAGAGCACTTTATTAAATAGAGTGATGTTATAACATTTAATAAAGTGACTTATAATATTTTATTATTTTTTATTTGTCACTTTAAGTACATGAAAAGGTGACAACTTAAGTCCCTTGGCTAGGCATCACTTTAAGTTGCCTAAAAAGACGTGCCCAACATAAAATAACTTAAGTTCTCTTAAAATAACTTAAGTTCACTTAAGTTGCATCAAAAGACATGCATTCAACTTAAAATTAGAATTAAGAACAAGCCAAGGACTTCATTTCTTACCCAATAATGCTCTACGTCCTCTTCCTCTTGGGTAAACCAAGGAAAGGACAACCAATCTGCTACTAATTATCTTCATTTGAGTTGAGAATATTACAGTCCTCCCCACCCAAAGAATGCTTGTCCTCAACCATTTGAAGGCTTGGGTGCTTAAGAATCTCCTCTCCTTCCCATGTTGCATCCTCCAAAGGCAAGTTTTTCCATTTGATAAGATATTCAAAAATTACCTTATACCTCAACCTTTTCTCCCTTACTTGCAAAATTGTTTCTGAAATAAGTATCAATTTACCGTCTTCATCCTGTTGATGTTGTAGCTTCGGGCTATATACTTCCGCCTGGATTGTTTGACAACAAATTCATATAGCCTTTATAGCCTAACGGCTATTCATTTATTTATTAAAGTGAAGAGGCGCTTCACTTGGCATCTAATATAATATTTAATTATTGTGAATAATTAAATTGGGCCGACTTCATTAAAGAAATAATATTTATTTCTTTATTATTGTTATGAGGCCGACCTACTTGAAGAGTCACATTATTTTGTATTTATACAAGGTGGATTTTGCTCATTTGATCATCAAATTCATTTCATCATATTCACATTCTTAGAAGAAGTTTGCACTTGTGCAATAGATCATCATCTTGAGCAGCAGATCATTATTTTGTGATAGCAGATTGATTTCAAGGAGAAACATATTCATGTTGTATCTTCGCATCTAGGAGAGGTGCTATTATTCATTGTATCAAATTCGGCCTTGTGTTGGGCATGAGTTGTAAGCAGATTTCTGCTCTTATTCTTGAATATATAAGCGATATATTTGCTGGGTTTTTCCCCTCAAGTTGGAGGGTTTTCCCAAGGTATCTTGTGGTGTTCATTGTCTTTTGTGCTGCAATTTTTGTTTATTGTATTTCTGATCTTAAAACTAACATGGTATTAGAGCGGGTTTAAAGAAGATCGTGATCATATTTACATAAGCAGCGCTTTCACCCACTCGTGTTCTCATCTTCTAGCATCTATCTCATCTTCAATATGGTGAACGGGCTCAAGATCGAAGATAAGCTTGAAGGTGCTTCCAACTTCACCTCTTGGAAGTTTAGAGTGATGCTTGCATTGGAAGAAAACGAGCTATCGAGTTCGTGTAAGGCGAAGTTCCCGAACCTTCCGATGAAAATGAGAAGCCACAATGGAAGAAAAATGACACTAAGGCGAAAAAGTTTTTGGTTGATTTGGTGAAGGACCACCTTGTGCCAATTATCTCCAAGATGAAGATAGGAAGAGAAATGTTCAAAACCTTGGAGGAAATGTATGAGTTTAATAACCCAAGCAAAGCTCTTGTCTTGAAGCAACAACTTCATCATGTCAAGATGGTGAAAGGAGATTCTGTCATGTCCTTCGTGAAGATCACTGAATTGAGAGATCAACTCTCTACCATTGGGCATATGGTTGATAATAAGGATTTGGCCATGTTGGCTCTTAATGGTCTTCCTAAATCTTGGGAACCATATATCCAAGGCATTAGTTCGAGATCAAAGCTACCTAAGTTTGATCGCTTGAGGGCAGAGTGCATTCAAGAGGAATCGAGATAAGCAGCGAGAGGCAATGGGCAAAGTTCTACCAATGAGGAGATTCATGTACTTGCCACTCAATCTTTGAAGAAGAGAGGAAGAGAAGGAAAGAAAGGCTACTTCAAGAGGAATAAAGATAGACGATCTGATGGTGCTCCAGCATCTAAGAAGAAGAAGGATCTTTCCCACATACAGTGCTTCAGATGTGACAAGTTTGGTCACTATGCAAAGGATTGCCCAACTAGACCAAATCAGCATGCTTCAATTGCGGATGTGGGTGAGATCTCTCCTCTAAAAGATTCAAGTGAATTTCTATTCTATTCTGCCTTATCAAGCAATGTTCTAGCAGATAGCAACACTTGGTTGATTGATAGTGGCGCCTCTCGTCACATTACTGGATTTAGAGAACATCTTTCAGATTTGTTAATGAGAGATACAAGTGTTCAAGTCATAATTGGAGATGATGCATGTTATTCAGTGAAAGGTGTTGGGACCTCCACTCTTCACTTAGATTTTGGCATCTCCTTGCAGTTGAGTGATGTACTATTTGTACTAGGCATCAAGCAGAACCTTATCTCTATTTCAGCCTTGGAGGACAAGGGATATCAAGTTGCATTCTTCGAAGGTAATGTTCTTGCATGGCCGAAGAACTCTAGCATCAAGTCAGCTTGAGTGATTGGTGTTCGGCAAGAATGTCTCTACGCATGATACATCAAGTTCGTGTGAGCTTTGGCATAGAAGACTTGCTCACATTCACTTCCGAGCGCTTCCAACCATGGAGAAGATGGTCACCGACATTCCTAAACTCAGCCAGGAGCATGAAGGTACTTGCCGAGGATGCGCATTAGGTAAGAATACTAAAAGACCCTTTCATAGTAGTGAAAGTAGATCTAATAACACTCTAGATCTTGTTTATTCTGATTTGTGTGGTCCAATGTCTGTTGCTTCTTTGAGTGGTTTCTTGTATTATGTAATTTTCATTGATGACTACTCTAGAAAGACTTGGATTTATTTCTTAAAGACTAAAGAATCTGAGGAAGTACTTGAGAGATTCAAGGAATTTAAAGCTCAATTAGAGAACTTGTCTGGGAAAAGGATCAAAGTTCTGAGATCTGACAACGGAGGAGAATACATCTCTGGAAGCTTTCATAACTTTTGTGTTGAAGCAGGAATTAAGAGGGAGTTTTGTGTTCCCTACAATCCACAACAAAACGGTGAAGCAGAAAGGAAGAACAGATCTATTGTAGAAGCAGCTAAGGCCATGATTCATGATTAGGATTTGCAAATCTTCCTTTGGGCTGAAGCTTCTAGGACAACTGTGTATGTTCTGAATTGGAGCCCTCATCGTATCTTGGAGAACATGATTCCTGAGGAAGCTTTCACAGGTGTGAAGCCTGAAGTCAGCCATTTGAGAATATTTGGTTGTCCTATGTATGTTCATGTCCCTAAAGATAAAAGGACAAAGTTGGAACCATCTGGAAAGAAGGGAATATTTGTGGGCTACAGTGAGTCTTCAAAAGCCTACAAGATTTACATTCCAGGTCAGAAACTGAGAGATCAGTAGGGATGTTACATTTGAAGAAGATGTTGCATTCAAGAGATCTAAAGGCTCTCACATGGAGATAGACAATGAAGACCAAGAGTCTCCTCAGGACATGGAAGTTGACCATACTCCTGAGATTCAGAGGGAGGCTACTGATCCAAAAGAAGATGATGATCCAGTTGAGCCTTTGGAACCTAGTGATGGGCCTACTGACATTGTTATTGGTAGAAAGAGACCTCTATGGGCTAGGCAAACAATGCAGGAGGCAGAAAAGTTTGCAGCTCCTAGAGGAACATTTAGAGAAAGCAAAAGACCTCAGAAGTTTTCAAGCTATGTTGCATTGATGAGTCAAATCATTGAGTCTGAACCTTCCAGTGTTGAGGAAGCCTCAAGTCAACAAGTATGGAGAGATGCTATGGTTGAAGAATATCAATCTATCCTCAAGAACGATGTTTGGGACATTGTACCTAGACTAGAAGACAAATCTGTTGTATCTTCTAAGTGGCTTTTCAAGATCAAGCATGCGGCTGATGGAAGCATTGAGAAGTACAAGGCTAGATTTGTGGCTAGGGGGTTCTCTCAGAAAGAGGGAATAGATTATGAGGAAATGTTTGCTCCAGTTGCTCATTATACCTCCATCAGGACTATCATTGCTATTGTAGCGGCTAAAGGATGAAAGTTACACCAGATGGATGTGAAGACAACATTTCTAAATGGTGTAATTGAAGAAGAGGTATACATTGAGCAACCTGATGGATTTGAGGTTCATGGGAAAGAGTCTCATGTTTGCAGATTGAAGAAGGCTTTGTATGGCCTTAAGTAGGCTCCTCGTGCTTGGTATGAGAGGATTGATCGATACTTGTTGAGCTTGGGCTTCTCCAAGAATGATGCTGATTCAAACCTATATTTCAAGGTAATTAATGATGAGGCCTTGATCTTGGTTCTCTATGTTGATGATCTATTTCTTACTGGAGAAGAACATCTCATTATCAAATGCAAGAAGGAGTTGGCTAAGGAATTTGAAATGAAGGATCTTAAGTACATGCATTACTTCCTTGGTTTAGAAGTATGGTAGAGGCCTAATGAGATCATTCTAAGTCAAGGGAAGTATACAATATACATCTTGAAGAGATTTGGTATGATGGATTGCAAATCCATGTCTACACCCACGGAAACCAATTTTCAGAAGTTAAAGGAGGCTGCAGCTAGTTCATATCTGGTGGATCGTACTATGTACAGGCAGTTGATTGGATCATTGATGTATTTAGTCAACACTAGACCAGATATTTGCTATGTAGTAAGTGCACTTAGTTAGTTCATGTGTGAACCAAGGCAAATACACCTAGTTGCAGCAAAGCATATCCTGAGATACTTGCATGGCACAGTTGGGTATGGCTTGAGATATTCCTCTAATGTGGACTTGAAGCTCCATGGTTATACTGATTCTGATTGGGCAGGGTGTGTTGCTGATTAGAAGAGCACCTCTGGATGTTGTTTCAGTTTGGGGTCTGCGATGATCTCTTGGTGTAACAGGAAGCAGTCTTTAGTGGCACTGAGCACTGCATAGGCCGAGTACATTGCAGCGCGTGTGGCAGCTCGAGAAGCAGTGTGGCTTCGGAAGCTCCTTGCAGGATTGTTTGGAGTCTGGACAATCATTGGAGCCGACTGTCATTCATTGTGATAATCAAAGTTGTGTGAAGCTTTCTGTTAATCCAGTGTTTCATGACAAAACAAAACATGTTGAGATCAAATACCACTATATCAGAGATATGGTATTGAGGAAAGCAATCTAGTTGAGATACATTAGCACTGATGAGCAGATGACTGACATTCTCACCAAGCCCCTCTCTAGAGTAAAGTTTGTGTACTTTCGAGACAAGCTTGGAATTGTGGAGAATGAAGCCCTAGCTGAGAGGGAGACTCAACTTCAGTGATCTTTTGTGTTTTGCTTTAATGCGTTTTTCTCTGTTAGAGAAATTTGAGGTGTAAGCCCTTGTTTTCCACCCTCTGGGAGTAGCCATGGTGGATGTCATGTTGAGTGACTCCATGACAACATCACGTGAGAGAGTCCATGATGATTTTATTGTACTTGTGTTTATTCACCCTTTGGGAGTATCCATGGTGAACGTCATGTTGAGATGACATCACGTTGAGTGATTCTGTGATGGGCACTTGTGCACATATGCTTTACCATACATGGGAGTAGCCATGATGGTTGATATCACGATTGAGTGAATCCGTGATGAGCCCCTTCCACATATGGGTGTAGCCATTGTGGGTGTCATGTTGAGAGATTCCATGACAATGTGTTTTAGAAGTATTCCTCCCTAGCTAAGAGGGAGTGTTGATGTTGTAGCTTCGGGCTACATACTTCTGCTTTGATTGTTTGACTATAAATTCATATAGCCTAACGACTATTCATTTATTTATTAAAGTGAAGAGGCGCTTCACTTGGCATCTAATATAATATTTAATTATTGTGAATAATTAAATTGGGCCGACTTCATTAAAGAAATAATATTTATTTCTTTATTATTGTTATGAGGCCAACCTACTTGAAGAGTGATATTATTTTGTGTTTATACAAGGTGGATTTTGCTCATTTGATCATCAAGTTCATTTCATCATATTCGCATTCTTAGAAGAAGTTCGCACTTGTGCAGCAGATCATCATCTTGAGAAGCAGATCATTATTTTGTGAAAACAGATTGATTTCAAGGAGAAACATATTCATGTTGTATCTTCGCATCTAGGAGATGTGCTATTATTCATTGTATCAAATTCGGCCTTGTGTTGGGCCTGAGTTGTAAGCAGATTTCTGCTCTTATTCCTGAATATATAAGCGATATATTTGTTGGGTTTTTCCCTTCAAGTTGGAGGGTTTTCCCAGGGTATCTTGTGGTGTTCATTGTCTTATCTGCTGCAATTTCTGTTTATTGTATTTCTGATCCTAAAACTAACACATCCATGGGAGGCAATTCCACAGAAGGTGTCACATACTGTCCAAGTGCCTTTTTGAGACATGACACATGGAATTTCTTGTGGATCTTGCTTGTAGATGGTAGTTCCAGCTCATATGCTACTTCACCAATTCTCTTAGTTACCTTGAAAGGCCCATAAAATCTATGTTTAAGACTTTCCGCACCACTTACCTTCAGGGAAGGTTGTCTATAAGGTTGAAGACGCACAAATACCAAGTCTCCCACCTCAAAAGACCTCTCAACTCTATGGCGATCAACATATTTCTTCTGCTATTCCTGTGCAATTTGAATATTCTCCTTGAGTGCTTTGAGGATGTCTTGATTTTCTTTAGCCCACTCAAGAGCTTTTGGAGCTCTGGAATTAAAAAAACCAAATCTACAAATGTAGATGCCTCATAGCCATACAAAGCTTTGAAAGGAGTCATGCCAATGCTCATGTGATACGTAGTCTTGTACCAAAATTTTGCCAAATGTAACCATTTTGCCCATGCTTTTTGCTGTCTCAAAACATAGTTCCTCAAATAACCTTCAAGCCATTTATTTACAATTTTAGTTTGACCATCCATTTGAGGATGATAACTAGTGCTATGATCAAGTTCCGTTCCAGCCAACTTCATCAATTCTTGCCAAAAAGTGCTGATGAATATGCGGTCTCTATCACTTACAATCCTCTTTGGCACTCCATGAAGTTTGAAAATTTGCTCAAAAACAGACCAGCAACTTGTGGTGCTTTAAATTCAAAAGGCATAGGCATAAAATGAGCATATTTAGTAAGTCTATCCACCACAAC
Source organism: Sequoiadendron giganteum (assembly GCA_007115665.2). Lineage (NCBI taxonomy): Eukaryota > Viridiplantae > Streptophyta > Pinopsida > Cupressales > Cupressaceae > Sequoiadendron > Sequoiadendron giganteum. The sequence continues at coordinate 337,328,728 of CM021105.1, read as the reverse complement.
AAAAATACAGTCCTTACCATTCACCTTAGGCAGCTCTGTAATAAAATCCATCGATATTTGGCACTCTAGACATTCCCTTACATGTTTAAGAACATCATCCTTCATACCCTTCCATGAAAATCTTTCACGAATGTACCTGTATGTCTTCAAATAACTAGGATGACCAACAAGCTGACTGTTATGAACAGCAATAAGAATCTTATGCTTTAGCTTACTTTCAGGCACTACGTAGATTCTATCCTTGTAATAGATGATGTCATTCAGCACTCTATATTTTTCCTCATCAACTTTACCATCTAAAATATCACAAGCATGTTGATTCTTTGAATATTCAGTTAGTATGTGATCCTTCCAAGTAGCTGAAATTTCTGAGAGTGAGCAAAATGTAGCATTTCTAGACAATTCATTAGCAACAACATTATTTTTTCCTTTGACAAAATCATACCTTTGTAGCTTACTTACCCAATGTTGTTGTCTCTCATTTAGGCCTTTTTGCTCCATGAAATACTTGAGGCTATTATGATCAGTCCTCACTATAAACTTGCTGCCCACAAGATATTGCTTAAACTTTTCTAGTGCGTGCATGATTACCAACATTTCCTTATCATATGTAGAGAACCTCCGTTCAACTTCATTCAATTTTCGGCTTTCATAAGCAATGGGATGCTTGTCTTGCATGAAAACAACCCCAATACCAATACCAGATGCATCACATTCAAGCACAAAGGGTTAAGAGAATTCTGGTAAAGCCAAAATAGGACAAGTACTCATTACCTTTTTAAGATTATCCATGATTCTTTGAGTCTCATCTGTCCACTTGAAAGCATCCTTCTGGGTCAAATCTGTCAAAGGAGCGGTTAATGAAGAAAACCCCTTCACAAACCGGCTATAGTATGTGCATAGACCAACAAAACCCCTCAATTGTGACACATTCTTGGGTGGTGGCCAATCAAGTATAGCTTGAACCTTCTCTCTATGTACCTTCACTCCACCATTCCCAATGACATATCCCAGGTACAATAGCTTAGTCATATTGAACTCACATTTAAAGGCTTTTGCAAAAAGAGAATTAGCTGCTAAGATAATCAATACCTCATCAAGGTGCCGAAGATGCTGTTCCCACGTCTTGCTATATACTAAGATGTCATCAAAGAAAACCAACACGAATTTCCTCAATTGCTTATTGAACACATGATTCATGCAAGACTGAAAAGTAGCCGGAGCATTTGATAATCCAAAGGGCATCACCAAATACTCAAAATGTCCATAGTGACACCTGAAAGTTGTTTTGTGTACATCCTGCTCTCAAACTCGAATCTGATAGTATCCTGAACGAAGATCTATTTTGGAAAAATAGACTGCTCCATGTAGCTCATCCAACAACTCATCAATACGTGGAATAAGATACTTATTCTTGATGGTCTTCTTGTTAAGTGCACGATAATCTATGCACATCCTTGTCATACCATCCTTCTTCACCAAAACAACAGAGGAAGTGAATGGACTAAAGCTAGGCCGTATATGTCTTGCATCCAACAATTCTCGAATAGTCTTCTCAATCTCATCCTTGAATCATTTAGGATGACGATAGGGATCCATAACCACTGGTTTGCTGTCCACAAGCTCAATGCCATGCTCAAATCCACGATCCAGAGGTAGTCCATGTGGTAAATCTGAAAACGCCAAACTATGTGTGTCCATCATGCCTTGTATGTGCACATGATATCTACGTTGTCCTGTATCTGAACACTTCTTTGAAATAAAACACTGCACTGCCCACTTAGCCTTTGAATGCCAAAAAATTCTCTCCATCTTCTTGGCTGAAATAACTCTAGGTGCCTCTGAAGATAAGCCTTGTAACACCACCTTCTTACCATCTGCAGTAAAACTCAATTGCATAGCTTTAAAGTCCGTGACATATGGACTTATAGAATGCAACCATTAAACACCCAAAACAACATTGGTGTCCTCAATGTCAATCACATAGAAATCATCAGTAAGGGTGTAGTTTCCCAAAGACGTACTCAATTGTGGCACAAAACTAACACAATGCAATGTGTCATTCGCTGTCTTCACTCGGAAGCCATCATGCTCTTCCAACTTTCAAACCCCGCTTCTTCACATAGGACACATCAATGAAGTTGTGGGTGGCCCCACTATCAATCAATACAATAACTCGTTGTCCTTGTATGATGCCCTTGACTCTAAAGGCCTTGTAATGAGGAGTAGTAGAGAGAGTTGTAGTTGCACCCTCCATTTGTGCCGAGTCCTCCTGATGCTCATCTGCGCTTGACTCCCCATCTAGTTGCTCCTGCTGCTCATCATGAAACTTGGTCTCTTCCCACTCATCATCACTAGACTCCTCGAAGACCTCAATCCAATGGGCTTTGCCCCCATTCTTACACCTATGTGCAGGGGTCCAAGGCTCATGACAATCATAGCAAAGCTTCTTCCTTCTCAACTCTTCCCTCACTTCATGAGATGACCCACTAATTGGCTTGGATATCCCACCCGTTGGTCTAGTATACTCTGGTTTCTTGTCCTTTTGTGGCCAATTCTACGGTGAGGATTTCTGCGGAAACTTACTAGGAAACCTAGCCTATGGTGTAGATAACTCCATAATCCTTGCACACTTAATAGCATCCTGCAAGGATGGTGGATCAAAAGCTTTGACCCAACCCTTGAGAGGTTCTAACAAGCCCTCTATAAACCAATAAATCAACCTCTTCTCAGACACATTAGAGACCATAATTGATATTCGTTGAAACTCAAAAATATATGTATCAAGTGCCCCAACTTGTCTCAATTGAGGCAACTCCTTGGAGTGCGCCTCCTAATCCTTACGATCAAACCGTTCTATCAATGTAGTGCAAAACTGATCATAAGAGACTATTGCTCCATGTCCTTGAAAATATAATTGATATTCATAATTGCTTGATTTACAAAAGGAGACGATTGCTCCTTATAAAGAAATTTACAACACGATGTTTCTAAAAAGATACAATCGTAAATTGAAGCAAACTAAAACAAAAAACAGAAAGAAGCTAAAACGAACTAAAGTGCAAATGAAAGTTACTAAAAACTCACTAAGTTAACTAAAGTAAGTTAAGATGACCATTAATATTACATTTAATATTTTAATACCCTCCCTTAATGGTCATCGTACAAAACAAAAACTAAGTCTACCCATAATCTTTTAGAAACATATCATCAGTGATTGATAATTGGAGAAGCATAACTGCCTTGCGATTACCGATCCTTTCCCATAGAACAACCAAATCTAGACACCGACACTTGAAAATTGAGTATCTTCTGCTTCTAGGTAGTAGAACTTTTCGTTGAATGTTTGCATATTTTCCAACGTGACATTGGACAAAGATGCCATCTCTCCCGTTTTCTAAAGCACGAAAAACGAGGTAACATTGTGATTAGCTGGCAAAACACTGGACAATCAGCTGGTTTAACTCCCATACTGTAAGATTTTTCAGAAAAATCTTCGAAAACTTTGAAAAAGTAAGATTTTTATAGAAAAACCTTCGAAAACTTGCAAAATTTTTAAAATTTTTTTTTCAAAAACTCTTACAACAAAATGTTTCGAAAAACTCTTCGCAAAATTTTTATTTTTCTCAAAAAAAATTCTGTCAAAACTGGCTAACAAATTTTTTTCAAGCTGCCATGAAATATTAGAAAATCATGGCGAACCCGACACAAATTTCAAACCCACGAACTGCTTGGACCAAAATCTTGCCTAGAAAATCAATAAAGAAACTACCAGAAATTACTCAGACCCACGAATTGAGAACAAATCGCCCATGATTTTTTTAAAAAACACCAAAATGCAGGTGCAGATCCACAAATTAGCATGGATAAAATCAACTTTAAATTCGTCCAAAAATGTCAAACCTTAGGTCGTGCCAAACATCAACCACAAATCTGGAAAAGCCCTAGCAGGCTCACGAAAACAATAGAAAAGCCAATTTTCTTTAGGCACAAAAGGAAAAAACCTGTCACGAAAACATCTTCATCTCACAAAATTTTGAAAACCCTAGATGCAACTGTCAATACCCTTGAAAGGCAGGAAAATGAAGTTGCCACAAAGCACCTAGGTCACGTAGACTTTAGAGAACAGGTCGTAGGAAACTTTCAAAAGCCAAGATAAATCTCGTGAGTTGCAGAGAAAGCCAAAAAAATTGAAAAAAAATCCACCAGAAAAAGACGAGTCATGCGCCTCTTTTCTACCGTGATTTTACACTTCAGGGAACTGTGAAAGTTAGAAATAAACTTCCTGAAAAAAATGCCAACCGAAAAAAGGAGTCGCGCAGCATAAAAAAAAACTAGAAAAATGAACACTTGAAGGAAGACATAGAAATCCGCGAACAAAATGAGTGACCAGAAAGAAGAAAAGGCCCACAAAAGTCTGAAAAAGGGGGCCACGAATCTTCAGAAACACCCAAAAATGGAGGTTGCATGAAATAAAACTAGCTTTTGTAATGAACCCGCGAAACCCTCAAAAAAAAGAAGACGAACTAATCCGCAAGTTTCCTTCACACAACCACAATTTTAGACAGAAATACTGATGCGATTTCTAGCTTGAAAATAGGTCCACGAAAATCTTTGAAATAAGTCTGTGATTTTCCCTAGACAAATCCACGAAAATCAGCTGTAAAAAGGACACAAAATCTCCTTCACAAGCACTTGAAAATTCTTCTGAAAGCCCTCAAAATTTTTTTAAAAATCTGCAAAAACAATTCTCACGAAAATCTTTCAAAAAAACTCCAAAATATTTCGATTATTTTTTTTCTAAAAAATTTCTTCAGCTAATCAAGCTCGAGCCTGAGCTCTGATACCATAAAAAGATAATTGATATTCATAATTGCTTGATTTACAAAAGGAGACGAAGACTCCTTATAAAGAAATTTACAAGACGATGTTTTTAAAAAGAAATAATCGTAAACGAAAGCAAACTAAAACAAAAAACAAAAAGAAGCTAAAACGAACTAAAGTGCAAACGAAAGTTACTAAAAACTCACTAAGTTAACTAAAGTAAGATAAGATGACCATGAATATTACATTTAATATTTTAATAGTCCTTGTGTCACTAACCCATGATACCACCACTCATGTGCAACTTTATCAAGGTGAAGGGTAGCAAACTTGATGGCCTCTATTTCCTTCATCTGATTCAAAGCAAGATAAGTGTCCAATTTTTGGACCCAAGCTCTATCTGTACACTTGGATGATCCATCAAAACTAGGGAGGGATAGTTGTCCCAACCTCTAATGCAACCCATAATCGACTTCCCTTGATTTTGTTTTTGCTTGGGCTTCGTGCGCTTGGTGACCTCCAAATAGTCCCTAAAAGAGATGGCTGATTGAAAATCTGGTCCCAAAGCTTGATACTTACCTAGTATCTGAGAATCCTCATTATTTTTCGTAAGTTCCTTTTGTGTAGGTTCATTTTCTTGTATGAAAGTAGGCATGAACGGTCTGGATTGTGATGAACCCATGGATTTGCTGGAAGAACATTCCTTATTTTCTATAGTTTTTCTATTACTTCCTTCTTTGTATGCACCATAGACCTTCCATATGTTGTGTTGTAAGCCAACTGACTTAAATAAAGATTGTTATCATGTAACAGCCTCACCATTTTTGAAAACATTTGTCTTGCTTCTTCTTCATTTGATGAGGGTGGCTGATTGGGATCTGCCATTGATTCCTTCAGCTTTTCCAAGATATGACCTCCCTTTCCACGCATGCAGTTAACCCAAAGAGGCTGCCAAGTTCTTGCAGCTTTGATACCACTCTAATACCCCCAAATAGGATACTAAAATAAGCAATAATTTTTTGAAAACTAGGGCACAAAACTAATAACAAATTTATTCACAAACTAAGGCATAAATCTGAATTTTATTTGCATTAAAATAGCTCCAAACAAACTCAGAAATTCAGATCAGATGTAATAGAAAATTTTGAATATTACTATGCTCAGAAAAATGACATTTCAAACCCTTATAACTGCCTAGAAATTTTCAGAATTAAATATCAAACATTTCCATTAAGTAAATATGCAGATTTTATACCAAAAATGTTCCAGATTTAGGTCAGAATATTTTCTAACCCTAGCCGTCCATCCAAAAGTGATGCTGGGCTCTCAAAATGACTATCTTTAAGTTTGAAATTGTTGCCCTTCAACCTCCGTCCTTAGAAAAACCAAAACTGAATGATTTGCAGCAGTGAACACCTTCAAATCTGAGTAACCAGCACTGCTAACCTTCTAATTTTGGCCTTCAAACCTGATAAAACATTGCAGGCTTCAAAAAACGATGTGCTAGGGTTTCACAAACCAAAGTTCTTCCACCGAAACACACTCTTTTGACTAGGGAGAGCTCGTATGTCTCATCGAAACCAGGGATACTTAAGGGTTTCAATCCGCAAGCCAAGTTGCAGTAGCAACAAGCAAAAAACTTCATCACACAATGCCCAAATGTATTGCCTTCATTTTCTTTTAAAGGCTTAGTTGAATCTTTTAGAAGAATCCAAATGTAACCAACTCCAGCTTCTAGAAGAGCATTTTATTAAATAAAGAGATGTTATAACATTTAATAAAGTGACTTATAATATTTTATTATTTTTTATTTGTCACTTTAAGTACATGAAAAGGGGACAACTTAAGTCCATTGGCTAGGCATCACTCTAAGTTGCCTAAAAAGACGTGCACAATATAAAATAACTTAAGTTCTCTTAAAATAACTTTTCACTTAAGTTGCATCAAAAGACATGCACTCAACTTAAAATTAGAATTGAGAACAAGCCAAAGACTTCATTTCTTACCCAATAATGCTCTACGTCCTCTTCCTCTTGGGTAAACCAAGGAAAGGACAACCAATCTACTGCTAATCATCTTCATTTTGAGTTGGAGACATTACAACCAACCTTGCCAGAATTGGAAACCTTGCACTGAATTGCTGCTAGGACCAACTGCCAAAAATAACACTTACTACAGATAACAAACTACTGAAAATGGTTAGTGTGTCCAAACGCCAATTTAGCCCAAATTGAGATGCAACTGTACTTACTAAAAATAGTAAGTGCTAAATATAGACAAAGCTAAAAATAACAATTATTGCCCATCAAGGATCTCAGAAAACCCATAAAAACCTATAAAACATTTTGGCAAGCCTTTGCAGAAACCATAGTTGCCGCGAGACTAGTACTAGTACTGGTATGGGAGACTGTACCGGTACGCCTTTTTTTTGAAAATAGGAGACGGGGGTACTTGGAGACGCCATTTTTTTTAATATAAATAAAAAAAAAAAAAAAATAATTTATAGAAAATTTGAAAATAAATTTAGTAATTTATAGAAAATCTTAAAATGTGATGACATTGAACTTTCAAAACAATAATTTAATCACTCTTAGACGTGTCAAATATATTATGCTTTAATTTTTAAAGTTTCAAATGTTTAAACTTTAAAGTTTTTTTAGGTATTTTAGTGGGAGACGTCGTTTTTTGCAGTAGGAGACGACAAGGTACTCGGGAAACTTCAGCGGAAGTCTCCAGCCTCTTGGAGACATCTTCGAAGACGGTACCGGTCTTCGAGACGTGTCTCCATCTCTGAGATGCGTTTCTGAGAGGGGGAGACGCATCTCCAGGCAACTATGGCAAAAACCCCTTGAAAGTGCTGGCAAGAACCCCCAAGAAACTTGAAATCCCTTGAAACGCCTTTGAATAGCCCACAGGACTCCGGAAATAGGCTAACTATCACTGATAGGCTTAGGACAGAAAAGGGGATATTACAAAAGCCATGAGATTCCCTACACAAGGAGAAAGATGGTATAAATTGAATATCAATATAGAGTTAGCACAAGATTCATTCTTCTTGGAGGATGAAAACCCTAAATTGGTTTGCAAGAGGAGTCCTTTGCACTAGCTTGTCACAACCATGGCCTAAAGTAGCCATTAATATCTTGAAATACATTACCCACGAGGACAAGTATAGCAATTTACAAGGTTATCCTTATAAGCTACATTCCCATTTGCATAATTGGCAAAATATCAACATGCCCTACTTTCTTTAAAATCTAATGTGGAAGACAACCATGGAAGTGCAAAAGGACTTTCCTAAAGTCTTAGCTCACCATGGATTGATTAAGATGATAATCATGGAGGAATTGTGGATGTTGAAGCTAGAGGCTTCATGGGAGAGCATTTTGCTTCAACTTGTGGAGGTTGTGCAGTCAACATTGAAGTGAAGGAGAAATTCTACTAGAAAGAGGAATTTCTTAGGGTTAAGCTTACACCATTCTAGAGTACAAAGTCCTACAATTGTTACGCAAGCAACAATCTCTGTAGGGCTTGAAGATGTTGTGCAAGCTGGTTAGGTAGAAAGCCTTTGTGATCCTCCATGAAGGAAAAGTGGTCGTTGTGCAAGGTGAAAATGTAGGGATTATCCAAGAAGGAAACCTCATTGCTACACAAGGTGAGGATATGGAAAGTGTCGTGGTTATTCATGAGGAAGAACCAAAAGTTGCACAAGCTAGGGAGGCAGAGTGTAAAGAAAATCTTGTTGTAGGGGAAGTTGGTGATGCAAAGGATGCACTAGTCGGTGAGATATAAGATGTCACAACCCCGCGTGAAGACCTTGTTAATGAGCAAGCTAAGGAGGAGGCCATTGTGTTCCTTTGTAATCTAGTTGCTACACAAGCTTGGGGGTTTAGAGCACAATCAATAAATCACATAGGATCAAATTGGGGGACATAGAAGCATTTTTCATAGAAAAGGGCTGCCCAACCCTTTGCTACCGGCAAGGAGTTGACAACTGCAAGGGAGAAATTGTAGGCAAATGAAAGAGAAATTAAAGCCTTCAAAACCTAGGTTTCCCATTTGGATGCTGGGGCATGGACTAGAAAATCAGAAACCTAATCTCCTCCTTACGAACACATGAAAGTGATGCACTAAATGAAGGAAAAATGGTGCTTGGCACATTTAGGGATAAAATAAAGAATGATGGCCCTAAGGAAAGACATGTTGCAAAAGAAATTGGCGGAGAGAAACAAGGTAAATGAAGGGGTGGAACTATTGCAGTTTTAAAGCGACGAGCAAAGGAAATCTATTAGTTATCTATTCATATCATCAATTGTAGACATCTAGTTGGGGTTTATACCCTTTACCATTAGGAACGATGGTAATGTTTCATTTAGAACGTCTTATTTTTGCTCTTCCTTTTTATTTAAGTAGACTCATAACTTTTTGTGACACTTTTCATGCACAAGATAAAAAATGGATCAATTATATGCTTGGTTTGGAGATAGTGGAAATCCAATACTTTTCTAGGAGATGCAAAGTTATGAACATTTTCTTGTTATCTCCATGATGAAGTAAGAAGAGGACGATATATGACAACCTATTTGGCTGAAGAAGAAAGTGCAAAATTCATGGTTAGGGTTGAATTCCTAGGACAAATGAGATAATAAATGAATTGTATGAGTTGATGAAAAATGCTCAAATTAGGAACAAAGCACATCTACAGACATTGGCCATTAGGGATTTGGATAGACAAATAGCTTAGGTAGTAAGATAAGCTGTATGTGTTTTCAGCAAAAATAGAATAAGTTCCTTACATCACTGAAAAAGAAGCCATTCTCTATCAAGAACTTCCCAGTTACAATGGGGAGAGTAGAGTTATATAAGGATTTTGTGTGGATTCAAGGACATGAGTGGATAGGATTGAGATTCCATTTCCCCTTTTTAAGGTATCCTATCCTAGTTTAGATTGGTAGGATTCTGATCAATCTTCATGTAGAGCCCAAAAGGTGGCAACACATCAAGGATAATTAGGGTCATTACCATGTCACAAAGGAGTCCCACACATAGCCCTATGATTTAGAGCAGTTTGTCTCTTTGGCATGGCTTCCCATCCATAATAAAACAATCAAGATTGCATGATGATGTGCAATGCCTTCAGATGGGGGTGATGATGGGCCCTAGAATTGTACATTGCTGCACATTCTTTCTATACCCTTGAGTATTACTTTTTTACTATAAAAGCTTTCAAACATACTTATTTTCACCTATCCTTATAAGTGATTATTTTATGTTAATGAATGTATCCTTATAAGTGATTATTTTATATTAATGAATGAACTGATTGCTTTTTAAGTAGAGTAAGATATAGTAAACTAATAATCTGAATTTTGTTTGGTTAAGTTTTTCTTGTACATCTACTTTCTGTGTGCTTCTAAAGGTTCAAAAGAAAATATAATTGATGTACAAGATTGTAGCTCTCTTATAACAACTATTAGTTATGCTGTGCAAGCAAACAACCTTGTTGTGCAAGTCACTATGTAAGATATAACAACTTTGTGCAAGGCAAACTTCACTAAGGTAGTTGTGTTGTGTAATGCAATAATTCTGCCATGCAAGATGACAGCCATAATGTACATGATGTTTGTGTTCTAATTTGTCTTTTGCAAGACAACACAAAATTGAACATTGTGTGAGGTAACACTTCTTTTCAAATTCAGAGGGGAAGCTCTTTGAGATCTAAACTAACCTAACCCTAAGCTAAACTGGTTAACCCTAGACTAAAAACTATTGATAAGATGTACAAATATGCACACTATACAAGAATCACTGAGAGAGGTTGCGTAAAGGAAATAACTACTTGCCTATGTTTTTTCCGTGGATACAAGCATTAGGCTGTTAACAACTGTCTTACAAGTGAGATTTCCATATTTAATAAATGAAAGCAACCTATCCAAACACACAAACAGCACTTCCCAGCTGGCTAAAATAGAGACCGGCTATTCAATGCAAACAAGATTCTGAAAGGAATACAACACAAGATGACATGTGATTCCATGCACCAGTCATTTAAGTTTAAATGAAACCAGAAGTTAAGTAAACATATAACTTTAATGCAAACTTGATGGTAAAGTCTACTTTCAATTCAATTAATCAAACTACAAACAATGAAGAATGATTTTGACAGCATGGGTGTAGCGTTAGTTATCATCGAAATGTCTTGTGTTCAAAGCACTTATTTATAGGCAACATATACCCACTCTTTGGGACTTTAGAATAGTTGTATTTTATCGCAAAAAATGAGTTTTGAAGCAAAATGCTTAAAGGCTGCTAAAAAGCTAGAAAGAAATAAACCTTAATGCAAATATATTCTAAACAAATAATAGAAATGAAACAACCTAAAAATAGGCACTCCTTTGCTGGAAAAAGAACATGATAGAAATAGATTTAAAATGTGCTGAAATCTCATATGGGGAAAATTTTGAAGTTGCTTTTGCTTTGAAGGCAAACTATTGCAAGAGCTGTGCCACTTTTATGAGAATGCCATTGACTTCTAAATAGAGGTGGAGAAAAATGATGGCTTAAACTAGTGAAATATGTGCCAGCAGAATTTAGTGATGACTCAACTAGTCTAGGCACATGCTTAACTTTATGCTATTCTTGCCACGTTTCAAATGATGGGTGGAATTGCTTGTCACTTGAACCATCTTCACAAGTTGGGTGGAGATCTTTAGTGGCTTAGACACTCCAAAAGCAAAACCCCAATCCTTTTGTAGAGGATGCAAAATTGAGAGTATTTTCTTCTTATCTCCATAATGAAGTAAGAAGAGGCCAACAAATGACAACATATTTGGCTGAAGAATAAAGTGCAGAATTCATGGTTAGGGTTGAATTCCCCATGGCAAATGAAATAACAAACGAATTGTATGAGTTAATGAAAATTCCTAAATCAGGAACAAGGCACAGCATCAACAGAGATTGGCCATTAGGGATTTGGATAGACAAATAGCATAGGTAGGAACATAAGCCTTTATGGGTTCTCAACAAAAATAGAATGAGCTCCCTACATCATTGAAAAAGAAGCCATTCTCTACCAAGAACTTCCCAACTACAATGGGGAGAGTAGAGTTGTATAAGGATGTCGTGTGAAATTAGGGATAGAAGTGGACAGGAGTGAGATTCCCTTTCCCCTTGTAAGGGTATCCTATCATAGATTGGATTGGTGAGATTTGAGTTAATCCAAATGCAAGATCAAATGGTGGCAACATACCAAGGAAACTCAAGGTTATTACCATGTCATGAAGGGGCCCCACATGTAGCCCTATGATTTTATAGTAGTTTTTCTCTTTGCCATGGCTTCCTACCCAGGATAATACAATCAATATTGCACATGGATGTGCAATACCTTGAGTTGGGGTGATGATGGGACCCAAAATTGTACATTGCCTTGTACTACTTTTGTACTATAAAAACTTTTCAAAAAACTTATTTTTACCCATCCTTAGCCTTATAACCCTTGAAGTAGTTTTTGTTTTATTTTGTGAATTTTATAGATGAATTGATATCTTTTTAAGTAGAGTAAGATATAATAAGTTAATAATATGAATTTGATTTGGTTAAGTTTCTCTTGTCCATCTTTTTGCGTGCTTCTAAAGGTTTAGAAGAAAATGCAATTGCTGTACAAGACTATAGCTATCTTGTAACAATGATTAGTTATGCTGCACAAATCAACAACCTTTTTGTGTAGGTCATTCGTTATGCTATGCCAGATATCAACCTTGTTGTGCAAGTCATTGGTTATGCTATGCAAGATAACAACCCTGTTATGCAAGGAAAACTTCACTACATAAGGTATTTGTTGTGTTGTGCAATGTGACAATTTTGCCACACAAGACTACAGCCATGATGTGCATGATGTTAGTGTTTTAATTATTCTTTTGCAAGACAACACAAAATAGAACAATTTGTGTGAGGTAAAACCTCTTTTCAAATTAGGAGGGGAAGCTCCCTAAGATTTAAGCTAAGCTAAACCTAAGCTAAACTATCTCTAGACTAAAAACTATTGACAAGATATACAAATATTCACATTATAAAATATTCATTGAGGGTATTTTGAAAAATGAAATAACTATTCACCTATGTTTTTTCCTCGAATATAACCACTAGACCATTAACAGCCATGTCTTGCAAGTGAGGTTTTTTTATTCAATAAATGAAAGCAATCTATCTAAACACACAAGTAGCACTTTCTAGCTGGCTAAGTAGAGAACAGCTATTCAGTGCAAACTAGATTTTGAAAGCAATACAACACAAGATGACATGCGATTCCACAAATCAAATATTTAAATTTTATTCAAAGCCACAAGCTAAGTAAACATATAACTTCAATATAAAACTTGATGGTAAAGTCTACTTTCAATTCAATTAATTGAACTACAAATACTAAAAACTGATTTTGGCAGCATAAGCATAGTATTCATCGTTGAAATGTCTTGTGCTCAAAGCTCTTATTTATATGTTACAAATGCCCAATCTTTGGGTCTTTAGAATAATCATTTTCTATCCTAAAAAGTGAGCTTCAATGTGAAACCCTTAAAGGTTGCTGAAAAGCTAGAAAGAAAAAAACTTTAATGCAACTCTATTTTAAATAAATAATAGAAATTGAACTACCTAATAATAAGCATTCCTTTGTTGTAAAAAAACATGGTCAGAATAGACTTGAAAACACGGTGAAATTTTATTGACAAATTTAACATGCACTTATAGGGAAATTTTTGAAATTCCGAGGCTTTAAATTGTGGCTTTGCCTTCAAGGCCAACTATTCCACGAGTGGTGCCACCTATATGAGAATTTCTTTGACTTACAAACATAGGTGGAGGAAAATGAGTTCATAATCCAACGAAATATTTGCTAGGAGAATTTAGTGATGGTTCGATTGGCCTAGGCATGTGTCAATAACACTTGTACCATTTTTTAAACCTTGGTAGAACTTTATGGTGCTTTTGTCATGCTTTCAAATGATGGATGGAAATTCTTCACGTAAACTGTCTTCACAAGGTGGGTGGAGATCTTTAATGGCTTAGCCACTCCAAAAGTGGATCCACTTACTTGGATCAATCAAGTGGAATATTTTTTTTATGACATCAAATTCCAAGTGGCCAAAAGGTTATAGTGGCTTCCTTTATCCATAACTTGAGCAGTTTGTTTGGTATCAATGGCTATGTGCTCAAAGGAAGAAAAAGGTTCTTAGTGTTACTTGGACAATTTTAGAGAGGAATTGCAAATACACTATAACAAAAATGCGACAAAGAATCACTTTTAGCTAGTTAGCCAAATTGTGACAAACATGATTGGCCAAGGATTCTATTCAACAATTCTAGAACCTATCGTTATGATTAGAAACATGTAATGTCCCCATTTTAGCCCTACGCTCTTCTTGAGGTTTTAGCCTATTTCCGGAAACTCATAAGCTAAGCAGAACTGAAAATTAGGGTTTCCTATTTTTTAGGAGGTTTCAGATGCAGTTTTGAAAGCTTGCATGCATGGGTTTTTGATGCATGTCTGGTGGAGTTTTCTGGGGTTTCAGAGAGCTTCAGAATGGTGTATCATGCGTCTCCATCTGATAACTTTTCCAGGGACTTACTATTTATAGTAAGTCATGTTGGCTTCCTGGATTGTACTCAGAAGGCGTTTGGAAACACTTACTATTTATAGTAAGTCATGATTACTGCTCAGATGAAGTTTTGTAAACTTACTATTTATAGCAGTTGCTATTTTTAGTAAGTCTATTTATAGCAGTATCTTTCTAGCAGTAGTTCAATCATCTGTAGTTCACATTTTGTGCAGTGTGGCTGTTAGTTGGCTTTTTGAAGGGTTTGAAGTTAACTTACTATTTTTGGCATTGGCTATTTTTAGTAAGTCTATTTGTGGCAACAACACCATCAGCAGTCCTGCTCAGGTCATCATTCTATTTCTGGCAGAATCAGTTTGAGTGTTGGCTTTGGTTTTGGCTTCTATACCTCCTTGGACTGAGTCCCAGACTTAGTCAATTTTCATATCTTGAAGTTGTACCCCATGCCTAGGCTTGATGACTTTAAGTTGTTTTAATGAAAGGGACATAAAGGGGGTCGAACTTCTTAGGCAATTAATGTTTATTTTAAATGTTTATTGTTGCAAATTGAAATGGACACCTAAAGGAGAATGTTTTGTTATTTTAAATAAAGTAAATGCTAAAAGGTGGCGTCCCTTGGAGGAATTGAACAGTTTCTTGTTGGGAGTTACAGTTTGCTTCATTTGCCAATTGAAGCTTATATATTGGTGCCTTGCTCTTTGTATAGGATCTTGGAAAATTGAAAGTAAAGTTATGCTGCTGGTTTGAATCCATAACCTAGCTAAGGGGGAGCTTAGCGAATTCAATCCATCCTTTGGGCCTGAAACTATGGCTTCCTAGGTGGGTCTATGTGACTGTACTTCACACTGGAGTGCAGATGGAGCTTCAATTTGAAGTTATCAAACATGTTGCTGATGGATAGCCTATTTTCTGAGTTGTTGATTCGTCATGGCTGAAGCAAATTTTTGTTCATAGTTTCGTCAATGAATTTCTTTTCATTTTGGGTATTGGCCCATGCTGTTCTACTGTGGAGGGCGCCCCTTTCTGCAAGTTTTCAGATTTTATTATTGTGTTTCTGATTTTTAAGAGAGTCGGCCTCCTTGAGGGGCCGTACCATTTGGAGTTAGCATTGGAATTCGTGCCTTTTGTTTTCATTTGTTTTTGGCTCTATTTTTCATTGGGAATTGGACGCCTTGCTTCTAGCTTTTGGTCGACTGTGGTTTGGAAGCATTCCGAGTTGATTCGGAAGAGTTTCGTCCATTTTGATGAATTCACAACTTGCTGGTCTGATTTTCTGTACCTTTTGTTTCTGATCAGATTAGTTAGTTTTTTTATCATGCTGATTTGAGCTTCAATTCTTCATCTATTCAAGTTGTAAATGTTAGAGGAAGTGATACTCTAACCATTGCTTGTTTAAAAAGCTTATCTTTGATATATTGCAGCTGTTTGTTATTTGTTTGTAAGCTGATTAGTAGAACTAACAGCAATTGTTTACTTTGCTGCAATTTAGTTTATTGTATTCCCCCCACAAAAAAAAAAGTGGTTGTGTGGATTGTATACCCCCCACAATTTAAGTGGAAGTGAGGTTAAATGGTTGGCTTGCCGCCTTCAAATAAGTGTAATAATCACACCCATTAAATAAGTGGAGTTTTCCCACCGCTTGTGGATGCCTGCATCAGCAGAAGAAGTGTTATTTTCAGTTTTATAACTAGCACTCCACCATATGTTAGCACCTCGCCTTGCAAAAGGATCTTGCGTGCACATTCTTGGTGTTGAGTTTAGCTCTCTATTTCAATTGTTATCAAGTTCCTCTGACCATATGCCCGCCCCTCCTACTTAAGTGGTTTTAGGGCGCATTCTTGGTTAGAGTTGTTTCAGCAGTGTTTTGATTTGGAGCTAATTCTTAACGGGTGCATGATTGCATTGATGTGAATTGAAAAACAAGGGAAAAAATTAAGGGGAACATTTCAAAACAATTATGGAGAACTTGAAAGACTTGTTTCTCAATGGGCTCAAGGATCACATCCAACATAAGCTATGTATGTTTAATTTCCTTACTATATCTAATTCTTTTACAATGGCATGTAGGGTAGAGGATTTTTTTTGGCTCCTAAAAGGTAGGGGCTCAATAGCATAAGAGAGAAGAGCTTGCCAACACAACCATCTTCTCAACCTACTAGATTGACTTCTCAACAAATTGAAGAAAGAAGGAAAAATGGCTATGCTTTAATCATGATAGCAAATATAGTTGAGGACATAAATGTGTTGAAAATAAGTTCTAAACTAAAGGCTTGTGAGGAAGAAGAAGATGAAGCATTAGAGGTTGTTGATGAGCTAGAGGGTGAATTAGGAGATAACCCAACCAACTATTTCTTGTCATGTAATTTTTGTAATTAACACCTTACAAACTCTGAAGGTGGTGGGTTTCTTGAAAAAAGAGAGTAATAGTGTTGATAGACTTAGGAAGCACTCACAACATCAACAAGAAGTTAGCTTCTCGATTGAATTGTTTTATCTATTTGGCCCTAGAACTTTAGGTCATGATTGTAGATTGGGGAAAATTAATTGTATAGGACAATGTCATAGTGTGGCGTTTCAATTCGCACCTTTGGTATGTGAATTATAAATGGACAGCTATGCATAGATCAATTGCTCTTCGAATTAGGAGGGGATGCTCCCTTTTTGCTGATGTTGCTTAAGAAAGTAAATTAAAACTAATTTGCCTATCTTTTTGTTTAGCTAAGAGCACAAGGTTATAAAACTCAAGCGCCGTAGCTGAGATTTTCTCTTTTGGAAGTTCAACTAAGACTAAGCCTACGCTAATGACGTTTCTAACTACTCAAGTAAATGCAGAGCATGAGAGTTAGAAATGAACGGGGAATGATTCTTTGACACAAATACTTAAACAAACTTTATGCCAACGCACATCTACCGAAATTTCAATGCAAGCTGAAATAGAGATCATATAAGCGTAACATATAAAATAGAAATTTGAGGCATTATATTAGGGCAGCAAAGCAGGCACAAGACTTTATTTTCTCAAATCTCAAGAACAAAAGATTACACTTTTGGGACAGCAGGATTGTAGCAAAATAGGCATACAGTTTTGCGATCAACCAAAATACATTGACACAAGTAACATGAACTGAACAATAACTTGCAGCTAGAAGAGACTTGCAAGATTTCTCTAACACTAAGTGAACTGAAACTAAACGACAACAACTTGCAGGCAAAATAGGCTTAGCAATTTGTTATCACAAGCACGGTTTGAACAATTTTGAATAACTACAAGAAGGCACTAGTAGGCTCAGTGTTTTGTTATCACGAGCATCATTGAAAATAAATGGGCAAGGCTGCCCTTATTTATACACAAGCAGAGGAGTAGGGAACCCTAATATCTCCTTGCTTTTACAACTAAGACTTACCAATATGCAAGCTTTTATTTCTAAAACTAAAACAAGATAAACATCTAACAACCTATGAAAACCCAAAAACAAGGAAAGTGCCAACTATTACATTTTGATTTCCTTCTTCTTCAAAGAATGGATAAGAATTGAGACAAGAATAGAAAAAAAGCGTGAAGAGAGCTTGGAGAAAGTTGTTGCTTTAAATCTCAACCACATCTGCCAAAAAGCGAGGAATTGTATCTCTATCAGGAGCATCAATACTATCTATAGCAAAATTCCACTTTTCTAGGATTTCTTCTCCTTCTACAATTGATCTTAGAAAGTATTTGATCTCATTGGCTTCTTTATCAAATCTTGCTAATTTGGGCAGCTCTGCAATTAGGGTAATGACCTTTTACAGATATATCCTCTTGCTTCATCATATCTTTTGCAATTTTTATATTCTTGATGCTTCTTGCACTTCTCAACATCATCTGTTCAGATAATCATGATACAACACTTGTTTGGCTCTGAATTCGATGGGATAGTACTTTATGTTGAAAAATTTGAAGATTGACTGTAAACTTGACTATGCTCGGACAAGCTCAACACAAATACTAAAAATAACTTGTTGATTTTTCTTTTTCAAAATGACAAATTTTTCAAAAATAATTGGAGATATAGGTTTTGTGTAGAATCTCGTTGCAAAGAGACCCATATCGTCTGTTTTTAAAAATGTTGATGGCTGGTCGAAAAACAACAAATCCAAATTTTTTAAAATTTTCTCGAAAAAGCTGAGTTGAGTTTTGTCAAGAATTATGTTTGAGAAGGACCCAGATGATCAGATTCTGAAAATACTGAAGATTTCTTGGACAAGCATGAAAAAGGCAATTTCTTGAAAACTTGAAAAATTTCCAAAGTTGTAGAGAATTGAAAGTCAAGGTGACCTAGATCGTTGGAAATTGAAAATATTGACCCTCTTCTTTTGAAAATCGATGCCCTAGAGAAATAAAGTATGAAAAATCGAGCTCCTTTGTGTTCTGATCCGGAAAATATGAAGAACTGTGAAAAAGCACTACATTTTGGCTCTTGAATCCTGAAAAGAATAAAATTTTATGTCTCCTCTCTTGCTCTTGGATGCCAACTTGCAAAAAGTGAATAACGAGTACAAAGGCCTTTTAAATAGGTTTTGAGGATAAAAACGCTTTATTCTCCAGCTTTAAATCTTTGAAGCCAATCCTAAGTCAGATTCGTCGAATGTAGACACCTTTTCAAATGATGAATTATGAAAACCGAATTTTTTTCCAAGGCATTGAGCCTTGGGCACCCTTCATAGCTTGGGGTGTTTTTCCCTAGTAGACTTAGTCAACTTTCTTGAAATTTCAACTTTTGCTTGATTTTACCCTATGTTTGATCTTGATTTTCGGATGCTAGTGTGATGTCCCCGAGTGGGCCCCTAGCGGAAGGTGATGTAGGTCTGTCCGCGCGGTTTGTCCCAGCCACGTGTCCGGGGTCCTCGTCAGCGAGGCCTGTCCTGGGGTTGTCCCCTTAACGCGGGAAGGTGCCGTTCATTGACAGTCCGGGCTTTTGGTGCAACGGTTACTAACTTGGTATCAGAGCTGGGAGGTCTCGAGGTCGAGACCCGTGGAGCGTGGTGGGCTGTGATGTCCCCGAGTGGGCCCCTACCGGAAGGTGACGCAGGTCTGTCCGGGCGGTTTGTCCCAGCCACGTGTCCGGGGTCCTCGTTGAGGAGGCTTGCCCTGGGGTTGCCCCCTTAACGCGGGGAGGTGCCGTTCATTGACAGTCCGGGCTTTTGGTGCAACAGTTACTAACTTGGTATCAGAGCC